>CM053774.1:96381477-96444940 GCA_028658325.1 Potorous gilbertii | reverse complement strand
CCTCAGTTTTGCCTCCTTAATCAAGGTGAAAGCTCAAATGGAGAATTTTCCTTTCAACAGCTCTTTATCTTATTTTACTTGCAGGATATGTCTCTGTCAGTGATTCTTCTTCTAATACAGGAAAGCTTTATTAATAGTTCTTTTACATAAAGTTTATTTCTTAAACAAGGAACATTTTTTCTTCCCATGATGGAAAAGATAAAACATCTACAGCCTAGTATAGAGTCTACCCCAAATATGTTTTATTTCATCTTCTATACCTGTATTGATTCTGATTAATATACTCTTTAAAATATTTTTAAAAATATCATTGGTATCATCATTGTTAGTTTTCACCACATAAAGCAAAACAGAATAATGTGAGTAAGGAAGACCTAAGCTCAAAACCAGTCTCAGGCACTTTCTAGCTTTATGACCCTGGGCAAGTCACTTATTTTCTTTTGATTCAGTTTTCTGATCTGTAAAATGAAGGTAGTAACAGCAACAACGTCCCAGGGTTATTACCAGAATAAAATGAGACAATACTTTTAAAGTGTTTAGCCTAGTGCTTGGCACATAGTAAGCACAATATAAATGTTATTTATTATGGTTAGTATTATACAATAATGGAAATCATCTCCCTAAAGGATGGAACTAAGAAGAAAATGAACTTAAACTGAAAAAAAAGAAAATGGGTTTAAACATGGAAAGAATTATTACAGTTAAGTTAAAAGTGATAAAAAGAAGAATCTTTGGGGAAAAAAGATTGTGGAATGAAATATCAAGATATGTGGAATTTTTCTCCTTGGGCAAATCTTAACAACAACAAAAATTGACATGTTTTTCTCAGATGGTTTGAGTGAAGTTCTCACCAAAAATCAACTTTAGGAAAATTAATGTCCAATCAAAGTACCTTCCAGGTTTGTGGACCTAAGAAATGCTTCTCTCTCTCTCTCTCCCTCTCTCTCTCTCTCTCTCTCTCTCTCTCTCTCTCTCTGTGTATGTATACAAATATATACATTTCATATACTTCCTTATTACTTAAATGTCTTTGATACACATTATAATGAATAATCACTTTATTTTTAACAGTTTGGCTTCTTTATTTTTGCTCTATGATTCTTGAAAATAGAATGTATTGAAATACACTTCTTCAAAGATCAACAGGAACCTTTCTCAAATTGAGGGCTGCTTTAGAATTTAAAATCTTCATCAAATGATACACAGACACACAAAAACACACATGCACAGACCCAGATATATTCCAATATAGTTATATATAAGCAATATAGTAAATGCATTAGGTCGAGTGGAAGTTGAGTCATCCTAAACATCCTTTCCCTTTCCCCTTTTTTACCCTAATGCTGCAGAAGCAATATATATTTTTATATGTTAATCTACTACTAGCTGTCAGTTATTTATATTACATGTATTAATAGGATAATCAAAGAGAGGAAATATATTGACTCCAAGTTCAAGAAATAAATGTTTTGTAGGGGAAAGTCTTCTTCATGAAAGAAATAAAGTCAGGGATTGTATTTAGAAGGAAAAATAAGGATTATGATGGGCAGTAGGACAAGTTATTGCAAGAACCTCATTGGATTACTTTGTCATTCTTATCTCCATCTCTCACCCTTAGAGTAGGAACAATTCTTCACATTTATATGTAGTCTTGCAATTGTACTGAAGGGGGATGTGTTCTGCAGTAAGAAAAAAAAATTACTGTGTAAAAACAGATAAACAAAAAATCCAAACCTGTAGTACTGGGAAGACGGTGTTGCCCTCTATAACAATAGAGAATGTAGAAGGGGAGGAGGATTTGGGGGAAAGATGATGAGTTCTGTTTTGGCCATTTTTGTTGAAGATGTCTACTGACCATCCAGTCTGAGATGTCTGAAAGGAAGCTAAAGACATGAGGGTAGTTATTTAGCATGTCGCTTCCTTGGTTCATCTTGTGGAAAAGCAATCTTTGAAATTGGTTGAAACAACCCTAAATGAGAATTTTGCTTTGTATCAGAAGGCCAGTGAAGAAAATTTTATCTGCCTAAAGGAAGACTTCTTAAGTGAAGGTATTTTATACTTTTATGAATGGCCTTAAGTTACATTGTCAGTTTAACAGAAGAAAGACTTATTAGAGAATAAAATCAAAAGGATATTTTTAATAATTACCTTGTTTCTCTTGATTTTAGCTAGATGTTCATAGTATTCATAGTACTAGCTAATATGTATATATTGCAAAGCATTTAAAAGACACTCTATCTTTTTATCTTCACTGCAGCCCTGTGGATTATTCCTGTTTTACAGATGAGAAAACTGAAGCAGACTCTAGACTGACTTGCCTAGGGTCACGCAGTTAGCAAGTGTAAGAGGCTGGATTTGAACTCGTCTTCCTGATTCCAAGACCAATGTTCTCTGTAATGAGCCATGTGTTTCTAGCTGAGGAAAAAACAAACTGGGAGAGATTCCAGGAGGTCCAGAGGATTCAGGGAATCATGAAAATTGGGATGAAAGGTTACAAAGAATACAAATTTAGCCAAGATTTCAATAAATACCCTAAGGTTTTTCTTGATTTTCTTTCTTCTCAATCTTGTCATTTTTGACCAGTTTCACAAAGCACCATGTTTTACAAGAACAATGCCTTGAAGCACGTGTGGATTATAAATTGCATTAAAAACAACTTTACTGATAACAAGCATAAAGCTGATTTCAGATGCCAGTTAAAAAGGGAACTAACAGATAAAATGATTTTCCCCTCTGCTTCTACATTTCCCATGACCCTGGGCAATGCTAGATGAGAACGGTAATTCATCAGCACAGTAGGAATTAACTCTGGCAACAACTCCTCAGAAGCTTAGCCTTTTCTGCCTCCTGTAGAAAGGAAGTCAAAATAATGGTGATTCCAAAAGTGGCCTCTGTCCCCTAAAGTAAACTAGTTCAACTTACATTAAATAAGTGTCATTCAAATTACAGAAAGAAAGAGAAGTAGCTAAAATTCATCATGAATTGAAAGAAGATCCAGATCGTGAAGAACTAAGTCAACCCCAAAGGTCTCCTCCTTCCACCCACAAAATAAATAGAGGTAGAGAAAGGACCAGAGAATTTTTTTTTTACTGAAGCAAACACAAAAAGCAAAACAAAAATAAAAACAGTACAAATACTGCTTTTTCAAAAAAACATAAAAAATGCCCTTTTCCTCTCCTACTTATTTGCATGAAAAATAAGGAGTTTGGAAATTGAGAAACTAGGGGACACTGAATCCAAAGGCCTAAACAATTTTCAGAGAGAACCTTCTGTATGTAGCCTTTGTGCCTATAAAGTGCGGGAGCAGGAGCAATATGATGACATTTCCATGAAGTCTAGAAGCCTTGAAGTGTCTGAAATATCAGAGATACGTGTTGCCTCTATATACATGTTCCAAGTACATGAATTCCCTAAATGTGTGGCATTTCATGCATATCACATGTTCTTTATGTGTGTGCTTCCACATGTGTGTCTTTTATACATGCCCATTCTTTCCACTCATAACGTATTTGTTAGTATGTCTCAAATTCATAAGAATATTAGTGTTACTAGGTTATCCTATGAAACACCTTTGTTTTGAAACTGTCTAACTAGTAAAGGTTGACACAACAATGAGTAGATACAAACAGTACTTGGAAGTTGTGAGTAGTTCATAAAATATTTCATATTTTAAATCCCTTCATAATCATTAAATATAGATACTGATAAAATTACAAAGTTCTTCCATTTAACTGTTTTGTTTCATATTTTTCTAATTGTCCTGGCTTAAAAGCAATAAAAATTCTGCTTTCCCTTTTTGAGGGTTTTACTCTGATATAAACTTTATCTCCATATACAAATCTATATTTACTAACTGTACTAATTTTTAGTACCATCATAAAGAAAATAGAAGAGGCAGTGTATAGACAGCTGTTCTCATAAATCTGAAAGACGTGACTGCAGTTCTACTCCTGGTATTGGCTGTGTGACTGGAGAAAGTTATCCTCTCAGTGCCCTAAGCAGCTGTTTAAAATTATAAGTTTCAGAGAAGGTACTAATCCATATTGGTAGAGAAATCAATAGCACATGAAAGCGCAGATCCATTCTTCACCTCTATTCAGGAAAATGAAAAATACATTGCCCTGTAGGGTAACTAATCTTTAGAAGATATTACAAAACAAATTGAGTTGGCTTGGTGAGGCTTTATTTATTTATTTATTTTTGGTGGTAGCCAAAAGATGGAAATAGATGACTTTTAATTGGGGAATAGCTAAATTAATAAGTAAACTACTATACAATGAAATATTATTTTGAAATAAGAAAGAATGACTAAAGAATTTAGAGAAGCATCAGAAGACTGATAAACTGGTGACTAGTGAAGTAATAAGAACCAGGAAAATAATACGTACCACAACTATAAGAAACAGAAAGAAAAACTGAATAGAACTGATTCCTTTTTGTAATTCTTATGACTATGCTCATATCTAGAAAAGAGTGGAAAAAAATGGATCTCACCTCATGGCAGCGATGCAAAACTATGTATCCATAGAATGTTTCATATACTGTCAGTAACAATCAATAGGTTGGTTTCTCTGAACTATTTTTTTTCTTATAAATGGACAGTCCATCTTATTGTACCTGGTTATCCTAAGGACTAGTAGCTAGGTGGCAAAATAAATACAAAGTTGGGTCTGACTTCAGGGAATAGACATCTGTCTGAGTTCAAATCTGGTCTCAGAAACTTACCAGCAGTGCGACCCTGAACAAGTCACTTGCTTCTGTTTGCCTCAGTTGTCAAATGAGATGGAGAAGAAAATGGCAAAACACTCCAGTGTCTTTGCCAAGAAAACCCCAAATGGTATCATGAAGATTCAAACACAAAGGAAATGACTGAATTAACAGCACTTTGGACAACTCTGAACAATAGTACACTATTCACAGTTTCTTGGATATAGGATCAAAGATAAAAAAGTGAGAAAATCTCCCAAAGTTTTTTTTTATCCTTTTCATTTCATGAAAAAGGGATAAACAACATTTTGATACCTCCATGTTGATACAAGATGAATTTTTTAATAAAAAATATTTAAATTCAGTCAAGAAAAAGAAATGGGAACTCTGTCACTTGTTACCAGTGTTTTTAGTGCAACTCTCTGCATCTCAATTTACTCCTCTATAAAATAAGGAGATTGGAGCAGATGACTTTTACAATTCCTTCCAAATAAAAATCTATCAGGATGATCCTTTCTATTTTATTTTTAACTCATTTCATTTCTAATCTTATTTTTTTTTATCTCAAAATGTCTTCCAATCATTTTTGAAATCCGTCTGGCCAGGCCATTTTTTCCCTGTGAGGTTCTGTGTGTAGTGGCTGTTGCATTTCACTTTCATCTCTAAATCTATAAGCCTATGATCTTGTGGTTTATCACAAGGGCTACATTAAGCACATATGTTTTTTCATGTATTAGTTTCTTCTGTTTAACCCAATTTTCATCCTCAGTTTTTGGAATGTGATTTTGTGTTTGGGCCAGTATCCTTCATCATTCTTAGATGGGTTAGTTAGGCTTTGACCTATCACCTCTATAATCAGGATGTGGTTGCCACAGGTAACAGGTAATAAGTCCCTCTCTCTACCTAAATCGATGACTTTTTATTTTCCTTAGTCTTGCTGTGGATTACAGCTTCAACTGGCCTTATTTCATCTCTTTGCACGATCACCATTGGGAGTTGTTTTCATTACCTGTTGTGGTCCTATAAGGCCTGAGTGGGCACTGGAAATCAAAGTGTTGATCGGCCTACTGTGGTGCTGAATTGATCTTGTGCCCTTCTATGGTCCCTGTGCTACAAAAGCTACTGAGCCTATTGCTATCAGCTTGTTCAGTGATCTCTTGGGAATCCTTTTCTGATAGGCCACATTAAGGATATGACTTCAGGGTATGGATTATTGGAGTTAGTATTGGCTTTTAGATCCCATTAATAAACTTTGAGCCTGACTTCCCTTCTCTCTCGAGCTCTTCAATCTCCAAGGCCAATTGCCAGAGTTGGCCCTGATTTCCCTCAGGGGACCCTTCTCCAAGTCTCCAAGACTTCCATGTTTAAAGGAAATGGAGGCATGCACTAGTTTGACCCTTCTATCCATCTGCATTTTTAAACAAATGCTGTCTTTTTCTGCAGTTGTGTACTGGAGGAGTCTATTTTATTTATTTTGTTAGATTTCTTTATCATGGGTCTTTTGGAAGTCCTTTTCAAACATTTATTGGGCTTCTGTGAGTGCTGACCTTCTCTATGACCTTTCACATAGCCATCTTAACTAGAAGTCTTTACAGCTTTTCATAAAATAAGACTCTAAAGGGGCTGGTCTAAATGCCAGCATGCTGTGATTTGTGTACACTAAGAAGGCTAAAAAAGCATCTTCATCATTTCCCAAAAATCTGCCCATTTTGTTGTTGCTGTTTAGACTTTTCAGTGGTTTCAGTCATGTCTGGTTTTTCATGACTCCATTTGGGCTTTTCTTAACAAAGACACTGGAATAGTTTGCCATTTCCTTCTTTAGCTCAATTTACAAATGAAAAAATGAGGCAAACAGGGCTAAGTGATTTGATAAAGGTCACACTGCTAGTAAATGTCTGAGGTTAGATTTGAACTCAGGTCTTCCTGAGTCCAGACCCAGTGCTCTATCTATACTACCACCTACCTGCTCAAGACCTGCCCATCATACTATCATAAAGATTCTATTGCAATCTGCTCAATACTATAACATCTGAGCTGGGTTTCCTGTAGCAGTATAATGGTTTCCTGTATTGTACCCAAGTTTCCTTATGTAGAAAAAAATGAAAGTGCATATACATAATGTCCTTGTAATTTAAGTAAATAAACCCATACCAGTGCTGTCCAAGAATGAGGAATAGGTGTTTTACCCAACTTCTTTGGCTGACAAAGACACAAGATTCTGATTCTGCTGGTCAGAGATCAAAAATTGAGTTTCTTAAGTTCTAACTTTCAAGGATCCATCAGCATGACACTTCTCTCATTCATATGCTAGTAGATGACTTAATGAATACTGCAGGAAAATAACAATTCATAATCTATTAGTGATGAACTTCTCTTCACTTAACCAAGCTAAGGTACTACACAGGGAATCTGTTCTCAACTCACACCTAAAGTCTTCACTGACAGGTACTTATTTTGTTGAAAAGCCAGAGTTCCCTGGAAATTTTACTAAGTCATTAGAGTAGGACTTTAGTTGTGGAAACAGCTCATTAAAAATGAATGTAGACTTCTGGGGGCAGAGCTAAGATGGTAGAGTGGAGGAAGCACTCAACCAAGCTCTCTCAACATTCCCCACCAATCATCTTTAAAATAATGCCCCAAATCAAACTCCTAAGATAATATAAGGGCATGGTGAGATATTCTTCCAGCTTGAGACAATTTAGGAGGTCAGAAGGAGAAATCTACCACTTGGGGGTGAAAGCTGATTCTAAGCTCATGTGGACAAGTCACCAGTCAAGGGACTAGGTGTTAGTGACAGAAAAAGCAACAGCTTTACAGGTCTCAAGACTGAGATGGTAAGAGGATCTGGCAACTGGTCAGAAAGAGATTACACTAAAGTAGTACTGAACGTAGCGCCAGATGCTGTTTGGTAACTCCACTGCCTGTACTTGCTTCTGGGTTGCAATTCAAGGGCAGAGAGCAGCACTGTTAATCAGGAAGGAATAGGAACCCTAAGGAATAATTTCACTTCTGGTCTCAAAGGAGCAGAGATTCAGCAGCAATATTAATTCCAATCTCAAGGCAACAGGGACTTTTCCTGGGTAAGACCAGGATAGCAGTGACCATATTTCTCCTCAGATCACAACACCTTAAAAGTTTTGAAAACTTCCAAACCTCAAGAACTAGCTCTGAAAACAGCAGCATGAAAAAGTGTAAAGCTTGGGCCAGTACCTCCCCTCTGCCAAATGAGTAGAGCCCAACTTTGACATGAAGCTTAGAGTTAAGAAATAGACTGAAAAAAGAGCAAAAGAAAATAGCAACAACTAACCTTGAGCATAAAAACCTACCATGGTGGCAGAGAAATACAAGACATGAACTCATAAGATTACCATATATAAATAGCTAGAAGTAAAACCACAAAGAAAAATGGTAATTGGAAACAAGCCCATTATTCAATATTTTACAAAAAATTCTAATTACATTAATAAAAGGGAGAAAAAGAGGCTGAAGGAATTAGAATAGGCAATGGAAACCAAACTATCATTCTGTGCAGATGATATGATGGCATACTTAAAGAATATTAGAGAAGTTGAAATAATTAACAGTTTTAGCAAAGTTATAATTCTGATGGCTGAAAGTAAAAAGGAATTAAGGAATCTCTTGATAATGGTGAAAGAGAAGAGTGCTAAAGCTAGTTTGAAGCTTAACATCAAAAAACCCCTCAAAAACCTAAGATCTTGGCAACTTGTCCCATCACTTCCTAGCAAACAGAGGGAGAAGAAATGGAGGCAGTGTCAGATTTTATATTCTTGGGCTCAAAGATCACCGCAGATGGCAACTGCAGTCATGAAAGTGAAATATTCTTTCTCCATGGAAGGACAACTTTGGCAAATCTGGATAGTATTCTGAAAAGCAGAGATATTACTTTGCTGACAAAGATACAAATACTTAAAGTGGTATTTTAATTTATCCAGTAGCAATGTATGGCTATGAGAGGTAGACTATAAGGAAAACTGATCACTGCAGAATCACTGCTGGTGAACTGTGGTGCTGGAGAAGAATTTTGAGAGTCCCTTGGACAGATAAGAAGTCAAATCAGTTACTACTTAAAAAAAAACTAAAAATCTTAATTTTGGCTATTTACTGGAAGGTAAAATGTTAAAACTGAAGCTTAAGTGCTTTGGCCATATAGTGAGTAGACAGGACTCATTGAAAAAAACCCTGCTGTTGGGAAAGATCGAAGACAAAGGGAAAAGAGAATGGCTGAGGATGAGATGAATAGATAGTCATGGAAACAATGACCATGTATTTGGACAGCCTTTGAGACATGGTGGAGGACAGAAGAATCTGGCAGGCTACCATGGGGCAACACAGAGCTCGGCATACTGAAACAACAAAATCCAAACTGCAGAATATAAAATAAGTCCATATAAATGACCAGCATTTCTTTATATGACCAACAAAGTACTGTACCAGGATTTTTGTTTCTTTTCTTTTCTGATCTGTGTTTTCTTTTACAGCATGACTAATATGGAAATATGTTTTGCATGATTGCATATGTATAACCTATAACAAATTGCTTACTGTCTCAGGAAGGGTGCAGGAAAGGGAAGGAGGAAGAGAATTTGGAAGGGAAATTGTTTAAAAATGAATGTTAAAAATAGGTTTTGTATGCAATTGAGAAAAAATAAAATATTTTTTAAAAACAAAATTAATATACTATAGCATTTATATTTGTGGATTGTATTTACAACCACATATTTTTGTCCATAGATTTGACTGCTTTGAACCCTTTAGCAGATCATACTTTGTAATATAGGGCCATGTTGAATAGTCACAGAATGTTCATCATCTTCATATATAAATATATATATGTATACATACATGCATACACACATACATATATACATATACTTCAAGTATATACACATATATGTGTGTCTGTAGATAGGTGTGCATACACATGTGTATGTATATATGTATTGTGTATGTGTATATATGTGTCTATATACATATATACAAACACATGTATATGATTTATTTGAAAGGAACCTTAATAAAATATTGTTCAGAACAAATAATTTTATCCTACCATACTTGCATTTTAAGTAGATAATTTTCTCCCTGTTTCCTCACATCAGTTTAAGAGGGTGGAACAAAAAGAAATAGGCAAGATTCAGGTTTTAGGAAACCAAGAGCATTTCCCAATGAAACTTGTTAAGGTTCCATGCTGGTAGAAGAGCAGAGTATTTGGGCTGCAATGTCTTCAGCATCTAATTTACTGTAAACTGAAAGTACTGCATTAGTAATAACAGTGAAAGCTAGATCTCTGAGGGCTGACAATTTTGCTGAAGCATCCAGAATTTTTCTTATCTTAGCTACCCAAACTTTTCAAACAGCTCTTCCTTTTCTCTCCCCCTCTGCAGTCGTCCAATTAAAAGAACATTTCTAGAACTTCATTTTCTGCTGCAAAAGCAGTAGCATCTCATAGAAGTTTTATGCTGTTGAACAATTCCAGTTTTCTAATCTAAGAAAAAAATGGCCTTCAAAGCATAAAAGCATATATTGTGTGTCTGCGTGGTGACACGTAATATCTTTTATCGGGTGAATACAAAAATTGTGTGAAATGGACTGTTGCTTTTAGAAATTATTGCTAAAAGTTATTTCTGTTTTTGCAGAACATCCTATAACCTCATTCTGGCTTCAGTTTTGAACACTTAAAATCAAAGCTAACTGAAAATATTTGGGAAGTATTGTAGGAGGATCCTGCCTCTAGCTTCAGAAGATCTGGATTCAGACTCTTACTCTAACATACGTGTGTCCTTGGAAAAATCCCTTTGTAGCAGTTTCTTCAACTGCAGATTGAGGGGACTGGTCATTTTGAGTTTGAGATATACATAATCCTCCAATTTATTTTTGTCATATTCTTCAATTGTGGGGTTTGGATAAGGAAGATATTTCTGGCTTTCCTCCTACTATAAATAATATTAGCTAACATTTATATAGCACTCATTATGTGACAGACACTTGGCTAAAAATCTTACACTTATTACTCTCAGAGGGTGATATTAGTATTATGACCATTCTACAATTGAGGAAATTGGGGCAAACAGGTTATGTGACTTCCGAGAGAGTCATTTAGCTAGTAAGTATCCAGGGTTTTATTTGAATGTGGGACTCTCTGATTTTAGGTCCAATGCTTTACCCCCTGGGCCAATTAGCTCCTTAGACTATTGTCTAGTATAATAAAAGTTGCCTATGCCCATGGACTTGACAAATGTCATCGGTCTGAGCATACAAATGAAAGAATTCCACAGTGTTGATAACTGAAGAAGAAATAGAAATTGATCAAGGACCTAACTTATTGTTATAATGGACATATTCAATCATATGAAATACACATCTTTATCAATGTCTGCCTTTAATTTCCATCATATTGATAGATCCTGTGGAAGAGATGAGGATCAGTAGTTGCAAAGTCTTTCCAAATTTGGCAGGAAAGGGTGTGGGAGAAGGAACAAAAATCACAAAGTTAGAAGGGACTTTAGAGGTTATCTGGGGTAGCCTTCCTTATTTTTCATAGAGAAAATGGAGATCTAGACTAAGGTTACTTGTTCAAGGTCACACAGATATTTAGCAGAAGAAATGGGAGTAGAACTCAGGTCTTCTGATTTCTAGGTTCATTTCTTTTTCGATACGTCGGCCTAACTTAGATCGTTATATATTTATTAAATTGAATTGAAAAGAGGATATCTTGTACCTTCTTGTTCCTGATAATCAGCACTTCACTCCATCTTTGTGTAACTTGAAGAAAAGATACTTTCTTATTTCCCTAAATTTCAGAGGATCTGACATCTATTGACTTAAATAAAATAATGGACCTTTTAAAATCAGAATTAGTGAGACTTGTTCCTTTTCAGGAATAGTGTACTTATTGATCTAAGAAGGAATTTGCTTCCATTGCAGCTGTGTGTTCCAGTTTTCACTCTATTTGTTTTCTGGGATTTTTGCTTGTATTACACCTGTGAGTTTATTTGTAAGGGTGGAGGTTGATTAAAGTCACTAAACAAGTGTTGTTTTTCGCTGTTCAGTCATGGCCGACTCCACGACCCTAATTTGGGTTTTCTTGGCAAAGATACCGGAGTGAGTTTGCCATTTGCTTCTTGAGTTCATTTTACAGATGAGGAAACTGATGAAAACAGGGTTAAGTGACTTACCCAGAGTCTCACAACTGGTAAGTGTCTGAGGTCAGATGTGAACTCAGGTTTCCTGACTGCATGCCTGGTGCTCTATCCATTGCATCACCCAGTTGCCCTCACTAACAAAGTTCTCTAGCCTAATACCTTTATCTTATAAAAATATTAACATGTAATCAACCAGTTCATCAAAGGTATTAAACTAATTTACCTGCCTCCCCTATTAATCTTCTGTAAAGTAGTAAGCCAATTCAGAACCCAACATTTAAGTGGAGGAGAGAACATTTCAGTTACTTCCCTGAGAGGGAATCACTTGAGGAAGACTGTCTACTTGCTTTCTCCTTCTTCTTTTTGACCAGAGGATAATCTTCTGAACTTAGATACATTAGATTTAGACTTCTCTATATCCTAGCAATATCCCTGGAAGAACAGTGTCTTATGGGAGGGTCTACACCATGATACAATCAGATATATTGAAAAAAAAGGCAGCTTAAAACTTCAAGATAATTCCACAAAGAGAAAAAAAGGACTTGTTGAAAAACAAATAAAAACTTCTAAGAGCTGGGTTGCCGTCTTTACTACATGCATTTTTAATTTGAGTTGACTTTTTCTTGGACTCTGGATGTACCTTTTGGAGCATGTATTCCAGATTTTTGCTGGGGATGTTTTGTACTGACCCTTTTCACCATGCCATATTTTATTTCCTTCAAGTTATCAACAAGCATTTATAAAACACTGTGTTCTGGGCATTTTAATGAGCAAATATGCTTTACTAAAAGCTAATTTAGTCTGGATGGCTAATTGATGCAAACAGATAATCAGTGAGAGAAGCACATCTTAGGAGGCTTATGAGTAAAAACAATAGAAAGCAGAATCTGCTAGGGTGAATGGGGATTGGTAGTTATCCCAGAGCCTGTGTTGTACATTAGCACAGAGCCCCCTGATGAGCTACTTTGGGCTAATTCTGATTTACATTTACTCTGTAATTTATGGTTTTAGAAAGTCATTTGCAGTACTGAAAGTTAAAGTGGTTTACTAATGATTCCAAGGCAAATATGAGTCAGAGGCAGGCAAGCCTTGAAGTCAGAATTTCCTGACTATAAGCCCAGCTCTCTATTCACAACACCATACTGTTTACTTTACTTATTTCCTATAAACATAAAGTCCTTAGAACAGATTTGGTTTTTCAGAGAGAGAACTATGGCCCAGGGACATAAGGTAACTTCTCCAAGGTCACACAGATATTTAGTAGTTCAAAATTTGGCTACAAGAAATCCATTCTTATTGAATTTTTAAGGGTTGGTTATTTTGTACATATTGCAATACACTTTAATATGGCAACAAAATACTTTCTTCGGAATAAAAACTTAAATATTTAGATTAACATTCATTGCTCGTCGATAGGTTAAGCTAATGTAATAAAATGTCATCTAAATTAGTGACACTACTATCTAAGTTAATTCAGTGCTATACCAATCAAATTTCCATGATAATCCTATGTTGAACTAGGAAAAATAATAATGAAATTCATGTGAAGGAAGAAAAAGTCAAGAATTTCAGTTACTAATAAAAAAAAGTGGGAAGGCTGCACTTTTATAAGTATCAGATCTCAAACTCACTACAAAGCAGGACTTATTTTAAAAAAAAAGATTTGCCTAATACTAGTAAAAAACAAAAACGAAGAGAGGTTTACCAGTGAAATATATTAGGTACATAACAATCAGAAGTAAAGAAATGATGGTTTTTGATAAGCTCAAAGATCCCACTAACTAAGTGAATTAGTCACTATTTGACAAAAAATGCTAGGAAAATTGGACAGGAATCTGGTGCAAATTATGTCCAGTTTGATAAGCCAGAACATGGAGCACCTGGTTGGCTCAGTGGAGAGTCTGCCTGGTCTGCAGTTTGGAAGATTGTTCATGAGTTCAAATCTGGCCTCAAGACACTTACTGTCTATGTGAACCTGGGCATGACATTTAACCTTGTTTGCCTCTGTAAAATGAGTTATAGAAAGAAATTGCAAACTGCTCCCCTCTCTCCACCAAGAGAACCCCAAATGGGATCATGAAGACTCAGACACAACTGAAAAACAACTGAACGACAAACAATCCAGCATACACCAATGGAAAGCTCCATATGGAAATAGGACCTGGATAGAAAACATTACATCTTAAAGGTATTAGAGGAGTGAAAGGCAAAGGATATAAACAGATAGTTTTCAAAAGAAAAATACAAGCTATCAAAATTGTATAAAATGTTTTATAGCAATAATAATTAGGGCAGCTATTTTGAGGATCAACCCATCAGATTGGTCAAGATGATAAAAGAGAAAATGACAAATTTTGCAGAGTCTGTGGGGGAAAAGTACACTGATGCATTACGAGTGGAACTTTCAATTTGATCTAATCATCCTGGAAAGTAATTTTGAATTATGCCCAGAAATTGATCAAACTTGTGTATACCATTTCTCTTTTATAACACCACAGGAACTATATCTCCAGATAAATTAAAAGAGAGTATAACGTTTCATCTTTATCAAAATAATTATGACAGATTTTTTTTTGTAGTAGACAAAATGAAGAAACAGGAGGAAATATAATGTCCTATACTAGGAAGATAGGAAGCTCCTTGAAGTTATGGACAGTTTTTGTAATTTTTTTGCATCTCCAGTGTTTAACACTTCCTGGAACACAACAGACTCTTATTAAATGTTTGTTAACTGACCGAATAAACAAACTGTGGAATATGAATGTAATGAAATGTCACTATTGCATTATTTAACAGACAATACCAGAGGAAACTGAGATCTCTGAACTTATACAGAGTGATAAACAGAAATAGTACAATTTATATAATCTAACAAAATCAGAGAAAAATACCTTTGAAAAATTTTAGAACTCTGAAAAATGGAAAGATTTAACATGAGTACAAAAGAATAAAGATATAAACAGAAATATTACAATTTATATAATCTAACAAAATCAGAGAAAAATACCTTTGAAAAACTCTGAAAAATGGAAAGATTTAACATGAGTACAAAAGAATAAAGAAGAAAAACATATCACTTGACTCATGATAGGTTATAAAAAATGTAGAAAAATACATTTTCTGTTAGGATTAATGCGGGAATTAATGTTGCTGGATTATGCAAATATGTTTTAGGGGGATTTTTTGTAATATATTCAAAGTGGGGAAAAAAGGAAAAGATTATTTTTTTAATTACTCAGAAAATGTTTTTTATGACACATATTTTAAGGACATAACCATAGATCACATTGCTAATGCCCAGAAGACCAAAGAAAGATTTGTAAAAAGAGATATCATGGTTGGTTGAGGTCAGTAGCTTTGGAAGCAAATTACCAATTCAAATCTTCCACTTAGAACCATACAATGTTGACCATTCATATATGCCTCAGTTTATTTTTTAATTTGTAAATGAGGTTTCTGTACCCTAGGTTCCCCTTCATTTCTAAATCTCTGACCCAATAATTGTAGAGAAAGACATTAAACATCTGAAACTGAGAAGTGAAGAGCAGTTGAGCCATGATGGTGTAAGCTCCCCTCCATAAATTCCTCCAAAGTGACACAGAATACACACCAGACCAAAGCCTGTTGGGGAAAGTCAACATGAGTCATTTTCCAGCCTGGCTCTATATAGTTATGGAGCTAGGACGTGAGGTTTGTAGATACTAGAGAAGGGTACAGACCACTAGCATAGTGTGCGTTAGCTCTTGAGTACCTTAGAGGAGGTTCCAGACTCATAAACGGGCACTGCCAGACGGGACTGAGATGATTGCAAAGAAGCAACTTTGTCACCTACTACTCGGTTCTTGGTCACTCATCAAGGGCAGACTAAGAAGGGAAGGGAGGGATGCTGTTCCCTGTTAGGAGGTCCAGGGCTCTGTCTATATCAAGACTGGAGGAAGATCAAAGACTAGTAGTAGTAGTAGTAGTGGTAGTACTAATAGTAACAGTAGTAGTAGCAGCAGCAGCGTAGCTTAGCAAGATCTCATTGTCAGCATCTAGACCAACCTGCAGAGCAATAACCAGGGCACAAATCCACGATCAAAGAGGAGCCTACACTGAACCAAAAGAGCTTTCTGCTGTCTGATGGAGGCTGCGGCCACTAGCAGTCTATTTTTGCTCATACCCAAACCAAGGTCAGGAATTTCCAGACTTTAGATCAAGTGGGCCAATTATCAGACTTTGTTGTAGATCAGATCACTTTGGGAGCACTGAAAATGGGGAAAGTCTCTAAACCATCCCTGAGATTCTGGAATAACACAAAGAAATACCCCATGAATCAGCTCAGATCTTTTCTCTAGACCTAACAACAAATCTGATGTTAAGAAGTGGGATAGGAGAATGAACAAACAAAGAACCCATTATAAAAAGTTATGATCATTGCAGGGAAGTTCAAGATACAAATCCCGAAGAAGAGGATGATTCAAAAATATCTATAAGTAAAACCTCAGGGGAAAACAGCTTCATCAAAAATCCAACTAGAATTCCTTGAAAATGTAAAACAATAGGGTTTTTTTTTAAGATCTTAAGGTTTGTTATTTTCTAATGGATGAAATGAGAAAACTTGAGGAGAAAAATGGGAAAGAAATGAAAGCTATAGAAAAAAAAACAATTAGAAAGAGAAAGAATAGCCTGGAAAAAGAAGTATAAAATCTTGTCAAAATAATAAACTCCTTGAAAAATAGAATTGACCAAATAGAAGCCAAGGATTCTAAGAGACAAGAGGAAATATTAGCATTAAAAGATGACAAAAAGGAAGAAATATAAATATCCAATAGGAAAAACAGCTGACCAGGAAAGTCAAGTGAGAAAAAAAATTAAGAAGTATTGAAACATCATGACCTAAAAAAAAAGTGCCTTGATTTCATGAAATCTTAAAAGAAATATACTCACATTTCTTGCCAGCTAAGTAGTTCAGTGGATGGAGCACCAAGGGTAGAGTCATGAAGACTTTGAAATCCTGATATCAAATCTGGCCATTTAATAACTGTGTGACCTTGAGTAAGTCACTTAACCTTGTTTTTCTCAGTTTCATCTTCTATAAAGTTAGCTGGAGAAAAATGGCAATTCAATTCAGTATCTTTGCCAAAGAAACTCTAAATAGAGTCATAAAGAGTTGGGGGGAAACTACTACTACTACTACTACTACTACTACTACTACTACTACCACTACTACTACTACTGCTACTACTACTGCTACTACTACTACTACTACTGCTACTACTACTATTACTACTACTACCACTACTACTACTACTACTACTACTACTACTACAACTACTACTACTATTTTCTCATGATGAATCTATTATTTCAAATATTGGTTTTCATTTTTCTTTAGTTCTAAATAAGTAACATATTTTAAATTTACCAATTTATAATAATAAGCACTTTAATTTTTGTAAAGTACTTTACAAATATTCTCTTCTTTTATCTTCACAATGATCCTGGGATGTAGAGGCAATTATTGCCACCATTTTACTCTGAAGGACAGAGGTTAAATGACTTAAATATCTGTAATGTTAATGTTAGATTAATGGCAGATGGGAGGAAGAGTTAAAGATCTTCCCTGCCCATTAATAAGTCTCAATACCTTTTGTTAATTTCTACTGAGGCACTGAGTCAGAGTTTTGTACCCTTCCACTTTGAAAAGTGTATATATACTCTGAGGTGAGGTTTTACTTTAGGGCTTACTCATTGGAAGTGTTTGTTTGGCCAGAGGAGACTCTGGGCAGCCACTAAGGAGCCCCCCAGCTTTGAAAAGTCAGATGTTCGTGCTTCTCTCTTTGGTAACTGTATGTATGTGATGGTCAGACAATTGGATCTGTGTGTTGATCTGTGATGTATATGTTGCTTATGATTAGACAGTTGGAAGCACTGTCAGTCTTCATTTCTCTGCTTGTATTTTCTCTGTTGGTATATGTGTCTGATTAAAGTGATTGCTGACCCCTCAGAAGTTGCTTTCCTTTTAGAGAACAGATCTAAGAACCTGTATAATGGGTCCTCATGTGTATGCTGTGATCCTTGCTGTTATAATAGCTGAAGTCACATCTGAAGTAAGAACTTCCTAAATCCAGCTCCAGTGCTCTATCCATTGACTCATCATGAAATCACAAGTTCACTTCTCTTAGCAGATGTACGTGTAAATATACACAGACATAGATGTATATAGTATATGGACACAGGCAAATATAATACATATATGCACAGATATACACATGCATGCACCTACATATATCAGATGTTAACCTGAGTCCCATGGAGATGTTTAGCTTTTAAAAGTAATTTTGTACTCTTTCAATATGACTTATTTCCTCTATATTCCAGTATATATTTATTTTATTGTATTTACAACTAGTATGAACAGGGGTCCATAAGCTTCACTCAACTGCCAAAGAGTCCATGACATGCAAAAAAGTTAAGATTTTTTTAAATACAATACAGTACAATCAACAGAGCACAATATAACATAGCAAAATAACATAACACATCATATGATGTTAGTAAAAATAATTGTTATAATTTATATAACACCATAAGTTTTGCAAAGTACAAGCACTTCACAAATGTTTCCTCATTTAATACTCACAAAAACCCAGAAACGTACATAATATTATCATGCTTATTTTTCATATAAAGGAAAAGAGGTACAGGGAAGTCAAGGGATTGCCAGTGTTCATGTAGCTACTATAGTTCTGGTCCTCCTGATTCCAGAACCATGTCCTATCCAGTTTACCACAGAGATGTATAATGTAATGTAATATAACGTGATATGATACAATATGGTATGAAACAACAATATATGGCAGGATAAGATAGGATTAATATAGCAATAAAATGGTAATATATTAAGAAATAATATGATATGATACATAGTATGATATAATACAATATGATATGACTTAACATGATATATATGACATGATATGATTATATGTGTAATATGTAAGATAAAATAGTATTATTACAATACATCACAATATAGAATAAAATTATACTTAGTAGCATAATACATGTTTTCAATAAAAAACAATATGTATCCCACAGTGAAAAGGCAAGGTCCATGTATTTCAAAGATAATTCAAGGGGTCCCAACTTTTGTGATCACTTTCAATTTTCTCCCACTTTTGAAATGGAAGACAGGGGTGAAATCAGCCTGGAGTTTGATTAAAGTTTTGGTATCTCCCATTTTAGGAGTTCTTCTCTAGTCCCATGAAAATGAAGAAAATGAATCAAAATTCAATAAGTGAAAATATTAAATAAGCCTATTTATTTTTTGCACTTTGTCTTATAACCTATTATATAGCATTGCCTATATAAAATCATATGATATATTAAACAGAGGCAGTGTGCATAATGACAAAGATATTTTTACCATGCCTCTGGATGACAGACACCAGTGGAAAAATTTTGAACAAGCCTGGGAATGCAATTTTTTTTTATTTTAGACAAGCTATACTGCAATAAATTAGTAAAGCTATTATCCAACAAAGTACCTATGCATGCTTTCCAACAGGAACTCATTTACAGAGCAAAGTCACTCTGATGAATGCTTTACTACAAAAGCTGTCTGTTACAAGCTGTGTATTTCAAAAAAGAGCACATAGGCTGAGATAGAATCTCTTAGTCCTTAGATGACATAAAGTAGCTAGATCATCTGAAGATTAGTTGAATACAGATTGGGTTTGAATATGTATTTCTTTTTATAAATGGAGCATGGTTTATTTGCATTATGAAAACACTAAGTATGCAATAAACAATGAAATCAAGTCTATGGATACTGCAATTGACATTCAAAAAATGCCTCAATTACAAAGATCATCCCACAGGCACATTTTTCACATACCACAGAAAATGCATCTCTGTCAATTTCTGTGTCACCTTCTTTTTCTTCTGTTTTTTTTTTCAATCTTGTGAATCATGGAAGAACCAAAACACATCTTAACCAATGATATTTGTAAACATTTCACAGTCAATGATTACAGATGAAAGGTGGGTAAGAGCACCAACACACTGACATGGTGAGTCCAATGCAAAATGAAGCTTAATTCTTCTTCTTGACATTTTGATCTATGGATAAATCTGTTCTCCAGTGACATTATTCCAGACAAAGGCCAGACAAACTCCTATAGACAGGATAGAGAACCTCTGAATTCATAAAGGTTTGTTATCTGAAATTCAGTATTTTTTCTAAATAAATGGTCTGCTATTTTTTTTTCTTCTACGGTGGAGTGTGTTGTGAGACTAATGCTGGACAAGTAGGTCTGTTGCAAGCTTAAAGTTGGGAAGCAATAGGAAATTGGCAAACAGTAGAAAGAGAGCTAGATACTGAGTCAGAAAATTTCAGCTTTTGTACTTGTGTGGACAAAAACAAGATAAACACTGCCTCAAGGAGAAGCAGCATGTAAGTAAATGTAAAATACATACAAATTAAAAGGAAGGAAATATTTGAGTCTGGGGGCATCAGAAAAAAACTGGAGGTAGGAGGAGGTATATAGGGATTCTGAGAGAGGGAAGTGAAGGGGAATTAACATATTCCAGGCATGTGTAAAAGCACTGAGGATAGAATGCCAGATTGGGGAAACAGCAAGTAAGTAAATTTGATTGAAATGTAAAATGCATGAAAGGAAAAAAAAAGTTGGGCTATGAGTGAAATAACAAAGGGATTCAATTGCAAATGGAGGAGTTTGTATTTTATCCTAGAGACTATAGACTCACAAAGGCTCTTTGAGCAGGAGAGTTATACAGTCAGATGTGTGGCTGCAGAGTATGATTTTGGCAGGTGAGATGAGGATGGATTGCAGTACTGAGAGAGAAAATTGAAGCAAGGAGACCAATTAGTAGACTCCTGCAGTAGTTCAGGTGAGAGGTGGTGAGGGACGGTGCCTAGATAGTTGTACAAATGGAGAGGAAGCAGGATATATGAGAGCTTTTGTGGAAAGAGAATTGAAAAGGCTTGGCAAATGGAAATGTGATGGTAGTTCAATGGAAATAAAGAAGTTGAGAAAAAGGATGAGTACACTACGTAAGGTAGAGGAAGAGACTAATAGGTTTTGTGATGGCAGGACATTCATTTAGAAATATTCAAGAGACTTTTGATAATACAGATGTTAGGGAGAAAGACAACAGCTGGATATAAAGAACTTGGAGTCATTTGTATAGATATTAAGCTTGAATAAAGCAGAGATGATGCATGTAGTCTGACATTTGATGAGATCACCAAGAGAGAGGGCAGAAAATGAAGATGAGTTAGGGTTCACCAAGAATAAAGAGATGAGATGGGGATTATGCAAATAAAGGAGACTAAAAAGGAGCCAGAAGACTCTTATGAATAACTCAGAAAGTAGAAGATGCTGGGAGAAGAAGATAGGTAAGTGGAAAATGCTGCAGACAAAGCAGAAAGGATCAAGGCTGAGAAAGGTCAATGGGTTTCATCATTAAGAAATCAATGATATCTTTGGGAAAACAGGCTCAGTTGACTAATGGAGTTGTAAGTCAGATTAGAAAAGGTATGGAAGTATGCAAGAATGGATTTAAAAAGTATAGGTATTTTTTTTTGTAGGAGTTTTGTGCTAGTGAAGGGAAGATAGCTACAAGATGATAGACTATGGTATGATAAGGTCAAGTGAAGGACATTTTTGTTATGTAGGAGAAGAAAGGGGGAAAAGCTAAAAGTAGGGGAGGTAGGAAGCTACTATTATCATCTAGGGGAAAAGATATTAGGGTGTTTGCTGTGGTA
The DNA here is from genome assembly GCA_028658325.1 of Potorous gilbertii. NCBI lineage: Eukaryota > Metazoa > Chordata > Mammalia > Diprotodontia > Potoroidae > Potorous > Potorous gilbertii. The sequence goes on along the minus strand of CM053774.1, from coordinate 96,423,295 downwards.
GTGCAAAGAAAATGCCAGGTAGTTGAGAAATTGTAGAAGTAGAAAACACAGGACTTGGGCACAAATTAGACATGTGGTATGAAGGTAAGCGAATGGAAGAAAGATAATTGAAAGCTGATGCACAAAGAACATGAGAGGATGGAGCTTTTAACAGAAAGAATGAAGAAGCGCTAGTACAGGGAAAATAAAATGGGATTTAGAGCATGAAATGACCTTAGTAGGCATGTAGACTAGTTCCTCATTTTATAGACCATGAACCAGAAAGTTTGCATACCTTGTCCAAAAATCACATGAAAGTTAATAAGCAAAAATTCTCCAACTCAAAACTCAGAGTTTTCCCAACTGTACCGTGCTGATGCAGAAAAAAAATCTATTTTAGAGTTTCTGATGTTATTGAGATATTGAGGGAGAGGTTATCAAGGAAGAGAAAGTTTACAATGTTAAATGTAAGAGAGGTCAAATGGCATTAGTAAAGAAACAAATATATTTTTGGTAATAGGGAAGCCTTTAATAACCTTAGTAAAGCTGTTCCATTTGAGGGGCAGACAAATAGTTTCAACTGTTAAAGGAATGAGGAAGAAAGAACTAAATTGCTGTTGTGAGTGGAGATTATTCTCTATAGGAATTTGAAAGTGATGAGGAGAAAAAAGATCAAATGGTAGCTAGGAGAAATGAGCAAACAAACAAAAAATAAAGAAACTGACAATGAAAAGTTACTATGGTGGCAGCAAAACTCAAGATACAAATACAGTAGAAGGTAATGACTTGAAAACATCTACAAGCGAAGCCTCAAAGAAAAATGCAGATTGGATACAGGTCACACAGTTAATTCACAGAAGAGTTAAGGAGGTTTTTAAAAGCAAAAAACTAATAATAATTAAATAAAATTGATAGAGGAAAAATGCAGACAACAAATGAGTTATATAATAAAATTACAAAAAGATTAACAGCTTGGTAAAAGAGGTCAAAAATTACTAAAGAAAACAACTCTTTATCAGTCAGCGTTAGTTAATGGTAAAAGAGGTATAAGACCTTATTGAAGAAACTAATTTCTTAAAAATTAGAATTGGCCAAGTGGAAGTGTCTGATTCTAAGAAATATCAAGAAACAATAAAACAAAATATAAAAATATTAAAAATATAATATGTAAGATATCTCATAAGAAAAAAGCAATTGAACTAGAAAACAGATTGAGAAGAGATAATTTAAGAATCACCAGACTATTTGAAACCTGTGAACGTAAAAAGAATCTAGACTTCATAAAGACATTAAAAGTGAAAACTGTCCAAATATCTTGGAATCAGGGGCAAAATAGAAATTAAAATAATCCATTAGGAGCCTACTGAAAGAAATCCCCAAATAGAAAAGTCAAGGAATTTTGGAGATGAATTCTAAAACTCCCATCAAGGAGGAAAAACTGCAATAAGGTAGAGATTAATAATTCAAATACAGTGGAATGACAATCAACATCACACAAGATTTTATAGTTATTAATGTAAAGAAATGGAAGGTTTAGAATAAGATATTCTTAAAGGCAAAGGAGTTAGGTTTACAAGTAAGAATAACATATGCAACAGAATTGTCTATAATTATAGAGGGGAAAGTAGGTATTTAGTGAAATAGAGAACTCTCAAAAATTTCTGGTGAAAACCCAGAGTAGAAAAGATAATTTTCTTTTTAATGCAAGATTCAAGGTAAAAATGGTAAACATGAATGAAACTAAACATAGTTAAATTACTATATCGGAATGTGAAGCTGTTAGGACTTTATCATCACCAGGTCTATTAAAGAAAGACTACTTAGATAGGGGACATATGAGTGCTACTATGTTGGAATGATCTTAAAAGAAGAATAGAAGGTTGAGAAAGGCATGCCCTGGAAGAAGGAGAAATAAGAGAAGGAATGAGGAAAATGATCCACCAAAGGAACAGTTTATTCAAGATGGGAAAAATTGAAGAGTAAGCAGCAGTTGAACCTTACTGCCAGGAAAGGAGGGAAAGGGGCTACGAAAAGGTGGGGGAAAGGATAAAAAAGAGGGCAGATTAAAGAAGCCAGTGATCAGAAGCAAAATAAATTCTTAAAGAAAAAAGAAAAGAAAGAAGGATAAGTATAAGAGAATAGTTAGTAATTATAAGTATGGCTATGAATAGGATGAATTCACCCATAAAACAAAAGAGAAGGGCAAAATGCACCAGAAATCAAAATCCAATTATATATTGTTTACAAGAAAACGCTTGAAAGAAAATGGTATACACAGAGTTAAAATAAAGGGTAAGATTTAAATTTATTATGTTGCAGCTGAATTTTAAAAAGCTAGAGTGCCTGGCCAAGAGTCAGGAAGATTCATTTGCCTAAGTTCCAATCTGATCTCAGTCACTCACTAGCTGTATTACCCTGGGCAAATCACTTATCCCTACTTACCTCAGTTTCCTCAACTGTAAAATGATCTGGAGAAGGAAATGGCAAACTACTCCAGTATCTTTGCCAGGACAACTCCAAATGGGATCATGAAGAGTTGGATATGAGTAAAAATAACTGAGTAACAACTATTAATTATGATCTCAGGTAAAATAAATACAAAAATAGACCTAATTTAAAAAGATAATCAGAGAAAGATGACACAGACAATGAATCAATATTAATATTGATTGTGTATGTATCAGATGACATAGTATTCAAATTCTTAAAGAAAAGTTTACATGAGGTACAGGAGGAAAGAGATGTGACTAATATAGAATTTGGTTTTTGTGACTATTTGTCATGTGTTCTATAATTCTTGCCTTCTCAAATGAGTGGAGGAGGTGGGGAGAGAGAAGAGAATTCAGGACTAAAAATAAAATAAAATAGAATTAAAGGAAATTTAGAAGAAAAATAAATAAAAGTCTTCCTTTGATTTAGAGAGAATGATGGGTCATTAATTTAACCCTTGAGGGAAAAATGTAGGCCAATTTAATCATTAAAATGATTATGAATGGATTGGTCGAAAGGCAAATAAAACTCAAATTATATCCTCCCTCTCACCCCTAAATCATGCTTGTTAACTAGTTCAGAAGCATCTACCAGCTGCTACTACCTTGATAACAAATCAATCTTTTTACAATAATGGGAAATTAAATCAACATCAATTATTTGGTGTGATTTCTCAGGCTGAGTAAGTAAGTAAGGAGTGCTTCCAAAGCCCCCATGAAATAGGCTTCATATGGTTTTTGCTGTTTTATTCTCTTTTACTGAGATGGGGGAAAGTTAAGAGAAAGTGGGAGAGGAGAGAATTTGTGGTACATAATTGAAGAGACAAGGGAGGTCTTGACAGATGGACTCAGGTTTCTGGGTAAAAAAAAAGTCTTCTGCTGAGAAAAAATGAGTGGTATAAGTGGTTTATAATATCCCCTATGAGGAGTGTGATGCAGAGTTAATTAGTATATTATTGAAGACTTAGTTGAGATTACACAACATCAATTTGTAGAAGACTAATTCAACATGTTACTTCCTTAAGAGGTATTTGGCAGCTCCCAGGTAAAAGAAAATGAAGCAGATAATGAGGTTCAGAAAGGACAACAACTAATTAGAAAATGAGGCAAGGTATTTTGGGGTAGAGGACAGTGTAAAATTTAGATTGCTAACTACAATGTCAAGGTTTACAGGAGAATGAAGTTAAGGTATGAATGGTTGGAGGCCTCAGAAAACAGGTTAGGGTCAAGGACCTAAAGGTTTGGGTCTTACATATGTAAGCCCAAATGTCTAAGAGTATCAAGATATATTCCTTAGAGTTGGACTGTGTATAACAGGGGTTTTTACAATGTGGTTTATTTGTGGAAAGATCATACTTCAGAAAAAGTTCCTTAAGAATGGGTCCTATAATTCAAAATCACCTCCCACTTCAAGGAAAATGACTTCGGTGCATCCAAGGGATGGTGAAAGGATGAGGGCTTTCAGCCAGAGGTAGGAAGTACTGTCCACAGAATGGATAAATAGAAAATATAAGAGCACAAAATAGAACCTAGGACAGTGTATCTTGGGCCACCAATACTGCCTTGTTCCTCAGTTAGCATTGTGACAAGTAAGGTTACTTAAACACAATCTCTTTAAAAAGTCTTTAAATGAAGAAGTAAAGTTTGGGTAAAATTGGCAACAGTAACAAGTTTTCTTGGAAAGTGAAGGGAACAAGACTTTATCTTTTCCTCATACCTCATGTTATAAGAGGAAAATTGAGATAGTAAAGGATGTAATAAAGGTATGGAAAATTAGATTCCAGAGTGAGCAAAAACGGAAATGGATTAAGGTAGAAATGAAGTAAATGAACTTTCTTGGAAGTAGAATGTTACTCAAATCTTGATTGTGGATGAGACAGAGACAGGGATGAAGTAGAAGCAAAGAGGAGGAAAAGATCCTAAAAATAAAAAGAAATAATTGCAATGAATGCTTAGAGCAGGGCAAGAGAGGGAAGAATCTATGGGAAAAGACTAAGATCAAATTAACGCAAACAGAAGAAATGCAGAGAAGGGAGAAAAAGGAGGAAAAAAGGAGAAGTCAACACAAATGAATGAAATGGATGAAAAAGTAATTATGCCCTCCGTGTGATGAGTTCAACATGACAACATAATGAAGGAGTTGACTATAGAAGAAAATGGAAACTACTGCATTTTATAGGAAACACATCAATAACACACAGAATAAAAAATTGAGGAGCTATAACAAAATCTATTGTGCTCTAGGTAATTATAAAAAAAGCTAGCAATTATGATTTCAGAAAAGGGAGAAATAAAATTCATGCTGTCAAGAAGGACAAACAGCAAAATTACATTATGCTAAAAACATGACAATGAAAAATTATTAAATTCATAGGCATCAAATAACATAATGTTTACACTCAAAAATGTTAAGTGAATCCCCCCAAAAAAGACATTTATAGTAACCATAACTGTCAGAGGCTTTACTAATATTTATCAGAACTGGAAAAGTGAATGGATAAAACAGAAAACTGGATGTTTTTGGTCAAAGAGTTTGAAAACCATTATCTAGGAATATAAATATTAAAGTGTATACATAGTTCTAAATTTTAGAGTGAATCTTTATAAAAATTGATCATATGCTAGGATTTAGAAATATAATTTAGAGGGGTAGGGGCAAGAGAGAAAGATTTCTAAAAGAAACAAAATTTACAAATAAAAAGCAAAATATTGAAACATTTTATGGACCCACAAGAAATTTTTAAAAATAATTGATAAAAGATTCAAAACATTATATATATTTGAATGCAGATAAAGTATGGATATGCTGAATAATAATTCATTCAAAGAATACATCATAGAACAAATAAAGGAATTAAAAGATATCAAAACAATGAAAATCAGTATCAGCATCTACAAGATCAAGTTAAGGCTATCCTCAGAGAAGGGGACAATCTCTGAAACATATATTAACAATTTTTTCAAGGTGGGAATGATACAAGGTGGGAAAAAAACATTTTGTTTACATTAGAAATATAACAATATATTAAATTTCAAAATAAACACAAAGGAAGAATTTTTGAATATCAGAGGAAAAGATAAAATTACAAATAATGGATATTGAAATAATAAAACAACAAGCTATAGTTGTATTTAAAAATCAAAACTATGGTTAAACCATTATCCAACTTCTACTTTTGTCAATTGGGGAATGACTTACATTATTATAAATTAGACTCAATACTCTATACAGTTGTGAAGCAAGGCTACTGTCAGAGACATTTGCTATAAAATTTTTCCCCACTTTTTTGCTTTCCTTCTTTATTGAGAACTCTGATCTTATTCTATTGTATTATTACAGGTAATGCTGACTGATGGTTTTAGGTAGACACTAATCATTTTAAGAAAAGCTCCATTTATTCCACTATTACCTAATGTTTTTTAAAAGGAATGATTGTTGCATTTAGTCAAAGGCTTTTTCTTCATCTATTGAGATAATCATATGATTTTTATTTATTTTGTTATTAATATGATAAATTAAGCTGAAAGTTTTCCTAACATTGAAGCAACCTTGCATTCCTGGTATAATCCCACCTGGTCATAGTGACATATTGTAATATATTGCTGCAATCTCTTTGTTAACATTTATTTAATTTTTTTTTGCATCAACATTCACTAAGGAAATTGGCATATACTTTTCTTTCTCTATTTTTACTGTCTCTGGTTGAGGTATCAGAAGCATAGTTATGTTGAAAAGAGAATTTAGTATGACTCTTTTGCCTATTTTTCCAAATATTTATAGAGTATTGCAATTAGTTTTTTCTTTAAATATTTGGTAAAAGTCACTTGTGAATCCTTTGGCACTAGGATTTTTGTCTTTGGGAGTAAATTGATAGATTGCTCATTTCCTTTTTTTTCTTTCTAAAAATTGCATTATTTAAGAATTCTAATTCTTCTCCTCTTAAACTGGGAAATTTATGTTTTCATAAATATTAATCCATTTTGCTTAGATCATCACACTTATTTGCATAAAACTAAGTAAAAAAGAGCTCCTAATAACTGCTTTAACTTCACCTTTATTGTTGGTGAATTCATCCTGTCATTTTTGATGATCCTAATTTTATTTTCTTCTTTACTTGATTAAATGAAATTAACCAATGGTTTTTCTGTGTAAAAAAAGACCAGCTCTTAGTTTATTAGTTCAATGGTTTTCTTTCAATTTTACTAATTTCTTTGATTTTCAGGATTTCAAATTTTAGTATTTTATTGGAAGATTTTATTTTGTTCTTTTTGTAGGGTTTTTTTTTTGAGTTGGGTACCCAATTCACCAATCTACTCCTTCTCTGTTTTATTGATTTAAACATTTAGAGATATAAACTTCCCCTAGGTACTGCTTTAGCTCCATTCCAGAAAATCTGGTATGTCATTTTGTTAAAATGAAATTATTGTTTCTATGATTTGTTCTTTGAACCACTTATTCTTAACATTAGATCATTTAGTTTCCAGTTATTTTTAATCTATCATTTCACTGCTCTTTACAACATGTATTTTTTTTATTGCATTGTGATCTGAAAAGAATACATTAAATATTTTTGTTTTTTCTGCTTTTGGTTTTAATTTTAATGTGCGAATACACATTCTCTCCTTTCTAACTTCTCTAAAATTCTACTCACCTCCTTAACTTCTTTGTTTGTTTTTTGGTTAGATTTATCTAGTTCTAAGAAGGAAGAATTGAGGTCTAACACTATTATAGTTTTACTGTCTATTTTCTCCTATAAGTCATTTAACTTTTCCTTTTAATATTTATATGCTATACAGTTTGGTGCTACACAGTATAAAAATGTAGTATTTATATTACTTCACTGTCTATGGCACCTTTTATCAAGATACAGTTTACTTCATTATATTTTTAACTTAGATCTTTTTTTTAAAAATTTTGCTTTGTCTAAGAACATGGTTGGTCCTTTTCATTCTAACTAGACTTTCCACTATTCTATATATTCTACTGTACTTTGAATTTGTTTCTCGCAAATGGCATATTGTAAATTCTGGTTTTCAATCCATTCTGTTATCTATTTTTACTTTATAGGTGAGTTTATCCCATTCACATTTATAGTATGACCATGTATTTCCATCCATAATATATGCCCCTGTTTATGCTTCTTTCTTTCTCATATTTCACTCAATTCTCCTTCACAAGTTTTTTTTTCCCCTCCTGACCTCATTTTCACCCAATCTGCCTTTCTTTGTATCAGTTGCCCAGTTGCCCCACCACCCAATTCTCCTGGGCCCATCCTTTCTTAATTGCCTATAGGGTAAAATAGATTTTCATATTCAAATGAGTATGAATGTTATTCTCTCTTTGAGCCAATTCTCATAAAAAGAAAGTAATGCCTGCCAACTCCTCTATCATTCCCTCCACTTTAATAGTTCTTTTGAACTTTTTTTTTGTGAGATAATTTACCCTATTCTATCTCTCCCTTCCTTCTCCCAAATGCAATCTTCTTTCTCACCATTTTTTGGGGGGGGCTCATTTCATTATACTCAAATCACACCCATATCCCCTGTCTATGCCTACTCCTTCTAATTTTCCTAAAAGTGATAAAGTTCTTCAGTTACAAGTAATATATTTCCATGAAAGACTATAAACTGCTTATCCTTATTTTCTCTTTCCTGTTTATCTTTTTATGTTTCTCTTGAGTTTTATATTTACAGAACATTTTTTTGTTTAGTGTCAATCTTTACATTAAGAATGTTTGAAAGTCCATTATTTTATTAAATATCAATTTTTTCCTTTGAAGAATTATTTTCAATTATGGTGGGTGATTCTTGTCCATCTCATTTGCTTATGGAATGTCATATTCTAAGCTTGTCAGTTCTTTAATTTAGAAGCTGCTAAATACTGTGTGATCATGACTGTTGGTCCACAATATGTGAATTGTTTCTTGCTGATGGCTTGCAGTATTTTCTTCTCAGACTGGGATCTCTGGGATTTGGCTATAATATTTCTGAGAGTTTTCATTTTGAGATCTCTTTCAGGAGATAATTGGCGCATTCTTTCAATTTCTATTTTCCCTTCTGGTCCTAAGTTATAGGTTTAAAATTTCTTGAAAGATGATGTCTAGGCTCTTTTTGTGGGTAGTCAAAAAATTTTTAAATTATCTCTCCTTATTCTATTTTTCAGATCAGTTATTTTTCCAATAATAAATTTCACATTTTCTTCCATTTTTTCATACTTTTGATTTTTATTATTTCTTAACATCTCATGGAATCATAAACTTCCACTTGCCCAATTTTAACTTTTAAGGAATTATTTTCTTCAGTGAACTATTGTACCTCCTTTTCCATTCAGTCAGTTCTACTTTTTAAGGCAGTGTTTTCTTTGATGAATTTTTATATACCTTTTGTCCTGTTTTTGTGTTTCCTTTACCATGCTGTTGACTCTTTTTAAATTGTTCTCTTGAATTACTGTCATTCATTTTCCAAATTTTTACTTTACCTTTCTTATTTGATCTTTAAAAGCCTGTTTGAGCTTTCCCAGGAGTTTTTGGGGCTTGATATCAATCCACATTTCTTTCTTCAAGGGTTTGCCTTTAGCAATTTTGACATTGTTTTCCTCTTTTAAGTTTGGAGCTTGATCCTCCTTGTGAGTAACTTTCTATGGTCAGGTTATTAAAAATAAGTCCCACTTATTTCATTTTTTTTTACTTTATGTAAAATATGGGTTCTGTTTCTTGAGTGGAGAGGGCACTAACCCAAGTTTCTTATAGCAAGACTTGGGTCCTTACTACTGCCTTGCTCTAGAGAGAACTCTCATTAGGAATAATTTTTAGTGTATTTGTTTGTGTGTGTATGTGTATTTAGGCCAAAGTTTCTGTCAGTTTTCTCTCTTCAAAAGAAAATTCAAGCTGCTAGTGAATCACAATTTGCTGTGAAATCCATCATATGTAAAAACAAAAGAAAACAAAACAATGGTAACACTAAGAGTAACAATAGCAACAAAACTAAACAAGCCAGCAAAAAACATTTCTTAATCACAGACTCCTTCTCCTTGTGACTAAATACTGAACCATTAAATAACTAACTGGACTCTAGGAATGAAAACATTTTATTACCGGAAAAAGCAAACTCATATCTTCTTACTTTCTACAAAATTAGTTTGTAAATTTTAAAGCTCTGAATGAACATGTTCCCATTCTCCATTTCTTTACTTCAAAACTATTTTTCGTAAGTGTCAAATCAATAAAATTGGCCCCTAACTCTTAGGGAATATGTGGAAGTTTCTATTAATATGAAAAATAAAGGAAAAATATAATCAAATTATGAAAGAGAATTTCATCCATAATTTTATAGGCCCACAATTACATATTTAGATAAATATAGTTTTGATTCATTATGCATATATGTGCATTAAAAGTGACACTCCTTAAACTGTAAGGATTTTTTTACAGTTGCATTCAAGTGGCAATATATTTCTATCTGTATCACCCACTCGGTGAATTTTCATCCAAGACACTTGCATATTTGTCATGTATACGTGTCAACAGATAACATATATATTTCTTCTTCAAACTTATTGAGCTAAGGAAAATTTCAAAGGACCACAGGGATTCCAGAGTAGTCAAAAGAACTCGATGATTACATATTTTATCACTTGAAAAATAAATTTTTGAATTCACCAAAGCATTCTCTTCTAAACTGAATCCAACTTCTCTTTCTACTCACAGGTCTTTTATGTCTCTCTTGTTCATATTCATGATGTACACTTTCTACGTAGTCATATCTATAATTTTTGGTATTTCAACACAACTCTCACATGAAACATTTGGACACAAGAAAGCAAAACTATGAGGATTTTTGATCATCTGTGTTTGTACTGGTATTTAAAGAAAATGCTATATTATCAAATACTTTTATTATTTCAGAAATGAAATTTATATTTCAAAATATTCCAGTGAATATTTTTTAAAAGCCTAGTTACTTATATAAAAACATCTCCTCTCCTATTCATCTGGGATTTTTTTATACTCTCATTTGACAATACTACTATGATCATTTAATAGCAATTGTTATTCTTGTCTAAAGGACATATTCTTAGACTCTATTTCTCATAATACTTTGGGCTAAGAGAGTCTCAGTTACAGGAGCAAATCATTAAAGCCATATTTCCAGATAATTGCTCATGAGGCTATAGCAGTATTGTCTCTGATTAGATCAGAGAATGAAGGAGTTCTAATACATGGGAAATGTTTAAAAAATAGTTTCAGAGTCCAGCAGGGGTGGTGGATAAATGGTTGGTGAAGATGAGAGGAACAGCAGAAATGATTGCAGAAGAAAGGGTAATATCATGGAAAGAAAGCAAACTGCTTAAACCTAGTCATGTATCCAAAGAAATCTTGCCCGGATATGATAATTGCAAGAATTTGTGTCAAATGTCTTCAGTGTTCAACTACTCTCCTAATGTCATAGGTTATTTGTATATATCTAACATAGAGGCATATTGGTGGTGATTTGCATTATCATTTTGAACAATGACTCAAATACCCTTAAATAGAGCTAGAAGGATGCTGCATATGATTTAGCATGTTTATGAAATTTTCCTGTTAACAGATTGAAAACAGGCCATGTTCTTTTAATGTTGTTATCTGGTCCCTTTCATTTGTCACTAAGTATGAAGATTATTATTTAAACAGCATTATGATTCTAAGATTTGGAGTTCAGAGGGACCCTAGATCTATCCAATCCACTGAATTTAAATTTACAATTTTATACATTAATAAATTGAGGTACAGATATCTTGACTAAGATTACACAGGGACTTATTACAACTTCCAGAAGCCAAGATGGTAGAATAAGCATTAGGTCACTCTCACCCTCCCTCATAGTCTAGAAAAAAAAAAACAGAGAATATTGCCCCAGGAAAAATCCTGAAACAGTGGATCCAGCACTAACACGGGGTACAGCATTCTTGTCTCTGGAGGTTATGTGGATTAACAGGAAAGATTTCTCTTACTGTGGTAATAAAAGGGACCAGTTCATGATGGGAAGAATCCCAGCAAACCAGTAACAAACTCTACCTCAGCAGACTAGTGGGAGATCTTGAGCTCCAGGTTGGAAGAGCAGGCAGGTGCCAACATCAGGCACACACCAGTAACCACCAGCAGCTCCATTTCAGCATGAGGTAAACTACCAGGCCACTACAATCTCCAGCTGCCAACACTTGAGGCCTCAGCACATAAAACTGGTAACCAGGCTCCTAGTACCCAGCACAAGGAGTTTGGGACAGTTCCATGTGGGCCCCAGAAGCAGGGATCAAATTTAAAAGCCAGAAAAAAGGCAAACAACATGAGCAAAACACAACAACAAAAAAAAATTACCATAGAGAAGTATCTTGATGATAGGGAAGATCAAAAGATAAATTCATATTTTATATATATATATATATATATATATATATATATACATATATATATTATTCAATATAAATACATCTGAAACCTCAAAGGGGAATATGAACTGATCCAAAGCCCACAAATACCTTCTCAGAAGAGATCAAGAAGGATGTTAAAAGTCAAATAAGAGAGGTAGAAAAAATTTTAAAAATCTTTTAAAAATATAATTGACAAAATAGTGGGAGAAGCACACTTAAGAAAACAATTCCTTAAAAAGTAGAATTTGTCGAATGGAAAAGGAGGTACAAAAGTTAACTGAAGAAAACAATTCTGAAAAATTAGAACTGGGCAAGTAATGACTCTAGGAGACATTAATAATCAGTAAAGCAAAATCAAAAGAATGAAAAAAAGAAGAAAATATAAAATACTTCATAGGAAAAAAAAATAACTTACCTGGAAAATAGATCCAAGAGAGATAATTTAAGAATTATTGATCTACCTGAAAGTCATGATCAAAAAAATGCCTGGACAGTATCTTTCAAGGAATCATCAAGGAAAACTGCCCTGAGGTCCTAGCACAAGAGGGTAAAATGGTCATCCAAAGAATCCACAGACCACCTCCTGAAAGAGATCCCAAATTGAAAATGCCAAGTAATATTGCAGTCAAGTTCCAGAATTATCAGATCAAGGAGAAATTACTGCAAGCACTCAGAAAGAAACAATTCAAATATTGTGGAAACATAGTCAATATTATGTAGGATCTTGCAGCTTTTACATTAAAACATTGGATTGCTTAGACCATGATATTCTTTAGAACAAAGGAACTGGAACTTCAACCAAGGGTTACCGACTCAGTCGGGGCAGCTAGGTGGTGCAGTGGATAGAGCACCAGTGAAGGAGTCAGGAGGACCTCAGTTCAAATCTCACCTCAGATACTTGACACTCACGAGCTATATGACTTTAGGCAAGTTACTTAACCCCAATTGCCTCATCCTGGGTCATCTCCAGTCATCCTGATGAATATCTGGTCATTGGATTCAGATGACTCTGGAGGAGAAGTGAAGTTGGTGACTTGCACAGACCTCCTTCATTCAAAACAAAGTCAAGTGCAAGTAATGTCATCATTTCTCTGATGGCATGGTCTTCTCCCCGCAATAAAGGATGAACACACAGACACTGACTCAGTGAAAATGAGCACAATTTTTCAGGAGAAGATATGGACATTCAATGAATTGGGGACTTCCAGACTTTCCTCATTAAAAAAAACAAGAATTCAACAGAAACTGTGATCTTTAAATACAAGACACAAGAGAGGTATGAAAAGGTAAACAGAAAAATAAAACATTTTATTCAATAAGGGCAAACAGTTTAAATCCCTCCATGAAAAGATGATACCTATAACTCTTGAGAACTGTATCTTTATTATGACATCTATAAAGGAAATACATAGACAGAGGAAGTCAGTTTAAGTTACCTTTGATATGATGGTATAAAAAGTGGTGAAAAGGTATTGTAATGGGAGAAGAGGAAAGGAGGAGGCAGAAAAGGGTAAATTACATTACCTGAAGAATCACAAAGATATTACAGTGAGAAAAGAAGAGAAGGAGATGAGTATTGGTTGAACTTTACACTCATTGGATTTGACTCAAGGAGTGAATAATATACTCAGTTAGGTATAGGAATCTAACTTGCCCTATAGTCATTTGGAGGGAAAAGGGAAAAGAAAAGGGAGGGAGGGATAAAGTAAAGGAAAAAGTAATAAAGGAAAAGGGAAAGAAAAGGGAGAGGGACTGATAGAATGGAGGGCAAATAGAGGGAGGAGGTGGTCAAAAGTAAAACTCTAGAGAGGAGGGAAAGGGAGAAAGAAAAGTGTAAACTGGGGTGAGGTGATAGGATGGAAAGACACAGATAGTATTCATAACTGTGAGTGTGAATTGGATGAACTCTCCTATAAAACAGAAGTAGAGAGCATAATGGATTAAAAAGCATAATCCAACAATATGTTGTTTACAAGAAACACATTTGAAACAGAGGGATATACATAGGGTTAAGGTAAAAGGCTGGAGTTGAATATATTATGCTTCAGCTGAAGTAAAAAAAATGAAAAGGTACCAACCCTGATTTCACACAAAGAAAAAGCAAAAAATAGTTCTAATTAAAAGGGATAAGGAAGGAGGCTATATTCTGCTAAAGGCACCATAGACAATTGTATTGATAATATATTTTTACTTTTTGTTAATGTAATTTTGCTCCTTAATGGAAAGATCTTTCCCATTCATTAATAGGTCCAGGTGACCTTCCTGAGTCACATAGAGCAGGTGGTGAGAGGAGTTTGCTGAATGGGTAGAACAGGAAGAAATGGAACAGGAAAAGGCAAAGCTAGAGCAGAGCTCAGAGGAAAACTATGAGCTGGTTTTATGGGGAAAAAAAACAAAATTAATAAACCTTTGGTTAATTTGATTTAAAAAAATAAAGTACCAAATTAGCAGCGTCAAAAACGGAAAGGGTAAATTTGCCACCATTGAAGAGGAAATCAAAACAGTAATTAGTAGGTAATTTGCACAACTGTATGCCAAAAGATATGCCAATCTTAGTGAAATGGATAAATATTTACAAACATATAAATTGCCCATATAAACAGAAGAGAAAATAAAATACTTAAATAACTCCATCTCAGAAAAAGCACCAAGGAACTCCCTAGAAAAAAAATCTCCAGGGCCAGATGGATTTAAAGGTAAATTCAATTCAAACATTTAAAGAATAATTCACTCCAATACTATATAGACTATTTGGGGAAACAGGTAAAGAAGGAGTCCTATAAAATTCTTTATATGATACAAATATGGTACTGATACTTAAACCAGGAAGAGTCAAAAGAAAGTAAGACAATTGTGGATCAATTTCCCTAATGACTATAGGTGCAAAAATTTTAAACAAAATAAGAACAAAAAAATTATGGAGTCTGAATGCAAATTGAAACATACTATTTGTGTGCTCTCTCTCTCTCTCTCTCTCTCTCTCTCTGTTTCTTCCTTTGTGTGGTTCATGCCATTGGTTCTAATTCTTCCTTGCAACATGACTAATGTGAAAATAATATGAATATATATATATATATATATATATATATATATATATAAATAAAGAGAGAGAGAGACAGACAGACAGATAGACAGATAGAGACTATTTCAGATTGCAGGTCATCTTATGAAGAGAGGCAGAGAAAATTAAAAACTCAAAAGCTTGTGGAACTGAATGTTAAAAACTAAAAATAATTAAATTTTAAAAAATTACACAGGCAGGAGACCTGAGATTCAGGCCTACACTAATGTCTTATAATTATGATTTTTAAAAACTAATTTTCACATTTTAGAATATAGAAAAATTTGCCTTAAAAAGAATTCAGCCTATACTCACATACCCTACTACAATGCCAGTGTTATGAATTCATAGTTTTTGGAAGAACTGAGCAATGTTTAACTCATGAAGTAAAGTCAGCAGAGCTCTTTTTGAAGCACCAAACTACTGGCAGGCTAGCTATCAACTTTACGGATCTATTTGTCATATAATCAGTCATTCAACCTCGAAAACCCGAATGGACACATTTTTATTATATGATGTATTTTCTTTGTCTCATGTGTAATTAATTCGTTACCTTGGAACAAGAAATAAATATAAAAACTTCCTTTAAATAGAAGAAACAGATGAACTATTTCACGGAGCCCAAGTATTTAGAATGGGATGGGGCCTTAAAGACATCCACATTTTGTAGTGGGCAACACCGACATTCAGAGAAATGAAGCACTTTAAGTGACCAGTCACTTATGAGACACCTAAGAGAGAGCCAAGATTTAAACCCAAGACTTCTTTGCCTAAGCTCAACGTTCTATTATATTATGTTAATGGTTAATCTTGTACAGTGAAATATGTAATCTATAGAGCAATGAATCAAATTACTATTCCAAAAACACAAGTCTTTGAATATGGGTATTAAATGGATAGTTTATAGTAAAAATCTATGTTAATTTCAGAATTATTTATATGTGCTCCTTCAATAAAATTACTTAGAATGTACTGAACACCCTTAGAGTGCTAAGAATTTTATTGCTGTTTCTATATATACCTAATTAAAAAATATTTCAGTTCCAAATTCTCTCCCTCTTTATCCACTCCCCTCCACCAAGAAGACAAGGAATATGGCATGATGGTAGACTACTAAAAAACTGCTTCTGAAAATGAGATATATTAAGGCAGTCACTTAATTTGCTTAGTGAAGTAGATAGCTATGGACAACTATGGAATTTGAGGTACCCGTAACACACTGATCCGACTGATCTGAAAAGGTCCACATCTCTAACCTTGCATTGCCATGTTCTAAATTCAACCCCCCTTTGAAATCTTCATATCTCATAATTAGGATGACATTTAAATTATACAAGCTACTCTGGGATAATGTTCCCAGAAGGGGAGACAAAATGTCATATGATATCACTATTTGGAAAACATAAAGTGATATGATCCAGAATTAACAAATATCTCCTGTACAACATCCCCAACAAGTGGTCTTCCAGTTATTGTTTGAAGACATGAAATGATGGGAAACCTACTACCCCTTAAGGCAATATTTTCTACCTTTGAACAACTCTAAGAGCTTGGAATTTTTTTTCCTACATGTAAAAATTAAGCACGATTTTTAAAATCTCTGACTTGTTTTTTTTCTGGTGCTATGCACTGATGAATTTATGGATTGTTTAATATGTGTTTCTATTATTATTTTTAAATAAATACTATATATATTTAAAAAATACCAAGGTGATTATTCCTTATATCTTTCCTCTTGATAAAAAGTTTATTAGCTTATTTTGTTTTGTTTCATTTAAAAGTTCAATAGAGATAAAACTTCTATTTTATTTGTAATCTTTTAGGTTATTCCAGGGAGACACAATCTAGGTCACACAAAGTTTGGTACATGGGGCTGGCACAGAAGACCATTCATGGAAAAACCGAAGCTGAGAAGTGCAAATTATGCTGAAAATACAGTATTCCACTATTTGTCTCCTGTAGGAATTATCTTGAAAGGAATAGTTACCTTCCTATTTTTCTCATGATGCTGACAGTATTTTGGGGATGAGTTTGTGGTAGTTTTAAGGTAGCAAGAGGGAGCAATTTTTAGTTGCACATTCTCATTAGCATGTTGTCAGAAGTTCTTCAGAATTCTATTCTTGAGAGATCCAAATTCTCTCTATACTAATTTCTTCCCTAGATGTCCTTTGTTCATTGAATCTCTCTATCTTTTCTTTGAACCCTTAGAAATCTGCTTTATTAAAAACATAAGGTACATTTGCTGGAATTGGAGGAAACAAGGGAACTGCAGAAGAGCATCTACTTCTGTTTAATTGACTGCACTGAAGCCTTTGACTGTGTGGACCACAAGGTGGAAAGTTCTAAAAAAGATGTGAGTACAAGATCATCTTACTTATCTCCTAAGGAACCTGCATGCAGGCCAAGAACATGAAACAGATAACTGGTTTAAGATTGGAAAAGGAGTATGACAAGGTTGTATATTGTCACCTGATTAATTTAAATTATATGCAAAGTACCATAATCTAAAATGCCAGATTAGATGTATCAAAAGTTGGAATTAAGTTTGCTAGGAGAAATATCAATAATCTTAGATATGCAGATGATACCACTGATGGTAGAAAGTGAATACGAATTAGGAAGCCTCTTGATGAGGTTGAAAGAAGAGAGTGTAAAAGTTAAGTTGAAGTATAACATTAAAAAGAAAATTAAGATTTTGGCAACTTTTCTCATCACTTCCTGGCAAACAGAAAGAAAAGAAATGAAAGCAGTGTCAGATTTTATATTCCTGGGCTCAAAGATCACAGATGGTGACTTCAGCCATGAAATTAAAAGACACTTGCTCTTTGGAAGGAAAACTGGCAAATCTGGGAAGCATATTAAAAAGCAGAGACATAATCTTGCCAACAAGGATCCAGGTCATCAAGCAATGGTTTTTCCAATGGTTTTTCACTGTATGGCTGTGAGTGTTGGACTGTAAAGAAAGTTGAATTCTATAGATTTGACACTTTTGAACTGTGGTACTGCAGAAGATTTTTGAAAGTCCCGTAGGCAGGAAGGAGGTCGAAGCAGTCAATACTTAAAGAAATTCAAGCTATTATTTGGAAGGTCAAACACTGAAGTTGAAACTTAAATACTTTGGTCACTTAATGAAAAGACAGAATATATTAGAAAAGATCCCAGTGTTAGGAAAGATCAAAGACCAAAGGAAAGGGCAATTTCAGAGGATGACACGTATAGCTAGTATCATGGAAACGACGAATATGAACTTGGATAGATTTCAAGACATAGTTGGGGACAGAAGGGTCTGGTATGCAGTCCATGGGGTCATAAAGTGTTAGACATAACTGAACAACTAGACCACAACAACAACAAAAGATGCATCAGAAAATTTCAAAATATTTTTCTTTCTGTGTCATAAATTCTAAGATGGAGTGGTCATTTTCTGACACGGTTTTTATTGTTTATACTTCACAATAATTTTTAAAATTTTCAGTGAAAATTATAACCCTAACAGAAATTCTTCTCTTTATTACCTCCACATGTTCAATGATGATCTAGATAAAAACATAAACGTGAGATGAAAAGAAATATGGAAGAAATGCAGAAATAGTTCAGTAAGCAGGCAAAGTCACAGAGACAATGAATGTACCTAGAATATGTGTTAAAGAAAACATGCAGGGATATAATACAAAAGTGCTGATTATTGGAGGAAAGAAGAAAGGTTGCAAAAACAGTCTGATTACTTACAATTTTGCTCTAGAGTGAGCTATGAATTTGTTTGTAGCACAAAGCCTTGCAAATAGTTCTTACTTGGTAACTATTTATGGAAGTCTCTATATGATTAAGGTGGAGCATAATGTTGTTCATTATGGCAATATTTATCAAACTAGGAATTGTATTCCCTGTGAGTTTGCTATGGTTTCCACTGAACCAGTCAGAAAAGTCACTTCTAGCTACCGTCTTTGAGAACCATGTAGCACATGAGTTGTTCTGGGCATTTTTCCAATAGTGGGTTTTGTGGACCTGGGATAATGAATTAAAATAAAAACTTACAGAACCAAGAGGCTACTAACACACTACCTCATTTACAAAGGTATTCATTACTAAGACTCCTTTCATAAAATAAACATTTACTTTCTCAAAAAAATTTGTACAATTATAGTTCGTTAAAAAAAAGCCACAACCATTATCCAAGAGGCATTACTTTATGTGAATTATAAATTAGCATATCATTTGAAATGCAATATTTTTCATTCAAGATTTGCATGTGGCACACCTGTTTAAATGTTATTTTGTCTTTGCCTTGCTTGATACTTAGCTCTATAATCAAACCGTATTGCAGATTGTTCGTAGCTCTTAATGAGTCCTAAATGAGACTCCATCAATCTGTTAGACAAACTCACAAGTGAAACTACTGAGGAAAACTTCACCTTGCTACCAAGAAAACTTTACCCAAAACAAAGAACACATAGAATACAAAATATTTGGGCAAGAAAAGTGAGAAATGGGGTTACTCCCCAATCTATTTCCCCTAAGTATCCATTAACTCCTAGGAAATAAAGGATGTGCCAACATCAGTACCATCACACAGTGAACATTTGAAAAGTACTAAGCACATAGATTATATGTATACATTCACACACACAAAAGGATTTGAAATGTTTATTGTCAAGACTTTTAAAAATAAAATTAATTCACCACAAGTCAAATAAATATTTATTATTTCATTCCAAGCTAATATTAAAGCTGCCATCAAAGATTATGGCTCATGGCTTTGAATCTATAAATGTGGAAAGTCACCTCCTAACAGCCACAAAAGTGTTTCATGTCAAATTCAATCCTAGTCATTCTCTCTGAAGAAGAGACAGTCTTACATTTTTTTTACATTAATAACATATCAAAACAAAAATAATTATTTACTTACTAATTACTTAAGGATGTCGATAATTCAACAGGTATTTTGGAGAGTATAATTAAGCATTACATACTGTTATTGATGTAATCGTGGAGCTGGTTATCAATTTTACAGACAAGGAATCAAAAACATCTACCTTGGCCCATGTCACATAGCAAATGACTTGTCAAGTCAGAAGAGAAAGGGACATATCAGTCTTCACAGAATTTGATAGAATGTCACCTCCTTAGTTGGGCCAAGCCAATATGGTAAAAAAAAAAAAGACAATACTACCTAAACTAATTTGTTTATTCAGTACCACACCAACAACCACACTTACAAGATTACATTACAGACTTAGAAATAAAAAAGCAAAATTCATCTGGAAGAACAAATTGTCAAGAATCTCAAGGGATATCATGGAGGAAAAAAATATGAAGGAAGGAGGCCTATAAGTTCCAGACCTTCAACTATATTATGAATACAGAAATCATCAAAATGATTTGCACACTGTTTAAGAAACATAGAGGTCAATCAAACAGATTATCTATACAGTTTACAGATGGACAAAAGCACAGTAGTCTAGTGTTTGAAAAAGCCAAAGATCTCAGCTTGGAGGTTAAGAACTCAACAAAAACAGTTGGAAAAACTAGAAAGAATTCTAAAAGTCACTAGGTATAGATTTACACCACATACCAAGATAAGCTCCAAGATTTAAAGATTTTTGCTTAGACATCATAAATGAATTAGAGGGGCAAAGTGATGGAATGCTATTGTGCTGTAAGAAATGATGAAGATGCTTATTTCAAAGAAAACTGGGAAGACTTGAATAGACTGATGCTGAGTGAAATGAACATAACCAGGTTTTCAATAAAGGTAAACAACATTGAAAGAGAAGAATTCTCATCAATGGATCATCCCTCAATGGATCATCCAACCCTCATTCCAGAGGATTCATGATTGAACATGCTATGACCTTCTTGAACACCTTGAGAGGCAATGGAGTCAGTGGATATTTTGGAAGTGGAAAATGTCATATTTTGTTTTACTTGAATATATATGTGGGCATATATGTATATACATATACATATATATTATACATATATGTAATCACTTAGTTTATCTTTCTTATTTAATGGGGAGGGGAGAGAAAGAAGGTGAATTGTTCTTTAAAAACAATAAATTTTTATTTATGAAAAGTCAGCTGCTTGGTGGAAAAAAAGAGCTCCTTTATTCTTTCATTTTTATGTCTTTTTATTCCCAGTACTTAGTTTAATACTTAGACCAGAGCTGATTTTTAAAACATGTTTGTTGCATTGAATTTAGGCCCATAACATTAATTTAGACATAAGTAAATTGATTCTCAAAGGAATGAAATGCCATTCTTATGATAAAAGAACTGGTAAATGTAGGATACAAATCTCAGTCTTTTGACTTCTGTGTCTTTCTGCTGAATCAAGATGATTTTTCTCATCTGTCTTTTCTTCCAATGTACTAGTCCTTCCTAAAGGAAGAACTTTTTGCATCTTTAGAGGTTTCAACAAATTGATCATAACCAGCCTACTGACATGGAAGAGATGAATAGAGATAGTAGGCTGGGTAAGGAGAAAATTTAAAAAAATGGTCACACACACACACATTCAAACACATATATATTTCACCAGTATGTGGACATTTTCTCTAACACTGAAGATCAGTACCTGCTCTCAGAGTCATCTAGGACACTTAGAAGTATAGAGACACAGATGCAGTGGTCAGATATAGGACTTGAATCCAGATTGACTTTGTTTCCAGCTCTCTATCTACTATTTCACACTGAAGAAAAAGAAGTCAAGGGTTTCATTTGAGGAAATTTATATAGCCAAAACAGCTGTCTTCTATGAAATATGACACTTCCCCCCCATTAAACAAAATAAAACACTGCCTGCTAAATGTTCAAATTGTGAGAAGTTTCTTGATATTCTAAGAGTTCTTACAAATTGATAGCTTTTTACAATGGAAACATCTATTTCTCATGAGATGATCTCTGTGTTCAACATTTGTTAGAAATGATAGGTCTTCAAAGAACATGGTACACATTAACAGCAACATTGTATAACGGTCAACTATGATAGACTTACCTTTTCTCAACAACACAATGATGCAAGATAATTTCAACAGACTCATGATGGAAAATGTTATCCATATCCAGAGAAAGAACTATGAAGTCTGGATACAGATAAAAGCAAACTATTTTCATTTTTTTGTGGTTTTCCCTTTTGGTTCCGGTTCTTCTTTCACAACATGACTAAAGTGGAATGTTTAACATGATTGCACATGTATAAACTATATTAGATTGCATGCTGTCTTTGGGAGGGGTTAGTGAACAGAGAGAGGAAGAAAACTTTGGAACTCAAAATCTTATAAAAATGAATGCTGAAAACTTTCTTTACATGTAATTGGGGAAAATATACTATGACAAAAAGAAATGAACAGTTTAATTCTTCATTTCATTATCTTTGGTTTTGACTCCTTATCTGATTTTACCCAGTGAGAGAATACTATAAGGGAAGGAACCTTGAAGACTTTTCCCCACCGAAGCCATACAGACCTAAAAAAGACTGAGGTCCTTGTTTTTGCGCTTGCTCTTTTCCTTTGTGTTTATTCTTTTTCATTTCATGTGAAGGAAATGGAGCTTATCATGTCATTTTCCAAAGTCAAAATAGGGAGTATATAGTCTGCCCAGAATTTGAGATTTCAAGACAGTTCAGCATCAGTACCAAGTAGAGATCTTCAAGCATCATCTTCAAGACCCATCCTAGCAGTAGCTTAGACATAGGGTAATCAGGTAGTCATGCCTCAACCAGATGTCTAACTTGGTGTGACAAATGTTATGTAGGAACTGAGCTAAATTTGATCCTACTTTTCCCAGAAGTGAAAGCAAGAGAGGAAAAAGTGTACCCCCCCCCAAAAGTCTGTACTTTTCATATTATTATAACTTCACCATAATTATTCCTTTGTCAAAGTCAATTGATAATAAGAGGTCAGATTTAACCAGAGAGCTAGTCAGTAACACCTAATGTGGGCAAAACATACAGTGAGACCTCTAGTGGATGTCATTAAGAAACATACAACCCCAAACCCCACAGGGTTTGAAAGGGAGAGGTAAAAGGCTTCACTCTATGAGAGTTAGGCCAATTTTTAGTCACTATTCTAAATGTTTCACAAATTCTAGATTCTTCATAGCTCCATTCCAGAATTAATACCTATTGGAATGGCAATCAAGCCAAAAAGAAGGGTCCTACAACTCTGACTTCTATTGAGGCCAATCAAGTGGACCCTCTTCTCAAAGTATGTAAATTAAGAGTACAATCAACATGCCCTCTCTGTTGCCAGTCTTTCCTGAAGTATGTAATATTCAGTACTTCAGTACAATATGACTATAAATAACTTATAATTCTCTATGAGTCTATGATGCTATGATTCTGATAACAGTATGTCTTATGCTTGTGTTTATGGCATACAAATTTATTAACAGGAAAGATGGGCTTCTTAGGAATGTGATTTCCATTTGATTCATGTGCACACAGCAAATAAGACATGTGCCTATATTCTCTTTTCCTAGTCCCATCTTAAGGCTAGACCAGAGAGAGTCAATTACATGCATTAGTCTTACACTGTGAAATCTAATGTCTCCCATGGAGAAAGGCCACAACCAAAAGACATCAGAAGCATTTGATTATTTGCACAGAGTGATTCTAAAGTCTGAGAATATAGAGCAATGAGTTGAAGAATCAAAAGCAGAAGGTGATATATCCAGAGGAGAAATAGAAACAGCATGATCCAATGGGAAGAGACTGGTATTTGAGATCAGAGGAACTGCATTTATCAGGGGAACTGAGCAAATCTCTGACTTAGTTCTTTATCTGTAAAAGAAGTGGTTAGAATGTAATGACTCTAAGGTCCTTTCTAGATCTAAATCTCTGATCCCATTAACTCTCAGCCTCAGATGTCAGAGCTGGGATTAAATGTAATTGGGCTACTCTCTTCTCCTAGATACTTCTTTCTGGGTACTTTGTAACAGTGCTTTTTCAATACTCCAAGTCTGTCTGTACCTTCCAAATCACCTAGGTTCTAATCCTATCCAAGACTCAGTCCAGATTTCTTATCTTTTTCTCTCTCTCTATTGCTCTGTGTCTTTTTGTCTCTGTTTATTTCTATCTCTGTGCCTGTTTCTATCTCTTCTCTCTATTACTCATCAGGATAATTTCATCAGCTTCCATGGGTTCAATTTTATCTCCTAGACAAGTAACTCCCAGATCCCTTTATAAGGTCCTCATCTCTCTCCTATCTTCAGGTCAGGATTATCAGCTGTTACTGGACACAAAACTAGATGTCTCCTAGGTGTTTCAAATTTTAAAAAATCCAAATCACAGTATTTCCTTAACTGTACTCTCAAAAGACTTCATTTCCCATCTGTCCCTGTTCAGCTGAGTACAACACCATTCTATAAGTCATTCTGGTTCACAATCTTGGAGTCATTTTTGACATGTCACCCTGTCTTATCCTCCACAACCAATCAGTTTTATCCTACCTCCCTATGATTTCCCACAACTGTTCTTTCGTTCATACCTACACAGCTCCCCTAATTCAAGCTTTCAAATTCTCTTGCCTACTAATTGCTCTCCCTGAAATAGCCTCCTAATTGATGGTCTGCTTTCTTCCTCTCTAGTCTGCAAAATTGATATTCCAAAAGCACAATTCTGACCTCTGCTCAAAAAATTCCATTGATTTTCACATTTCCTATGGGGAAAAAAATAATAGAAAATCCTCTGTTTAGCATGTAATATTCTGGCTCCAACCTACACCTTTAGGCTTATTGGCATTGCTTTCTGTCACTCATTCTGTAAAAAGCCAAATGCTCTATTTTCTATTCCCTGTATATACAACATTTTGTCTCTGCTCTCTGTTTCTTTGAAGAGACTCTGTCCTATTCCTTGAATGCATATACTTCCTCTCCAGTTTAGAATCCATTACTCCATTCAAGTACTACATCTCGTTAATTAGTAAAGCAAGCATTTATTAAACATCTATTTTATGCCAGACACTTATTGGTCACATAGGAGAATAAAAACTTCCAGAACGCTGTCTGTACCTTTCAGAATTGGTGGGTATCTAAGACCATGTGAGTCACAATACCCTAATAGCCAGACTCATTTCCAGATGGAGATGAGAGGCTGTGTCAAGGGAAGCTAAGTGCTATTATATCTTTGTTGCTTATCCTACTGTGTTAGGGCAAAGTAAACCTCCTTTATTGCAGTAAATGGTGAGAGCCTCATTTCATCCCAACACCAAACATGAACCAGGGCTACATATCCAGCAGAGAGCTAGTGGCTGTTTGCTAATCAGCCACTGTAAATTTTTATATAGAGAGTGGAGGTCATGTGAAGGACTGTGGAAGGTAAGAAAGATACACTCTGATTGGAGGACAAATGTCCTTTCACTTTCTAAACAGGGAAGAGAAGGGAATCTGCAAATGATAGTTTAGAGAACTTAACTTCAATTCCCAGAAAAGTCAGAGGATATGTTATTAAAGAGATGGTGAAGATCTAGAAAACAGCATTTAACCAGAATTAATAAAATTTATTCATACCAGAATAATCTTACTTCCTTTTTGATAGTGTTATGAAATTGGTAGAAGAGATTTAATTCGCCTCCATTTTAGCAAACCATTTGATAAACTTTCTAATGGAATTCATTGAATGACTAAATACAAGAAATAGGTATTAGTAATGTTATGTCAACTTGGAATAAGGTTTCCATTGACTTTCCTCCAGAATCTATTTGTCTCTGTGCTTCTAATGTCTTGTCAATTACTTAAAGGGATAGATGGCATACTTATCAAATTTGTAGTAACATGAAATTTGAAGGGACTATTAACAATGTATGACAGTCAGAAATTAAAAAAAACTTGAAAATCTTGAACATGGGGCTGAATCTAATAATATTAAATTTAATAGGGATTAATGTAAAGCCAGTTTCAAAAAAATCAACTTGTAAGTATAAGATGTCATGGCTACTCATCAATTCATCAGAAAAAAAATCTTTTTTGCAAAGGATTGAAAAATTCAGCATGTGCCAACAGTGTCATGGTAGCCAAGAAAGTTAATTTGAATTTTACCTTCATTAAGAGCAATAAAGTTCCCAAGAAAGGAGTCACTAGTCCTGTTGTACTGTAATTTGATCAAACTACCTCATGATTTCTGTATATAGTCCTCATTTTTGGAAGGGCATTTAAAGGGTGTCTCCTTTAAGACAAAGATAATTAGTAAGGTACAAGGCATAGATTATTCTCCAAGGACAATTTGTTCAAAGAACTGGGAATATTTAGCCTGAAGAAGAAAATGTCTAGGGGGACATGATGATATCTATGAATGTATCTAAAGGCCTGTCTTGTAGAAAAGAGATCATTAGTCCTTTTGGTTTGGCTGGAAGGAATGGAATGGGTGCATATTTTGGTGCAATGGAACGATTTTTGGTGTTGTTTTGTTTTTAATGAGACTTTTAACTGATGTAACAAAAAGTCTCCCAACAATTCGAACTACCCAAAAGGTGAATGCTAAGTGCTCTCCAACCAACTGTCCTTTATCCCAGCCTTTAAGCAAACACTGAATAACTGATACAATTGCAGCAGGAATTAATGTATTTTCAGGTTTGTTTGAGACTAGGAATCCATTAGGCATCTTTTTTTTTGAATTTCTATGCATGTATGATTATGAATCCATAATTAATGAATACTACTATATCTTACAGGTTCATAAAATAAAAAAAGACAATTCTTTGTGGCTAAATTATATTCTTCTCCCTGTGACTGGATATCAAGGTTAGAAACATTTTCTATAAGCAACATACTTTTCCTGGTCCCTATAAAATTCTGATCTTGTTGGTTTGACTGTTTTAGAAACTAACCTAGTCATGTCTCATGAATTGCACAAGCACTACAGTATACACAGAATGGCCTGGTTCCAAGGTCTATCTGTGAATAGGATCAGGCTATTGACAAGGAACAACACCTAGTGGCTAATATGTCAATGTCTATGTCTCTATCACACTTGTAATCAGTTTACTTTTTCCCTATTGCCTTGATTGATCTGACAGAGAAAAAGATTTAGTCTAAGGAAAGATTTGAGTGAATTTTATGTTTTATTTGTCCCTATCATTGTAACATGAAATGACACAGCACATGAAGTTTAGGGGATCACAAAACTTCAAATAGCAATTTTTCTTTCAAATGGTGATGTGCATTGGATGATCTTTAAATAAAGTATTATCAATTTTTTTCTTTAAATTTTTGTCTATTCTTTTAATTGAAGGTTGAGAGGAGCGATTGTTCCTCCCTTCACACAAAGCGGGGATTGAAACTTTTATCAATGCCAAGGAGATAGAAGATATTCAGACACAAGCATGAACATGACAGTTTGGAAAATAATATGAGGACTTTTATATGTAAAAAATGAGCTAGGTATTATGAAACAGATTGATGATTTCATAAACAATCATTTTTGTGTTCTGCTCTGATTGTGGAAAAGCTACCTTTTTGTGTGTTTAAGTTAAGAATAGAAACATTAATTAAGAAAAAGAAAGATTATTGCTTTTTCTTCACTAAAGTTGTTCCTTTGAAAGGAGAAATGATCAGTTAAGAACCGAGTATTAGGAACTTGTGAGAGCAATAGCCTGGCATAGATGAAAAGTTGTAACCTTGGACATATAATACACTTCACATATAAGAAGATTTTAGGACAAAATTCTTTTCATTTCTTTGAAATTTCAGCTTCCTGTTATGATACCACATGCCTGAGGGATTACTGGTAATAAGGAATGGAGTGAATTTAATGAAGTTTTTAATAAAAAATATATGTATACTCCTCTTAGAAGAAATGAAATTGATGTGTATGAAAACTAAAAACATGACCCAGAAGATCCTGAAGATCCAGTAATTTGTTCTTGCTTTGGGAGCTAAAGTGGACACATGCAATGAAAATAATATTAAATTAGGTCCAACAATATTTTCATAGTGAACCAATTCAGGTAAACAACCATATTTCTTCCCTTCTAAATTTCCTAGTTCTCACCTTAGTCATGCTCCAATGAATGTCCTATCAATGTCTGTATAAATGTACTAATTTTATAGGAAAAATAAATTTGCCTAAAATTAAATATTTACAATTTTTCTTTACCTTAAAGAGAATAATTCAATTTTAAAATAAAATCAGATTTATCAAAAAGTTTAATTAAGGCAGAAAGAAAAGTCTCTTGAAAGAGAACAAACTGAATATACAGAAAGAAACCTTTTAAGTTTTATCTAATTAGTTTTGCATATCACAGTATTTCAAGTGAGAGTGCATTTAATTAGGTTACTTCAATGTCTATTAATTTGCTTGCCAGGCAGATTCCCCAAGCAATCCTATTATCCATTAAATATATATGGGAGTGTGTAGGTATGTTATCAACAGGAAGAAAAAAAGACACATGGTCAAACTATGACTTGAATAATGACCGGACCAAAAAAAAAAAAACAAAACTTTTTAATTATAAAGAAAACCAGAAGCTTCTCTGACTTCTCCAATCAGTAGTCCAACTGGAAGAAAACTCGGAAAAAAGAACAAAAGATACTAGGAAACTTTGATGATTCGCGTTAGTAAGAAAAATGAAGCATAGTGCTGAAAATCAAAATCATATAAAATGATAGGGATTATGGTATGACTGTTAAAACAACTCAGCAAGAGATCTACCTTTCTAAGTATAAATACACACACACACAACACACACACACACATACAAACACAGTCTAGACTAGTATTAATAAAGCAATTATTGAGAACACACTATTATTGAGTATGCACATCGGATGAGATAAGTAAACATGAGTTATAAAAGGGAAAGCAGCCCTATCTCATGAAGAATTTGTACACTCCACACTCCATAAGGGCAACACACTTGCATTTTGACATTAAGTAGTAAAGAAAGGAGTATTATTGTATGTCAATACAATAAATAGGGTAATACAGATGGAAAAAAGGGAAAGAAATATAGATTCTTCCAGACCTATAGATAAAGAACTCTGGGAACCTTTGAAAATGGAATGTATTATAGCTTTAACTTCCTCCTGCTCTCTGGTACAGATTCATTGAAATAGGTGTCCTGAATGCTTCTGACTGAGGTCACCAGTTACGAGGTCTTTGAACCTAAGCCTTATCCTTTTTATTAAAAGGGAGATTAGGAAATACTAAAGAGGATTGCTAAAAATAAACCCAAATAAACAAACATACTAGGTCCTAACTGAGGTTTTCTAACTAATTAGATTGAAAGCATTTAAAAGAGCAAAAGAGAAACAGAAAGCTTTGGAGAAAATAGAAGGGAGCTGTCTACTTTAAAGCACTTTGTAATAGAAAAAAAAAATCACTTCAGGGTATCTCTGGTCTCAAAGATCTTTATATAAAAAAAGGGGGGAGGACATTGACAAGGTGCAAATTATTCTGCATAGATAAGTGCAAGCAGAGGCTGAATGAACAGAATGGGTCACAGTAAAAATGTGACATTTTTAAGGATATTCATCTTGGAATACAAATGAAATTATCAGTTTGGCAAGGAACATTAGTGTGTGTGTGTGTGTGTGTGTGTGTGTGTGTGTGTGAACAATGTCCCTGCCATGGGAATTAGAAAGTCAGGTAGAATGAATATAGACCAAATTGGCATAGCTGTTTCATACTGAAAAGTAGTAGTCAATAAAATTAGACAAGCTGAGTAGGGTTAAATTATGGAGAATGTTGAAGGCTAGGAAGAGAAATTCTATGGGACAGTCAGTAAGAAAACATTGCAGCTTAAAGAAACAAAGAACTTCAAAGATGGAAGGGACTTCGGAGTTATTAATACTGCCTTCACCTGGATATATACATCTTTTACATCTCTACTGAGTGGTTGTCCAGCTTCATCCTAAAGATTTCATGTGATTGGGAGACTACAGCACATTTCACTTTTGTGCAGCTCTAATTATTAGGAATTTTCCCTGACATCAAGTTAAAATATGCCTTCAAATTTCATCCTTTTCTTAAAGTTCTTTTCTTTGGCACTAAGTACAATATCTTTTTGCACATGACAAGTATTGAAAGACTTGAAGATAGCTGTCATGTCTCCCCTAAGTCTTCTGTTTTCCTGATTAAGTATTCCATTTCTCCTTTGTAGATTATGGCTTCCATTATACTCACTGTCTTTAATATTCACTTTTATTATTCATTTATGGATTAGCATTGCTACTGCAGTTAACAGTAGCAGCAAGATCCATCTTGCATGGAGGCAAGCATTAGCATCAGGGGTAGTCCTCCTACAGGAAGGTTGGCTTTTGACCAGGCAAAGCCAATGGAAGGTTTAAATATCAGCCTTCTAACTGCTTATTCTAGTATTCCTGTCATTAGATTAAATTCTCATACTTTTATATTTCTTTGTTATCATTGCTTTTTCTCCCTGTGAATAAACTGCCTATTACATACCTGATCCTTATCTGTATGTAAATTTTACTTTCTCCGCTTGCTGGGGGAGAAGACTTACTGTGCAAAGATTCTGGAAAGCAGGAACTACACATAATTAGTTCTCCATGAATGTTTTCTTAATTGAATGCAGATTGACTGTCCTGTTTATTATATGCAGTTGGTTTGAACCTTGTAAACCAGTCCTTTAGAAAATAGATCTGGGATACTGACTTAATAGGTTTTCAATAAATGTTTGCTGACTTCAGTGCCTAGGGGTCAGTCTTTTATGTGCGGTTGTTCTAAAATCCTATAAAATAAGTCAATCAACATGCATTCCCTAAACTTTTTTTTTTTGTACCAGGAAACATACTAAGGACTGGGGATACACAGAAAAGCAAAAACAAAGTCAGGCTCCATCCTCAAGGAGCTCATATTCTAATGGGGGAGATAAGAGGCTAACAGCTATGCACATACAGCAGGACAAAATGGGAGATAATCTTAGAGGTTAGCAGGAGAGAAACTTCAAAGCTCAGTTTTGAAGAATTTCGGGGAAGACAGGAGGTGGAGATGAAGAGGGAGAACATGCCAACCATGGAGAACAGCCAATGAAACTCATAGATCTGAGAGATGGAGTGTTGTGTGTGTGAGGAAGTGAGAGGTCAGTGTTGTTGGATAGTAGAGTACATGGATATTTAACTGAATAGGTAAAAAGGGGCCAAGTAGTGAAAGGTTTAAAAACCAAACAAAAGAGTTTTATATTTGTTCCTGTAGGTAATAGTGTACCATTGAAGTTTATTGCGTGTTTGATGACATGTTACTTTGGCAGATAAGAACAATGGATTAAAATTGGGAGAGACAAGGCAAGAAGACCAGTGAATTGATTAATGTAATAGTCCAGGCATGAAATGATGAGGTTGTGACTGTATGAGTAGAGAGAAAGGAGTATACAGAAGAGATGTTGTGAAGGTAGAAATCACAAGATTTGGCTATGAATTAGATATTATGAGGGGAGTGTGAGAAACTGAGGATGGTGCCAAATTTGTGAGCCTGTACTGGAAATGTGGTAGAATTCTTGACAGGGATAGGGAAATGCAGAAGGGGATATTATTTGGGGGAAAATATGCTCTATTTTGGATTTGAGTTTGAGATGCCTATGGAATATCTACCTTGAGACATATCCAAAAGGCAATTGACATAAAACTGGAGGTCAGGAAAGAGGTAAAATTGGATGAATAAATCTGAGAATCTTCTGGGAAAAAGAAAGATAACTGAATCAATGAGAGCTGGTTCATCAGCACCCATATTTCAGAAACTATGGAAAGAAAATACATTGGGACCAACATTTGTTTGGAGAAAGAGAAGAATAAATTGGATTTTTTTTTTAATAGCACACTGTGTGTATTGACCTTAGGTTTTTTTCCTTATGCAAAAACCTATCAGCTCCAAAAATCAGTATTTTTTCAATGATTCTGATTGTAATAAAATGATTAGAATTAAGGTATTATCTCACTAAAGTATAATGATGTAACATGGTACTGTTACAAACCTGATCCTTATCTGTGAGTTTTACTTTCTCTGCTTGTTAGGAAAGAATACTTACTGTGCAAAATAAAATCTAAAATTCTGGAAAGCAGAATTCTGGTTATACCAGTAATGTAAAATCAAATAGAAATGGGAGGTGAGGGTAGGTGTCATTAAACCATATACAAGGATCCATGAGGGCCACATAATGACTAAGTTTTAATATGTAACAACTATGTGTTATTTTATTTTTACATATTGTATTCAATATTTCACAATTACATTTTAATCTAGTTCTAGCCACCTTGGAGAGTATTAAGAGTTTCATGCAGCCTATGGATCATATATTTGACTCCTCCTGCCTGCAGCATATTATTGTTGATGAGTTATACAGGAAAATTGGCACAAAAAATATCATTCATGAGATATATGACTAGAAAAGGGTCATACTGATCTTGAAGCTAAAGCAAAGGGTAGTTCAAAGGTAACTTGTGAATTCCATTCAAATCTACATACAGTCAAAAGAACTAGACGAAAATTCTCAGCACATTCTCACAATAAAGTATGGGTTTTCCCAAACAAGAACCACACAGACTAAAAGAGCAGGCATACACTGTGTTCTGCCCCATTGGTGATAATGCCTACTTAGTGATTTGGGGCATCTATGTTGAAGAATGACTCACCTTGTATATCAATTAGTAAGATGTTTTATTTTTCCCTTCATATTCCTAGTGCTTGTCATAAATGCATTATATTCATTAAGCAAATGCTTAATTAAAATGTTGATTATTTTTATTGTTCATTGTATGTCAAAGGAATAATATGTATTTCTTTTATGAGGTTTAAATTCATCTAAAAACATGACTGAGTTGGGTGTTGTAAAATTCCCTTTTGTATTTTGATGAAAATGAAATAATCTTGTAAATGCAATTGTTTCAAGTAAAATGTGAGGTTTCTTCAAATTAAGATTGTTTTATTTATCAAGATTAAATATTCACTTTCATTACTCTCTCATTTCTTACTCAAAATAATATTCATGAATATAGACACATTTTGTTAGGGATGAGTTGAGAGAATACAATTCAGCTAAATAATTACAAAATAGAAAAAATGTTTCAATTTTCCTGTTCTGAATATTTTAGTACAGTATTTTGTTTTGATTCCTCAATGGGCATTTTCATTGTTGTTGTTTTAATGGGACTTTACTTTTTTATGATTGCATATCAAGACAATTTTAAGCATTCATTTTTATAAGATTTTGATTTCCAAATTTTTCTCCTTCCATCCCTCCCCTCCCCTCTTTTGAAAATGGTAGGTGATTTGATATAGGTATACATGTGATACCATGTAAAACGTATCTCTATATTAATCATTGCCGCAAAAGAAGAAACATATTAAATGGATGAAAACATGAAAAAGAATAAAGAGAGTATAAACATGCTTTTATGTGGATCAGTTCTTTATCTGAATATAGATAGCATTTTTCTTCATGAGTCCTTTGTACTTGCCTTGGATCATTGTGTTACTGAGAGGAACTGAGTCATTCAAAGTTGATGATCAATGTTGCTGCTACCGTGTGCAATATTTTCCTGATTTGGCTCATTTTACTTTGCATCAGTTCATATGTGTCTTTGTAGGTTTTTCTGATATTTGGCTGTTCTTCATTTTTTGTTGCACAACAGTATTCTATTACATTCATATACCACAGCTAGTTCAGCTATTCCCCATTTGATGGACATTCTCTCAATTTCTAATATTTTGCTACCATGGAAAGGGCAGCATAAATATTTTTCCTTTTTTATGATCTCTTTGAGATTCAGATCTAGCGGTGATATTTGTTAGATGAAAGGGTATGCACAGTTTGGTTGCCCTGTGGGCATAGTTCCAAGTTCTTCTCTAGAATGGCTGGATCACTTCACAATTCTACCAACAGTACATTAGTGTCCCAATTTCCCCATATCATCTCCAACATGTATCATTTTCCTTTCTTTTGTTTTTATATTTGCCCATCTGATAGATATGAGGTGGTATTAAAAGTTGTTTTACTTGCATTTCCCCATTCAAAAATTATTCAGAGCATTTCTTTATATGCCTATAGATAGCTTTGATTTCTTCATCTGAAAACTGCCTGTCCATATATTTTGACCATTTATCAGTTAACAAATGTCTTAAATTCTTATAAATTTAACTCACTTCTCTATATATCCGAGAAGTGAAGTGCTTGTCAGAGACACCTGCTATAAATATTATTTCCCAGCTTCCTACTTTCCTTCTAATCTTGGTTGCATTGGTTTTGTTTGTATAAAATCTTTTAAATTAAATATAATCAAACTTATCTGTTTTATATTTTCTAATGCTCTCTATCCCTTGCTAACTCATGAATTCTTCCCTTCTCCATAGATCTGACAAATACACTGTATCTTGCTCTTCTAATTTTCTTATTGTGTCACCTTTTATGTTTGTTTCAATCATGCATGCATTTTGTACTTATCTTGGTATATGATGTGAGATGTTGGTCTATACCTAATTTGTATCCTATTATCTGCCAATATTTTCAGCAGCTTTTGTCACATTGAGTTCTTAGGTTACTATGCTCATTGACTATTGTGTCTGTTGTACCTAATCTATTCCACATCTACCATCCTATTTCTTACTCAGCACCAGGTAGTTTTGATTATTGCTTTATAATATAGTTTGAGATCTGGTGTTGCTAGGCTATTGTCAGTTGTATTTTTTTCCTTGATTCCCTTGATATTTTTGACTTTTTGCTCTTCCAAATGAATTTTGTCACTATTTTTTTTAGCTCCATCAAATAATATTTTGGTAGTTTAATTGGTATAGCACTAAATAAGTAAATTGGTTTATGTAGAAATGTCATTTTTATTATATTGTCTCAGCCTACTAAAACAATTGATATTTTTTCATTTGTTTAGATTCGACTTTATATTTATAAAAAGTGTTTTGTAAATATGTTCATATAATTCCTGGGTTTGTTTCAGCAAGCAGGTTCTCAGATATTGTATATTGTTGACATTTATTTTAAATGGAATTTCTCTTTCTCTCTAGGGTTTGTTCTTCACATAAGGAAATGCTGATGATTCATGTGGTTTTTCATAAATCCTGTAACTTTTCTAAAGTTGTTAATCATTTCAAGTAGCTTTTTAGTTGATTCTCTAGGGTTGTCTAAGTACGCCATTGTAACATCTACAAAGAGTGATAGTTTCGCTTCCTTATTGCCTCTTCTAATTCTTATGATTTATTTTTCTTTTATTTCTATAGCTAACATTTCTAGTATTATATTGAATAATAGTGGTGATAATGGACATCATTGCTTCACCCCAATTTTATTGGGAAGACCCTTGGTTTATCCTTGTTACAGATTATGCTTGCTGATGGTTTTAGGACAATACTCATTATTTTAATGATAGATTTTATACATACATATATATGTGTGTGTGTGTGTGTGTGTGTGTGTGTGTGTGTATATATTATATATATATATTATATATATATATATATATATACACACTATTTCTATGTTCTCTAAAGTTTTTAATGGGAATGGATGCTGTTTCTTGTCAAAAGTCTTCTCAGAATTTATTGAGATAATCATATGATTTTTGTTGTCTTTTTTATTGATATAGTCAATTATATTGATGATTTTCCTAATTTTGAACCAACACTGCATTTCTGATATAACTCTTACCTGGTATATAATCCACGTGGTCTATTATTATAATTGCTTTGCTAGTATTTAGTTCAAAATTGTTGCGTTGATATTCATTAGGGAAATTGGACTATAATGTTCTTTCTCTGTTTTAACTGTTCCTGGTTTAGATATCAAAACCATGTTTGTATCATAACCGTAGTTTGATAGGACTCCTTCACATATATTTTTTTCAAATAATTTATATAGCATTGGAAACATTCTTTAAATGTTTGTTAGAATTCACTAGTGAACTCATCTGTCCCTGGGTTTTGGTTTTTCCTAAGGGAACTCATTAATGGCTTGTTCAATTTATTTTTCTAATTCTTTTCTAATTTTCTTGATTTTTTTAACCTGAGTAATTTGTATTTAGTGAACTGCACTGCTGCACTTGGAGGTCTAACCACTGAAGGTTGCCTGTTTTTCTGGGGCTTCACTGAAGCATATGGTAGTTCTCAGAGTTGGAGTCTGCCCATTCCCCTGACTGTACTGAAGCATGTAGGGGTCCTGGTGTTGGCATTTGCCTGCTCTACCACAAAAGGGCTCCAGATCTTCCATTAGTTCACTCGGATGGGGTTTGTTGCTGCCTTACTAGGATGCTTCCTATGCTGGACTCTGCTCCTATTTTACCTGCGATAGACTTTTCCAGCTGATCTTCCAAATTTTTTTGACCTGAAGATTGTTTCACTTCATCTTTTTGCTGGTTTCAATATTTCAGTGTTTTTCTATTTTACGGTTGTTTGGAATTGACAGTTATAGCCATTTACTGTTTACTTTACCACCTTGATTCTCAGAAGTTCTATTTCTCAATGAGTCTTTTTGTAGCCTTCTATATTACTGGAATCTAGAGAAAATTTGAAATTCAATTGTATCTCAAAAATATGAATAATCATACATAACTACATATTCTCAGCAAGAAATGAAAAAAATGTTACATATCAAATAGGAAAGGAAGATGACATACATCCAAGAATAACATTCCACAAAATTACAAATATTCTGGAAGGGAGGGGAAAAAAAAGACTGGTCTTTCAAACAGAATTAATGACTTTCCTGGTATCCCCTTTGAGAAAAGCTGACTTGGTCAGCTTTGAAATGTAAATATAACAGTCAAAAGAAGCTTAAGGAAGGGAACAAGTTTTAATGGATTAAAAGAGTTAGGTGAAGATCAAGAGTTTATCTTCTTAAAAGAAGAAAATAGATTTTTTGGGGGAATGCCACCTTGTCTCAGGGTCCTAGAGGGGACAGAAAGACTGAACTTGAGGACTGAAATAAACCTAAGGTTAGTATAAAACCATGATTTTAGAGCTAGAGTCCTTCACCATTTGTTTTTGTGTCATGATCCCTTTGAGAGTCTGGTAAAGTCTGAATCTGTTTCTCAAAATCATGTTTTTAAATGTATAAAATAAAAGATACATTTTAAATAATGACTAATTATATTTAAATATATAATCAAAATATTTTTAAAAGTTCACTGCCTTTAGTTTAAGAAACTTTCCTATCATAAAATGGATATAATCTATGCAAGCAAGGGACGAGGAATTACAAGATGTAAGTGTCCTAATGATCATCCTTTTGTTGACTATGTGTGTGATTTTAATTTAATATTTTATTTTTCCTCAATTACTTTTAAAAGCAAATAACATTTTTGAATGCGAAATTCTCTCCCTCCCTCCTTCCACTCCCTGCACCCACACTGAGAAGACAAGACATTTGATACGGGTCATACATGTGCATTATGAAAAACATATTTCCATTTAATTATATTGTGAAAGAGAATGTGTCATTTTGAGCAAATCATGTAATAACCTATGACAAACATGAAAATAGGGCAAGATGATGAAGGTGTATGGAAACAATATGATTTAATTTTTCTGTCTGATTTTTATATAGGTCACCATATTTAAAGAATTCCTTATAGCCAGATGCCAACCTTCTATCTGGTGTTTAGACATTAGACAGAGTCTATTACTGGAACCATCCCTAAAACCTTTACCATTTTATAGAATCTATTTTGGCATTCTCTTTAAGAACCCAAGACAACCTCTATACTGTGAGGAGGCAGTGGAGGAAGATGGAAGAACATCAGGAAAAAAATCAAATCTTGAAGTATTTAAAATAAAATAAAAATTAAAATGAACCAGTGACTTTTTTCCTGATTGATGTAAAGATACATATGACAACTTTCTTTTGGGAAAAAAATGTATAAACTATTCTATCATTCATTATGAAATGCATGGAGAAAATCAAAGCAAAGTATTTTTCTTATTCTATTTCATCTACCTGTCAAATATAATCTGTAAAGACAGATCATTTTAGAACAAATCTCAATTACATCAACAAACTGATTAGTTTTGATGTCTCAAAAGAGAAAAGGGACCTTAGTCATTTCTATCTGTAATCTTTCACTCATTCTTTTATTATTGGAAGTATGAAATTTTAAATAGGTAAAAGAATCAATTTTTGAAGGCAAAAATCCCTTTGGTAAACTTATTTATAGCAGGAGAGGAAAAGAAGCTAAAGTACTCTTGTAGGAAAGGATATCATTTGAAAAAAATTTAAATTTTTTTAGTAAATATAATGCCCTTAGCCTTGAAAAATATGTCTGTCTGAGCTCCATTCTAAAAATTAACCGATTTATACTAGTTTCTCACTAAAGTAATAGGTACCCATATACACTAGCTAGCTGCATTGTGAATTAATGCCTTCTTTATATATCATATAGTTGAAGATGCATTCAACAAGGTGGAAGGAAAACTTGATATTTGTTCTAATTTGTCCACTGTTTTATTTTGTTTTGTTTTTTTACCAAGAATGAGTGACTCCAGTCTACTGGCCCTCAGTTCTATCATCTTAATAATGAGAAGGTTGTATGGGATCAGGAGTTCTTAATCTTTTCTTATGCCATGCACCACTCTGTTAGTCTGCTGAAACCTAAGTACCTATTTTTAGATTAATGTTTTTTTAAATGTCTATTATATTAAATGACTTTTTAAATATATTATAAAATTAAATTGTATATATAGGACTACAAGGAAAACAAAAATTATTGGAAAGTTACTAATTTTTAAAAATCATGAATCCCTGAATGGAATAAATTACTAATGATATAGTGGGAAGGATACTAAATTTGGAGTCAGACGATAGGTCCTCCAATCACAATTCTACTACAGAGTATCTGTGATATTGGACAAAGCACTTAAACTCCTGAGATAATTGGGAAGTGAGATCTCTTCTAGCTCCAAGTCTACAATACTATAATTTCTAAGTTCCATGTAACTCAGACATTTTCTAATTCTATGATGATAATTCCCTACATTGTGGTCAAAACAAGTTCTCATTCTAATATTCATTCATCTTCTTGATATAAAAGTGGCACCACCCAACTAGTGAAAGTTTTTGCAAAGAATCACAAGAGCTTGGGGAATAAATGCATTCCCAATAAACATATTCACATTTGCATATTTCAGAGTACTTTGCCCTAGTCAGGGACATGATATCTTGGCTAACAATAGATATATTTCATTCCACCTTTCTTAAATGAAACCTACTGAACAAAAAAAATTTTTTACTTTCAGAGAAGGGAGAATTTTTTCCCTATCTTTATGCTTATAAACTGCTTTTCCACAACTTGACATGGTTATTGTTTTCAATAATTATAAGAATTATGATGAACAAATATTTAAGTCATTAAGTTCAATGTTTGATGTTTCTTTTCATTGAAAGGTAACTACTTTTTCTTTATCACAAATGATATTTACCTGACGCTTTTCTTATTTCAAATAAAGAAGTTACATAAACACAAAAAAACATAATGGAGAGTCATTTATTACCTTAATATTTCTACAAAAGTCTATGAAAGTTGTTGATTAATGTCACAAAGATAGAATCTGTACAAAAGGTTA
This sequence comes from Potorous gilbertii, assembly GCA_028658325.1. NCBI lineage: Eukaryota > Metazoa > Chordata > Mammalia > Diprotodontia > Potoroidae > Potorous > Potorous gilbertii. The sequence goes on along the minus strand of CM053774.1, from coordinate 96,383,844 downwards.
ATTCAATTAGCCACTATTTTATAGAGTTTAGTTTTTAAAGTGGTAAACTTTAGGAAGATCTTCCAGTTAAATGGTTGCAGAAGAGATACACAGTAAAAGTCCCAGGAAACCCAACTCTTCCATCTTTACTCCAATAATAATTAAAGAGAGTGTCAGAGGCAATGCTGATCAAAGACTCAAGACACTTCAGTATTCATCCAGCACAGGATGGAACCAAAAGATAAAAAGAAAATGAATCTATTGAAAAAGGAATCAACATGACAAAGATGCTGAAAGGGCTAAAGAGCAATGGGCAGAAGTCTCAGAAATTACTTGACCAGTTAAAACAAAGGGGGTAAGCAGCAGATTCGAAATAGGAGGGAACACAGGCAAGAAAATTTCACAGGAGTAAAATTGTAAAGACCATGAATATATATACATTTGCGTGTGTGTATACACATATACATACATATAGGTATGTATACATTAATATAGAGCAATATATGGAACATATGTCATATATGTCACATATCATAGAACAATAAACAAGTTATATAATTGAAATTGTTATTGAAATCTGGGGGAAATAAAATTTTGTTTTCATTGTCTTCTCTGTTTCCTTTGTTTATTTGATTTTTTTTAAAAAAAGGAATAGTCCTCTCAGACAACTGTGTTCTATCTCTTTTTTCACCCTTTCTACATTTGAAATACTTGGACACATTTTGGCTCTGATCAGGCGTAAGTCAACTCTCCATGGGAATTTCCAGAGAGGGTGCTATCCAGCATTGCCAGAAGGAGTCTCATCATTGAGGAGTTCTCTGTACCAATGAAATCATAGGTCCAGTTCATTCATGTTCTTTAACTTTACTTTTCCTTAAATTAGTGTGAATATTTTCTTCTTCTAGTTTTCTAATCAATGTCTATCTCCTTTTTAAATTTCCTATGAAAACTATTTTATATTCCATCGCTCTTCATAAATAGAATATTTGGATGACCACTGCTCAGAGTCTTTACATTTTTTATATTATTCAGCCTCTTTAATTAGGTTGTGTCAAAATGTATATGATGACATTATATAAAATGAAAGATATTATAATGTCACTTATTTTTTTTTCCTTCAGAAGTCTACTGAAAATTAAACATGGGAGGGAACTCTGCTGATTTTATTCACTACAGGAAAAACAGAAGGAAATTTTTTAAATTCATAAATGGATCTAGAGATTCACTTGTTTGGCAAAAAAATTTTAAAGAAAGCCTAGAGGCTAGAAATGTTTGAAATGATGTAAGTATAGACCTTCACAATCCTAATAGAAAGTATGTGTCCCAATGCAGTCAAAGACAGGAAAAGTTGCTTAATATATAACAAATATTTAGGCTGGAGAGGATCTGAACTTATGGTTAAAGAACTATAAAAAACTCCTGGTGAAGAATTTCTTTTACTAATGTACATCCACACATTCTCAGTTTATAGGGGCGGAGCCAAGATAGCGGAGTAGAAAGATTCACATTTGCTAGCTCTGAACCCACAGCCCATGGATTTCCTCTAAAAAGAACTCCTGACAAATTCTGGAACAGTGGAAGCTGTGCAGCAACACAGTAAAGGAGATTTCTGTTGCAGAGAGCCCTGAAAAACCAATCCCAAAGGTCCATCGAGCCCCGGACAGGAGTGGAGTCCTCCCTCTGCCATGGCCATGCGGCACTGAGAGGAGCGAGCAGATCCAAGCAGGCTTCAGGGACTGGAATCTCAAGCAGCCATGGAAGGTCCCTCCACCCACAGATGCACAGGTCAGTGAGAGAGACGGGCTGAGAGGGGAGCGGGGTATCTCTGGGACTCAGGCCCCCTCGAGAGGCAGCGGCAGAGGCAGTGGCAGACCAGCGGCAGAGGCAGCAGGCGGCCAGACACTCCCAGAGCAGGTGGCCAGATGCTCTGAGAGCAGGCAGGATCTTGGCAGCAGCTCCAATATGGAAGGTCTCTGCATAAACCCCCTGAGTGAACTGGGCCTGGGAGGCAGCCCTGCCCTCACGTGTGCACCAGCAGATAAGCTCCAATTGAATAGCAGCCAGGCCTGCCGCCAAAAGCCCTGAGGCTGGGGAGCAGCATTTGAGTCTCAGACCCCAAGCACTAGCTGGGTGCACCTAGGCCAGGGGTGGAGAAGACTCTCAGAAGCCAAGTAACTGGCTGGGAAAATGCCCAGAAAAGGGAAAAAAATAAGACCATAGAAGGTTATCCTCTTGAGAAGATGATTCCGCCATTCCTCTCTGAGGACGACGAAGAGATCTGCTTACCATCAGGTAAAGACATAGGAGTCAAAGCCTCTGTATCCCAAATATCTGAAATAGGTATCCCATGGGCTCAGGCCATGGAGGAGCTTAAAAAGGATTTTGAAA
>CM053774.1:96335177-96380977 GCA_028658325.1 Potorous gilbertii | reverse complement strand
GAGGGCAGATTGGTGATATAGGTAATTAGAATGTCCAGTGTATTGAGGAGGGGGGAGGGGACAAATGGGGAGAAAATTTTGGAACCCAAAATCTTGTGAAAATGAATGTAAAAAGTTAAATAAATTTATTTAAAAAAAAACATTCTCAGTTTATTAGAGAGTTTCCTGGAGCATAGCTGTCTAGGATAGCTAGGTGGCACAATGGATAGAGTGCCATTCCTGCTGTCTGGAAGTTTCATCTTTCTGAGTTCAAATCTGTTTTCAGACAATTTATCAAGCTGTATGACCCTGAGCACTTCACGTAACACGGTTTGCCTCAGTTTCCTCATCTGTAAAATGCACTAGAGAAGGAAATAGCAAACTGTTCCAGTATCTTTGCCAAGAAAACCCCAAATGGAGTCATGCATGACTGAAATGATTCAACAACAACAAATAGAGCATTTAGAGGTAAAGTGACCTGCTCCGGGTCATCTTGTCAGGCTATGTCCGAGATGGAACTTGAGCCCTCCTCTTTCTGGCATCAAGACCAGTCATTATGCTATGATGCCATCTAGTTGTTATGCCACTCAAATACTTACTATCAGTGTAATATATTCATATCAATACTTTTTGAAGCAGTAAAATAGTGGAAAGAAAATGGATCCTTTTTGAATTGGGGAATATTTGAACATCTAGTATGAATGATATTGAATCTTATTATACTACAAGAAATGATGAATATTAGGGTGTTGAAATGGAAAGAATCCTGCACTGGAGCACATTTAGGTTTGAATTGACTTTGTCACTTACTACCTATGAAACTAAGGAAAAAATCAGTTTTTACTTATATTGTCTTCTGTTTCTAAACTATTAAAATGAAGGGATTGGACTGAATCAGGGGTGGGTGTGATCTTGGGGTTACATGTGGCCCTCTAGGTCCTGAAGTACATCACTTTGACTAAATCCAACCTTGTTATATGAAGTTTGGATTCAATTGAAGGACTGCACTTGAAGGCCTAAGGTTCCCATGTGGCCTTCAGGGCAAAGGTTCCCTATCCCTGGACTACATAAACTCTAAAATGTGATCCTGCAATCATTTTCTTCAAGTCCATTTCCATAAAAAAAATATCAGATCCAGATATGGTCTTGCTAGGTCTCTCCCCCTGCCCCCTTCCCCCCATCTCCCATCATCAGTAATTCCATTTTTAGGGTAAATATTCACATGTCCTAAAAGTGATTAAATGTAACTCTGCCCCTTGTTTTATTAAAATATATCTAAAAATTGAGAATTATTCAATTAAAATATTATCTATTGTTTCTCATAACAGTTATACTGACATTTCTTAATTTCCTATGAATGTCTCCAAAATGTTAAATGTCAGAGTCAGAGATTGAACCCAGGTCTTCTTAATCCAATTCAAATGATTTCCATGATGTATTTCAAAATAGATAATAAAGCAATCTTCTTGAAAGTAGATTGTAAATAATGTACTAGTACATTGCAAAGGAAAAATAATTGGAGGTATCATTTTATGGCACTTTTTGAACTTTCAGATTTAGATGGGCATCATTACAATGTACTTAGTCAATGCCACATAATTAATAGCCTCTTAGCAAAGAGCTGCTGATATCTCAAAAACACAGTCTTGTTTAATGTGAGTCCATATCAAACCTGATACATTAAGCCAATAGAAAGCTTCTTTGTTTTGTTGAAAGTTTTTTTTTACCCTGAGTATCAGAAGAATCAGTGACATGTAATTTCATAGATTAGACATATTGGTTATTAGAAATAGAGGGAATCTCAGCAATCATCTCAGAGAAATGATGTCACTTGGTAAGATTACACACCAAAGGAACCTGAAACCAAATAAAAGAATTAAATATAACAAATCAATAGATGTGTTGGAGGAGGGTACACAGGCAGTAGCAGGAAAAAAGTAATAGATTTTGTGGGTTAGAGAGGGGAGTCATATAGTCAATGCTAGTCTCCTAGCTGTTTGTCCAGTACTCTCTGCACTCTCCACTGAAGTACACTGCCTCCAATTTTTTTGTTTTATTTTGGGTTTTTTTTTATTCACAGGAAACAATATAATCTCAAACTAGGACAATTTCAAATGATTTATTCAAGTTTCAGGTTTGGGGGACAGTCAGCTCTGAGACAAGAGGGAAGGAAATGCCATCAACTTGTGCTAAACATGATAATTACACATGTCCTCCACTCTTCTCTACCTCCCTCCTAACTTCATGGTGCTCATTCATCATTTTTTTTCCCCTTCAAAACTACACTCAATTTCCATTTGGTTTGCTTAAAATTCTTGGGGCAGTATTATTTTCTCATCTCTGTATTCTTTATTAAGGTAGCCAGATAGCATAATGGATAAAGTGTCAGACTTGGAGTCATGAAGACCTGAATTCAAATCTAATCTCAGACACTTATTAGTTGTGTGGCCCTGGGCAAGTCACTTAACCTTGTTTGCTTCAGTTTTCTCATCTATAAAATGAGCTGGGAAGGAAATGGCAAACCACTTTAATATCTTTGTCAATAAAACCCCAAAAGGGTCATGAAAAGTCAGGCATGACTGAAAATAATTAACAAGAACAGCAATAAGCTTTCTTCATTATCTTCTTAAAGCACAGGTCTGCCTATCTTACCCCATCCCCTACTGAATAAACTCCAGTGGCACCCTGTTACCTCCTAAATCAAATATATCATTTTCTTTGGGGCATTAGAAACCCTTCATCATCTGGTTTATCTGTATTTAAATCTTCTTTGACATACTCAATGTGCCACATAGTCTATGAACCAGTAACATTGGCCTTCTTCCCATAGGACACACCATCTCTGGACTCTGTACCTTTCATTGATTCCCCCCTACCCCAACCCCATACTTGAAATGCTCTCATGCCAACCCCAACCTTTTCTTCCCAGTTTCTCTGGCTTCCTTCAAGGCTCAGGTAAAACCTATTTTCTATAAGAGGTTTTTTCCCAAGCCTTTGTTTATTCCTCATTGGGGAACAAAGCTCAAATGTATAATACCTACTTTGATAAACTGATCAGTTGTGCTATTTTTCCTTTTTCTCTTACATTTTGTATTTCAGAGTACTATTAAAATATTCACTGACTCTCCAGAAGGTGAAGGAAGAGAGATAGTGGGGAAATCTATGGTGATATAAAAAATATAACACACCAATAAATATTGTCCTTGTACTCAAGAAATCCATTTTCTAATCGGGAAGAGAACATACAAACAACAACGTACAAACAAGATATACACAGGATGAAATGGAAGACTTATAAAGACAGAAATCATCTTTCTTATTCCTCAAATAGAGATTAATTATACTCCCTCAAAATATTCAGTACTAAAGTGTGCTTGTGGTATGGAAGTGCCCCTGGGTTCTTAAAAAAGTCTGAGAAACAAAAAAAAATTGGATATAGTCAACATGGAATGTTTCCAAGATGGAAATTTTCTTTGTGTGACTTTGTTGCTAGGGCTTTCTTTTTTCTTTTTGATTTGGACGGGGGGAACGAAAAGGAATGAGGAGGCAGCAAAGAGGAAATGCTTATTAATTAAAAATAAATTCTATGATCAATTGAAAATTATATCATTGAAGAACACCTTTTATTGTTTCTATGAAAATGGGAAGACTGCGAATTGAGCTACCAACAGGTTTTGTGTCTATCACCTGTTTTCCAGGTCCAGAAAGACTGTTTACTACATGATGAATTTTATGAAGATTGTTTACTGGAGCACAGAACAGTTGTAATCAGAACTGGTACAGGGAGTACCCAGTCTCATGAAATCACACATCTTTGAAGCATTAAATTATGAGGATAGATATATCAAGTATCCAAGGGAAAAATATAGAGCTCAAATGGAAATTATAATATGACGATTTATATCTCATGACAACAACAAATAGGTATATGGTTGATTTATTTATGCAATATTCTACAAACATTTGTAAACTTTCTACAGTGTACAAAGTAGTATAGTAAGTACTATTGTGAACTTTTAAAAATATGTGACTGTAAATTCTAAACATATCCCCTTACTTTGTATTTTATAAATTCAACTTTAGTTAATGTTCTTTTCCCTTTTCAAGGAGTATGTCTGTGCTTTCATACACACACACACATACATGTATATATACACATATACATACACCTATACACATATACATATACATCCACATATACATATATATAATTGTATGAATGTAAAGCATTTGGCTAAAATGTCACTGGCTCCCACATTCTGAAATGTCTGGCCCCTTTCTTCATTCTTTTCTTCACTGCAATTTTCATGAATTTTCTTTCCCTCATCAAGAAGCTTTTGTGGCTACCTACTATCTCCAGAAAAGTATCATCATCGGCATCATTGCTGTCATCCCAATCATCATATTGCTATCATTTAAATTTTCACAACATAGCTGAGACCTACTTTCCCACAATGACTTGACATTATAATTCCTCGCTCTATTCTCTAGGCAAAAACGATCGATTTGTTCCAATAACTACAAGAAATTCTATCTTCTGCTTCCATTCCTAACTACAGATGATGCCTTGTTCTTGAAATATTCTCTGCTCACAACACTTGGAATCCCCAGCTCCCTTCATTGAGAACCATCTCCAACCAGAAGCTTTTCTTGATCATTCTGGCTACTCCTCATATCTCTGAAATAAGTTTTTCCTTATTTGCATGCAAGCATCATACACACATAGAAATATATATATATATATATATTTTTGTTGAAAATTTAAGCTCCCTCAGATCTAGAATTGCTTTGTTTTTGTCTCTGCATGTCCCATATTCAGCTGTATAGATGAATGAATAGGTAGATAGACAGAGAGATAGAGAGACAGACAGACAGACAGATAGATAGATAGATAGATAGATAGATAGATAGATAAATAGAACAAATGGACAGTGAGTTGGACCCAGAATCCAACAGGAGGAGAAAACTGGAATGAATTGTCTTCAGAAAATTATGCACCATTAGTGTCATTTAACTTCTCCCAGAAACAAAAGACCAGTTTTTAAAATATGAAGATTTTACTGATTTTATGTGGTTTTATCTTAAGCAAACAACCTCTGTCTGAGAAATTAAAAATAAGCCACAGATGAGGGTAATAAAGAGGTGTAGGATGAGTATGAGCTGTGTACATAATATATATAAAAAATAAGGTACAATACAGAAAAGATAGAATAAGGAGCAACATCTGACAGGTGAAGGACTAGTTACATGGTGAGAGTTAAAAAAAAAATTAAGAGGAAAGCTTGAAAGTTGCATTGATACCTTTGTCATGTCAGGAGAAATTAGGGAAGGCCTCTAGCATCCTAGGTGGATCCTTCATGAAATACTTAGGAAATGGTCAAGAGTTATATGAGATAACAAGGCAGAGGTGAGTTACAATCTACACTGTTAGAGTGAACATTGAAATGGTTTAAATTTTATAAAGCACATCTGTAGTATTGTGCCTAATTTTGGCTGCTCTATTTTAGGTAGGAAATTGATAAGCTAGAGGAAGATGACAGGATGGAGAGAGAACTGGGAATGTTTTCAGATGAAGAGAAGGAATTGGATGTATTTGGTTTGGAAAAGAAGACTACTTACTGGAATATAAATAAATAGCATTAATATATTTAAAAGGGAATATGAAAACATGGAAAAGGAAAGTTAGAGGGATTCTGATACTTGAATGAAGTGCTTGAAAAATAGAATGGGCAGCAGCAAAGAGAGAGGGATTTCTCCATCACTGATGTTGTTCAAACCAAGATATCATTAGGACTTGATGGGGATATTGTACTCAGGATTGATGTTTTGTTGATTTGAAAAACTCTAGACCCAGTAGAGCATTTGTGTTTTTGAGTTATTGGATGGGAGCTGAAAACTCTGTTACTTGCTTCTGTGGGGAAACTTAAGCTTGATTAACACACAATGTTTTGAGATTCCACAGTTAAACTCTGGACTGGGAAAAATGAGCTCAGTGCAGCTTGGTATTAGAGGTGGTTCCCTGGATAGGACTTGGTCTGCTTGGTAGAATCTAGACTATCAATTACAGAAGAAAGTAAGTCACAGATAAGTTGCTGATCCATATCAGCAGTGGGAATTCCATACTGGAAATTCCCTACACCTATAAATCAAAGATATGGACAAAAAGTCAAAATCATGAAATAAATTGATATTTCATTGATTTAATATAAAAGGAAAAATTAATTCTCTATCACAAGATACTATAAGCAGTTTCCTTTTTACTATTTTAATCTCAGACTCTTAGAAAGTAATCTAGCTTTAATGAGTTATGTTTGAGAGACTGCACATGTTGATATGCAAGCCAATAGATGGTTATTAATAAATAATGAATGGGGATTTAAAAATCAGTTGCATATTTGTCAATCTGTCTCAAGTGGTGAGAGCCTGCAGCTGTCAACAATTTCTATCTCCACGACATGTTTAAAGTACTGCGCCTTCAAGATTCAAAAGAAATGAACGGAGTTATTTACTTGCTGTTTGTGTCTAAATAATTACATTTTAGATGACCTAAAATCGCATCAGGGAATTTAACTTATAAATGAACATCTTACAACAACCAACATTTATCCTGATAATGGTGTCTTCTGGTTGCCAGTTTTTTCAAGCAGAGTACTCAGATGTGTCACTTTTCATCTGAGTCCTGCATTAGGAGTACATGCTTGGAATAGTAATGTGTTCTTTGGTTACTAGCATAAACACAGAAGGGAAAGTAAAAATAAAAACTTTTTTGCTCAAAAGAGAAAGGACTAAAAACAGAATCAGGTCACAAGTAAAAGAAATAAGGCTACTATAGATAGGGGGAGGGCTAGCCGGTCAAAATGATAGGTATAAAAACAAAGCAATCTTTTCTGCTATGGCACTCTTGTTGGGTGAAATTTTAGCTGTAATCACCTATTTCAATGAATGTAGTTTGCGTGGGCATACAAACAACTCCTCTCCTGTCACATTTTTTCTTGAAAGCAGAGATAAGTTACCCACAACCAAGCCAAACTTACTTGTCATTGTGACTAATAATACAGTTCCACTTTAGAGTAACCAAGAAGTGTGTAAAGGTCTCGTAGAAAAGAAGGCATTCTATCATGTGATATACATTATGGCTTTCCTAATAGACTTCAAACTCGTCAAGAGCAGGAGTTTTATTTCTGCATCTTTATCCTCAGCATCAAACAGAATGCTTCATATAAACTAGGTTCTTAAGAAACCCTTATTGATTAATTGATTGGAGGGGGTAAGAGAAAAAAAGCTGCAGAAAAAGAAGGCAGTAAGCCCAGAAGATGTACTTTTCTAAGACATTAGCTGTGGTTGAAGTCCCTTCAAAAAGCATAGACCAATGTCTTACACCATTTACCAAGACGAGGTCAAAATAGATACATGACATATACATATGCACACATACATGTATGTGTAATATATGTATGTATGTATGTATATATGTGTATATATAGAGAGAGATTACAAGAAAATCTGAAAAACTTGGAACATATTACTTATCAAACTTATGGATAGCAAACAATTGTGAATAAACATGAGATAGCGAGTAGAGTGAGGTGTAACATAGATAATTTTAATTACATTAAATTAAAAAGATTTTATAGAAATAAGACACACAGTCAAGATCATAAGGAAAGCAGAAAATTGGGGGGAAATTTTATAGATAATTTCTCAGATGTCTCATAGTTCAAATGTATAGAGAACTTTGTCAGATCTTTAAAAATATGTGCTATTCCTCAATTGACAAATGGTCAAAGGATATGAACAAGCAGTGTTATGATGAAGAAATATAAACAATTTATAGTCATATGATAAAATGCTCTAAATCATCATTGATTAGAGAAACCCAGATTAAAACAACCTTGAGCTATAATTTTGCACCTATGAGAATGGCTAAAATGATAGAAGGGAAAAGTGACACATATGGAAAAGTTGGGATACTAATTCATTGTTGTGGAACTGTGAATAGATTCAGCCATTTTAGAGAGCAATTTGAACCATGCTCAGAGAGTTATTAAACTGCCTATATCCTTTTGACCCAGCAATACCATTACTAGATCTATTTCCAAAGATGATAAGGGAAAAAAGGAAAGAAACCTATATGTTCTAATATGTTTATAGCAGCTCTCTTTATGGTGGCAAAGAACTGGAAGTTGAAGGGTTGCCTTTCAATTAGGGAATGACTGAATATGTTGTAGTGTATAACTATGACAGAATACTACTGTACTATAAGAAATAGTGAGTTGAATGATCTTAGAACAATATGAATAGACAAACAAAATAATGAAGTGAAATGAGCACAGCCACAGAATGGTGTATATAGTGAGACCAATGCTGTTTTAAGAACAATTTGAACAAATAAGACATTTTTGACTATTATAAATACCCAAATTAAATTCAAAGGATGTATGAAGACACTATCTGTATCTAGAGAAAGAATTGACAAATAGAATCATGTGTAGAATGATTTTATATATATATATATATGTATACATATATATATATACATATATACATATATATGTATATATACATATATATATATATATACACACAAACATATTTGTATCTAGTAGTAGTTATCTCTGGGATGGAAGGGAGGGGAGAAAAAGGAAGAAAAAAACATGATAACTTTATTATATATTTAAAAGGAATAGGAAATTGCATATAACAGATTTGCAGTTTCATGTACAATCACTTTTTTATTTATTATATTATGAAAATGCTTTTTTATTCTGTAAATTAAAAATAAAATAAATATATTTACAAAAAGTACAGAAAAATTCCCATGAGAGAGTTTTTGCAAGCATGGCACATCATTGCTGATCTCCCTACTACCCTCAAAAGGAAAATTTTCTTACTTACTCCATTCAGTTGCACTAAAACTCCTTGATGATCCTAACCCCTCAGGCCTTCATTATAAGTAGATCAGGTAAACTCACATAAAAGTATAATTTCATGGACTACCTCTCTAAATGCTTTCCTCTCCCTTTAACATCTTTCCAACTCAGTGTGTTAATGTCACAAATTCTACAGTTAGTTATCATTGTTTTAGCAAAAATAGTATCAATAACACTATAGTTTTGTCTTACAGTAAAAAAAAATAACCATTCAGCATTTTTTTCCAACAAAAAATATGACTGTAGATTTTTGTCTGTCATCCACTGCTCATAAGGTTTTTTTTTGTTTAAATTTTTTGGCTAAAATATGTTTTTTTTACTCAACTAAAATTACAGAATTTATTGATGATTTCCTGTTGTATTTCACTCTACAGAGTCCAGGTAGAAAGTCAATCATTAGTCACCTAACATGTTTATCTCAATTGTCCCTGTATTGTTTTTTCATTGTGTAGATTTCTTCATGGAAGCATTCCCTAGGTTAGCTTTTCTCAGACATTTTGGTGTCAGGATCCCTTCACACTCTGAAAATTTATTAAAGACCCCAAAGGCTGTCATTGAAAAAAATTACCATATAGTTTATTTTTTAACTGTTAGACAAAAATGCAGTTATTGATGTTATGATTGTAGCTGTTGGCCAAGGTAGACTTGGGATGTAAGGCATTCCTTCACTCTAGTGCTTTTCAAGTCAATACCAGATGGTCACATATTTGCAATGGTATATGAAAGAAGGAATTGCCCATGATAACCATTTCATTTTTTTAATTTTGTGGTTCCAAGAAGATGAGTACAAGCTCACAAAAGTTCCTTTCCATTAACCCATTTCATTTGGGTTGCCTCTCCACTTGGGACTTTAATCTAACCTTAATAGGGAGCTCCCTAATAAATAATTAAAATATGTGAACTTGTTCCCAGCATGAGAACTAGCAAAAATTCTGAAAAAAAATCTATATATAATAAACACACACATACATGCACATGCACATATATGTGTATATGTATGTGTGCATACATATATAGATATAGATATATACATGTGTGTGTGTATACCAGCAAAAATTCTGAAAGAGGATAGCACTCAGTAAAGGAATACCATTTTTTTTTCTTAGTTCTAGTTTCCCAGTCATGTGAAAGAGCCCTAAAAGGATATGCTTGGGAAGTAACAATTACCGATTTAAATATAGCACAATGTCAGTCATCTCTACACTGAAGAGAAGGGACCACAATTTTTCATACTGTCACCAAAGAGCTAAAACAGCAATTTGTGGATGCGAAACATGCAAAAATGTTTACAGTAACTTTTGAATGGTTATAGACTCAGAACTGCCTTCTGCTAGGAGCAACGTAAAGACGAGATACTTGGAGTTGGCAGTCTTATTTATTTAAAGGAACTAGTTTGGTGAGCTTGATATATATTTGAATTGTTATCTTTTAAACCAGATGTACTGTACATAAAAATATTTGTTTTCTAAAAATGGATGCCACAAACAATTGTTAAGCAGCGTCTTCAGTTTCATTATGACAAATGAAGTGGTAATGAAAAGATACTGCACCATAACACCTACTTGAATTCTTCATCCTTTCAATTCAATTTTATTTTATATTTGCATAATTTCTGGAAGGTCTAAAGAAATATTCACACAAATAAAATTTTTGCGAAGCATATTTTCTTGCTTTGCTATGTGAAGATCTAAGTCTTAATGTGCAATAGGTATTTTAAAAGATTATTTTAAATTTTCATTTTTATTTGCTTCCATTCATTATTTTACGTGTATACTGTTTTGATGCAAAAGTATCCTAGAAACAAAACAATCATATTTAATATTTATAAACTCCTCCAAACCTGTGACTAGGAATATTTTGCCCAAGGCAAACACTTCAAAGAATACCTTGGGGTAAGTGGCATGAAGACTGCCCTCAGCTGGGCAGGGACGCTATGTTGTGGCAGGAGTCAGAGACCCTTAGAAAAAGACAGGGTCACTACATAGGGAAGTGGTGAGTGACAAGATCGGGGTGGGAGAACTTATTCCATCCCACTACTTTTTAGTTTTCTATTTTAATTTATGCTTTCTTTTAAACTAGGTCAGGGGTGGGGAACCTGTGCCTTCAAGGCCACATGTGACCTTCTAGGTCCTCAAGTGCTCCCTTGGACTGAATTCAATAGTTCATAGTATTAGTTCAACTATGAACTATTGGATTCAGTCAACTGTGTTGGATTCAGTTCAAGGGATGCACTTGAAGACCTAGAGGGCCACATGTGGCCTCAGTGCCCTGAACTAGATGCTACATTCTTATTTTAAACTGCTATAGTATAGGAGCAAGTGCCATCAGTTGTCTTTTAAATCTGACTCCCTAAGGCTAAGTCCAATTATCTTTGCCCTAATTAAAAATATTAATTTCTCCTCAGAAGACAAAGTCCCCCATATAAGTAGAATAAAGTATAGAAAGAATCCTCCTGTGGTTATTATTTTTTTTTTATCGAGGAACAAAGCTGATAGAGGCCAAGACTCAGACACAAACAGGTTATATGAGCTTCTCCCCTACATAAGCATATGTGGGTATCCTCCTCATAGCTTTATTCCAATGGGTAGGGGCAAAGGCAAAACAATCATTTGATTTTATTTTCCCTTTCATTAGAATTGAGATAATACACGTTAATATTGTAATTCAACTTATAAAGAGGATTCCTCATAAGCCAAATGCACAGTAAAAGTATCTCCATCTTGGAAATGAAGATATTGATGTCTGAAGACAAGTCTTAGTTTCCACAACTAGTAAGTCCTAGGGCTGAATTCAACCCTAAAGTCACACAGCACTTGCCTAGTACAGTACTTGGCATACAGTAGGCCAGGCCATTAATCAATGATTTGTGTCAATTAATTCTGACTTGTTCTATTATACCTTGCCTGCCCCAGCTCTCTGAGTCTATAGCTAGTGTTTTTTTGTCTATTACATTGACCCTGTAACTACTGCTGTAATTTTGGAAGGGTTTAAATGACATGCTATGTTCAAGACACAATGCCAGGCACTTGTGTTATACAGACAAAAATAAAGTGCTTCCTCTGCTCAAAAGGCTTATCTTCTTTCATTGGCATAGGATGTATGCACTGCCTAGGACATTACTTTAAAAGGAATATTGTGGAGGAGAATAGTTAAATTTTAGATGTAGAAAGGTGAATTTGACAGAGCTCATATTGCATTATATGATTACATTGCATATTTGTTATTTCATCATGAAGAGGTATATATTTGATCATGAAGAACCATGCATAATTTTTAACTTATGAGGAAATATGTCTAATTCAGGCAATCATCTGGCATTTATTAAGCATTTCCTACATAAGCATGTTGTTATGGGATTGTGATACAAATAAAAGAAAGTAGAAGTCAACACAGTTCTTGCCTTCCAGAGTTTTCTTCTAATAGGTGAGCCAATGTGCACAGAAATTAGTATTTACACAATCCAGAGGAGATGGGAGGAAACTTTAAAAGATATGAACCTAGCAGCAGGAGGGAGGAATAAAGGCTTCTTACATGAGATATTTGAGTTGTTTTTGTTAACAAGGTCAGGGATTTTAGGTGGAAGTGAGCAGGGAAAACATTTTAGGTATGGGGAACATCCAATACAAAGGCAAAGAGACAAGATTCGCAGCACTGTTTAAAAAATGGCTAAGCAGACTGATGTGGCTGAAATGCAGCGTATATGGAAGGCTATGTAAAAAACAAAACATAGGAAGATAGAAGAAGCAAGATGGTAAATGTTACATGTCCAGTAAAGAAATTTATAGGTAAAAGAATTAATAGAAGTTCATTATTAGAGTTCATTAAATAAGGTGATGTTTAATTTGTCATCTTGAGATTAGAAAAATATACATCTGGCTACTGCTCTTTTGGAGGTAGTGATAATGGTGAGAGAAGTTTTTCCTCTACAATATTTTTTTTAAATTCAATTTTACCTTACTTTCACTTCCAAACTCTCTCTAATCCATTACACGGATCATCATCTGTATTTCTTATCTTGTACCAAATACTTTTGAGACAGTTTTGTAGCATAGTTTGAGATGTGGCACTGCTAGACTCCCTTCCTCCCCATTACTTTCATTTATTCCTTTGACATTCTCTACTTTTTATTCCTCCAATGAATTCTGTAAATTTTTCCCTAGATCTCTAATATAATACTTTTGTAGTTTGGTGTGTCACTGAATAAGCAGATTACGTAGCGTTGGTATTTTTATTATATCAGTTCAGCTGTTTATGAACAAATAATATTTCTCTACCATGTAGATCCATATTTATCCATGTAAAGAATATTTCATAATTATGTTCCTTTAATTCCTGTGTGTGTTAGTAGGTAGATTCCCAAGTATTTTATACTGTCTGTACTCACTTTAAAGGTAATTTCTCATTTTATCTCTTCCTGCTGGGCTTTCTTGGTAATAGACAGAAATGCTGATGATTTACAAACCCCAAAATATCTCTCATATCCTCTTCCTTTCCACATCCATAAAACATTACAATAGTTCAAGCCCTCCTTACATCTTGCACATTCCACTGCAGAAGTTCCTCAAATGCTTTTCTCCACATTTGCTTCTTCTATATTCAATCCTTTGTATATTTCACAGTCAAAATAATCTTTCTAGTGAATGAAATGAATTTTCCATTCCCTTACTCACAAAATCTTCAGGATTTCCTGACAATAGAAAAACCAGACTCCATTGTGAAGGATTTAAGCCCTCTGTTCTACAGTGTTCATCTAGCCTACCTTTTTATAATTATTGTGCATGGTTCTTTATGTACCAGGAGACTGAACTCCTTATTATGTCTTGGTCTTGTCATAACCTCTGCTGTCTCAGTTCATTTGAACACAATAGCCCATATACCTAGATGTCACTCATATCATTCATCACCTAAAATCCTTCAGGAGAACTTATTGCCCATTTTAAGGTCTTTATTCTTTATGAAGTCCTCCCTTACCCACTCCCTCCACTGAAAGATTTCTCTCTCCTCAAACTTCCTTAGAGAACTCTCTCAATCTTTTCTTCATCTGTGTCATATGTTCCATCATCCATATTTTTGTGAATCTCATCTCCCATTTACATTTGTTTCCTGAGACCAGAAACTGCCATGCTAGTACAGAATATTTTAAGTTCATGTGGAATGAACATCAAATGAAGAAATTAGGGATGTTCAACCTGGGGAAAAGAGAATGGGGAAGGGAAATCTAATAGGTGACTTCCAGTATTGAATACACTTCTCTTGTTTCATAAAAAAAAGAATGATTAGACTTCTTGACTCCAGGACAGGGAACCAAGAGCAATGGGTGTAAAATGTAGAGGAGTATTTAGGTTTTATGTAAGGAAAAAATATTTCTCCTGATTTGAACTACATGGAAGTGAAATAGATTTCCTCAGAATCCCTCTCTCTCACCTTATTGGAAGTTTTCAAGTAAAAGTTAGCTGATCATGGGTAAATTATTATAGAGTGGAAACTTTTTTTCTTGACTGAGGTGACCAGTGAAATTCCTTCCATTTCTGCATTTAAAAAAAATTGTGGCCTGGGTTTTAATATGACCTTTAAGCCCACTTAGTATAGCTATGATCTTTGGTAATTCATTTAAATTCAGAGGGTGTCAGTTTCCTTTAATATTAGGGGACTAGTCTAGGCACCTCTAAGGTCAATTGTCACTTTAGATGTCCACACAAATGATAAGGGAATCGTGTTTGTTCATTTTTGTTGTATTTTGCTTTTGCAAAAACAATGAAATCAAATTTTTTTTCCAGTTGCTCCAATGTAAGTGATACACAAAATCACTGTACTATTTTACTCAGCAATCCTTTGGAGTTGCTCTCCTAGAAGATAATCTCAAGGGATACTCCTTGCAATTAATCCCTTTAAAATTTATGTGTATGTTTAGTAATTAACAAGACTTGTTTTATTTGGTTAAGTAATATAATTATCCATTCCAAGTGAATACATTATTAGACATATGCTTCAGTAAAAATGCAGAAGTAGATTATGAATCAAGATACGTTTTTGTTAGTACTGTATTTATTGCTCATTCAAAACTTACTTGGGAAAATATCCTTAAAATCTTTACTATAGTTTCTTCTTTCCTTAGCTATCAGGGAAATTTTTGTGATAATATTTTGAATATAGGAAAGAAATAAAGGAGGTTAAAGGAGGTCCCTGGGCTAAGAGAACTAAATATCGTTACCCATTCAAAAACTCTTAAATTAGCTTGCTCTATAGTACTGACCAATCCCCTCATACACCTCAATTCTCAATGCCTTCTATAAAATGACTAGCCTTTTCTGGTATAACTATTGCTTTAAGTACTATATAAATATGTAATATTTGCCATGTAAGCAAAAGGATAGGAAAATACCATTTAGATATTTGATTTTTGGAGACATTTGATTCCTAAAGTTAATTGCTCCTTAGTAGTTTGTTAAGCTTTCATTAGTACACTTACACACACACACACACACACATACACACTTACTTGGAAAGCAGTTAAAGTGAAGTTGAAAACACTGGCTTCTCATCTCATGTCACTAAGGATTTAATTAATATAACAAATATGTCGATCACATCTAATTAAACATCTGCAAAACCATTATTATATGGTCCTTTTACTGGCAGCTGCCCTGCAGTCAAATATTTTTAGAGCCAATTTGGATAAGAGTTATCGAATTTATCCCCTCTTCTTACGTTCAGATAAGCTAGTAATCATTCGCCATGTGAAAAATATGTCAGAGCAGGAATATTTGAAGATAGAACTATTCCTTTCTAAAACCAAGTCATAAAATAAGTTGCCAAAAATCATCCACAATCTTGATCTTTTGATAGTCTCAATGAAATTTTAAAAGACAAGTGATATCTTTAGCATATTAGAGCATTAGAAAGCCCTGATTTGCTCTTGGACCCTTGTAGATTTCTATTCAACAACTAACTACACATGTCAACCTTTTCAAATAGTCATTGACACTTTGAGAATTTTGCTCTTTAGAAAGAGATTTACTGAACTATTTGAAGCTGAAGAAAGAACATTTCCACTTTATTTTCTTCAATTTTTTTTCCAGAACAGTCATACAACAATCAGTCATTCCAGTAGTAAGTAATAACAGTAGAATATTTTCAGGGATGTGGATTCATATTAATGGAACTAGAGACAAAAAATAACATCTGTGTCACACCAGTAATTTACTTCTGGTTCCCTAAATCTCTGTCAGAACTTTGAATAAGATCAAGCAATCATGTTTGGGCATTTAATGTCTTAAGGATTCATAGCTGTTATGAAAAAAAAATGGCCCAAATCATCAAGTGCATAGGTCCATGGAGATAATAGAGGTTGATGGGAGTATAGGTCAAAGTTGGAAGGTACCTCAGAGGTTACCTAATTAAAATGAGAAATTTAAGACATGAGAAACTAAAGCCTATAGAGTTTGAATGAGTTGTCTACAGTAAGAAAGCACAGAATTAAAACTTGAAACAAGGTTTGCTGACTTCTACTCCAGTATTTTTCATTGTATTTTGACTCCATTTTGATTCATCTCTTTTCCAGAGGCTGAAAGTATCTCTTGTTAAGGTTTCCTAAAATCACATTCTCAAAGTGGAAATGTTAAATGTATGATCCAATCAAACAAAAAGTGGTAAAGTCGATATTAATTTCAATTAAAAAGTCAAGGAACTGGGTTTTAATTCTGAAATAAAATTTACATAGGACTGCAAGATTATAGCTTTAAACATGAAAAGGACCTCAGAATTCATCTTGTGGGCTGTCCAGAAGCAAATGAAAAAGCCAATTTCTACCTCTAGATATAATCTTAAATCCATTGTTTTATTCATTGCCCAATACCATCTCCATAAATAAGAACTTCTGGTCAGGTTAAATTTTAGGCACAATTAGATAGCAGGTGGCTAAGGAGAATTATGCTAACTATAATAAATTATAACCTAGGAGAAATTTTCATTTCAAGGTATACATAAAGAATTCCCATTAACACTAATGGGCATTTTATGGATTTATTCAAAGACTAATATATAATATCTCTAAAAAACAAAATGACAGGTAAATATGGATTAATGGAGATGACTAATGTTTTACATGTCATAAACTTTCTAGGTATTTTAATAGATTAATAGCCCATAGTAACTTTCATGGTCAGAATAGCCAACAAATATTTCAGTAGTGTTTAAGTCATAAAGTCAGTACACATGCATTCTATGTTATGAATACACTAATATTAAGAAGTCTAAACATCATTTTTGCAAGTCAATGAAAATATTTGTGCATTTTATCTATTTTTTAGCATTTCAGCACATTATATTATAACTTCATATATTTTTATGCTCACTTGAGAGTATGGCAAAATTGAAAGAGATTGAGATTTTTAAGGAAAATCTGGATTTGAATTTTTCTCCTGACATTTATTATTTGTGTAATCCTTGCATCAATTACCAAACTTCAACTTCCTCATCTGAAAAATATGGATAATTATATCCTTTATAGACCTTAAGTTGCAGTGCGAGTGACTTACTGTAAGTGGATTATTGATATACTAATTAAAATATTCACCTCTTGTGAAATCTATTTACTTAGCAGTTAGAATCCCAGAAAACTCAATCACCCTAAATGCAGACATAAATTTAGAAGCCAGTGAATGATTTTCTATTGACATTTCAATAGAAAATCATTCACTCCATTTATATAGTACCTTAAGGTTAGAAAACACTATATATTTGTCATCTCATTTGATTCACACAACAACCCTAAGAGGAAGGTATTACTATTAACCCATTTTACAGATGAGGAAACTGAACCTGAGAGAGCTTAGATACCTTACCCAGGGTCGTATAGCTAGCTGATGCAGGGCACTCAGACAACGGGGTCACCCATCCCTACACATGTTGAATACTGAGAAGAAACAGTAAGCAAAAGCATATGCTTCATAGTATATGGTGGTAAAGCGAGGTATTTACTAGAAACTAATATCCTGGGAAATGAAAGCTGGAAAAAGTAGAGTAAGGGATTAAAGAAAACTTGTTATTACAAAAGCATAAGGATCAACCAGATACCAGTGAAAAGGCACAGCTAGATCATAAAGAAGTATGTCATTGGCTCACTGCCCTAGAGTGGAGAGGTATGTAAAACATTTTCTAGTACAATTATTTCATTTTACTGATAAGAAAACTGGGGTCTAGAGAAGTTAACTCACTCAAGAGCATGCTTAACAGTTAGTGGAAGGTCTGAGATGAGAGTATTGTTCCCCTAATTCTAAGTCAAGTGGTCTTTCCACAATGTCATGATGATCCAGTGTATACTTTTGCATTAAATGTAAGATGCCCAACAAGCAGTTGGTGATGTGAGATTGAAGGTCATGGGTCAGATGCGGGATAGCTACAGAGATTTTATAGTCATCTCTTTTGAGATGATCTTTGGGCTCATAAAAATAGATGAGATCACTAAAAAAAAGTTACGTATGCACACACACACACACACACACACACAAAGCGCCTGACTGTGGGCACTTAGAGGAGGTGAGAGGTTTAGCTTTGGTTCCAGGCTAGAGGGAAGAACTAAGGATCTGGGGCAAGAGGCACCATCCCCCACACCCCAGGGCTAGAGGTGATTACAAAAATTAAACTATTACCACAAAAAATGCACAGGCAAAGGAGAAAAAATCTAACCATAGAGAGTTATCATGGGAATATAGAAGACTGGGGTTCTTCTTCAGAGGAGGAGATTGAAGTAAAGAAATCCCCAAAGAGTAACCTTAAGTGGTTACCAGCCCAAAAAGAATTCACAGAAGATTAAAAGAAAATTTTAAAATCAAATGACAGAGATATAGGAAAAGCTAAAAATAAAATCCAAGAAAAACAAGAAGATTATGAAAGGAAAGTCAACCAATTAAAAAAGGAGATCCAGAATCTTAAGGAAGAAAACAACACATTGAAAATTAGAATTAGACAAAGTGAAGCCAGCGAAAATTATAAAAGATCAAGAAATAAGTAAACAAAATATGAATAACGAACAAATATATGAGAAAGTGATACATCTTAAAAAAACAACAGATATGGGAGAATAGATCAAGAATAGAAAATATCAAAATAACTGACCTAACTGAAACTTATAATCAAAAGAAGATTTTTGATAAAAGTACAAGAAATACTTCAAAAAGTTGTCATGAAGCATTTGAACAAGGGGGAGGAGGGAGGGGAAATAGAGAAAATGCATGAATCAACTCTTAGAAGAGATCCTATGAGGAAAACACACAGGACTATTATAGTCAAATTCTGAAACTCCCAGCTGGAGAATAAAATACTAAAAGAAACAAAAAAATAAAACAATTTAAATATGATGGTACTGCAATTAGAATCACACAAGACTTAGCAGAGGAGGCATTAAAGGACCACAGGCCTTGGAATACTATATATTAAAGAGCAAAAGAACTGGGGCTTGAGCCAAAAATACCATATCTCATCAAGTTAAACAATTCTGAACAAAAAAAAAGAATGGACATTTGATCAACTGTCAGACTTTCAAGATCAATGCAAATGGAAGGATAAGGGAAGAATCTCTAGAAGAGACGGTGAGGGAATAAGTTATAGGAAGCTATAGAAGAAGGTGTAGATTTATGGGAATGGAAGAATAGGGGAAGGGCCCTTGGAGGGGGTAGGCAAGTAATAAAAGTAGAGGAGGCAGGAGGAATAGGAAACAAGAGATATACACAAACATAAAAAAAAGATCAGGTGTAGAATTTGCTAGGGAAAATATATTATATACATATATATATATGTGTGTGTGTGTGTGTGTGTGTGTGTGTGTGTGTGTGTGTGTATTTATAGCTATAGAGAAATATATCCACACTTAATTGTCACCTTCTAGGTACTGGGGGAGGGAAAAACGAACAAGAAAAAGTACCAATAGAGTTATTCTATAAAGAAGAGAATAATTTCAAGATTCTGGGATCTGAAATCAAATTCTCACTCCCCTATCCTATTTCAGTTTCACAGGTGATTCTTAAATCCTTCTCTCCTCTATCATAATGCCTTCATTAGAATATGACTTCCCTGAGAAAATCAAAGGTCTTCTTTTTTGGATTTCTAACACTTAGCCCAAAACTTTGCACTAAGTAAATTATTAATAAATGCTTTTTTAAAATTAATGCATCCTCTTCCAGTCCCCAGAATCCTATCTCCAGCTGCCTACAAGACATCTGACCAGTACAGAATATTCAACCTGTCACATACTGAGCATATTTCCTTTCTCTCTAAACCTGCTTCTGCTTTTGACTTCACTATTTGTGTTCACCAAGTCTCTCCCATTCTGAATTTTGGTGTTCACGTTGCTTCATCTTTCTCTCCTCTCTGTATTTACCCTCTTTTGTCTATTTGCTTTAACAATGTCGCCAATATGGGTATCTGCTTCCTATTTCTCTGCCACTACCTAACCTAAGAGCAGTAGCATGATGACAAGTATTCCCATAATCCACTATAAGCTTATATCACTGCCAGAATTATTTATTATCTACCTTATAAGTTTTCTGGTGACATACTGACATGATGAATTAGGCATCAGAAAGGCTTGAACTTCAATCCTTCCTTAGAGATGTCCTAGCTGACTGATCCAGGACTAATTAAATCTCCCAGTCTCAGTTTCCTCATCTGTAAAATGGCTATAATGATAATGCCTACTTGAATGAGTTGTTATAAGGATCAAATGAGAAGATATAGGTAAAATACTTCGCAAATCTGAAAGTACTATATAAATACAAACCTTTATTATGATGGCAGTGGTGACAATGATGATGAAATACTCTCTCAAAATTAGTCAGTAGTCTCTTACTGCTAACAAAAATTCATCTTCCATGGCCTGACATCAAAAACCACCTAAAATTCAGCTTTATCTTTCCTTCCTTTAATGACCAATTTACATGTAATTCTCTCCTGCTGTTTCAAGTTGGCATAACTTTTCTCTCCTTTGGTCTTCACAAAATTTCTGGTTTGGGCCCTATACAATACTTGTTAATTCTTATTCTATATTACGTATGCCCCTATATGTGTCAGATTGATTTCTAAGTCTAAAAACTGAGGTCAGATACTATGTCTTATGTAAATTTCTCATCACCTCACTCCTACTTGGAATGTGCCATAGTACTCTAACCATCACATAAGCAGAGTAAATGTTTGTTAAATTCTAATATCTGTTAATTACATGATTATGTGGTGACCTCCTATGTCAGTTATGATTTTAAAAATAAAGCATACTTTTGATAAGTTGTTGAAAAAACTAGAGGTTCTTAATTTTCATTTAGAATGTATATAGATGTTTGCTATACTAGTAACTTCAATATATACTAACATACTAGTGACTTCAATATATCACAATACATTTCTATAAACAATATCACATTTCTTCAGATAAACAATATAACAAAAGAAAACTATGGTAGTTCACTCAACTAATTCTGAGAGTGTTCATTTTTTTAACCTTAATCATTTTGGCAAAGTATTAGAAAGAACACTAGGCTCTATTACAGTCAAAAGATCTGCAAAAATCTGCTGGTTTAAACATTATGTATTAGGCAACCCACCGAACCTTTTTGAACTACTGTATCCTATCTGTCAAATACGTATTACACTATTTCCTCTACCTGCTTCCCATGGTTGTCTTAATACATTTGAAATTACTTTCTAAGGTCTAGTATCAAGAAAGTGCCACATCAATTTAATCTATTATATAATGTTCTTATTAATGTGTTTCACTCTAGTCAAGGGTACTTGACCATTGTATGAAATCTTATTTGATTGAGGACTTGACTATTGTATGAAAAGAGGTCACCAGGTCATCTGGCATCTTGCCTTTAATATCCCAATCTTTCAAATGCAATTGGTCTTCAAAAGTGTAGCACAAAATACACAGGGGTAAAAAATTTTAGTAAATAAAATGAAGTGACAATTTCCCTCTTGACCCTCTAAAGATCAAGGCTGATAGCTTGAACATGAGAGTTAATGACTTCACTATTTTTTTTCTAGATGATAGACCTACAATAAAGAGCCACAGAATAACATAAGCCTCAAAAAAAAAATCCAACCATAGGATTTTTCTAGATAACCTTGTGGTTTTTCTGAGACTATTTATAAATTCCAAATAGCTATTTCACAATAAGTTCCCCAGAAGCATTTTATTAATTCCGGCTAACCATTTTTATTCATGTTATTGCAGCCTTAATCTTTTTGACTTTTGTTTCCCTGACTGTATAGCAGAACTGAAGAAAATAAAATAAAAATCGTACTAAGTTTGTTTCCTAAGGAGTCCTTAGAGAGACTTCAGAGCAAAACATAACCACAACTTTGAAGAGTTGCCTTGCTAGCATCATCCTAGAGTTCCCTAGTCAAGGAAGGGAAAATGCCACTTTGTGGTTGTCTTATGGAATCTTCTAAATTAGAAGAGGGGAATTTCCTAGGTAAAATGATCCTGGAATCTAATCTAGTCAGAAAAGCTACCTATTTGGATGCCATCATGCTTGGGGATTACCTCAAACTCAAATATTTGTTTATTACACTTTAGACAAAGAGAAGGGGAATTCCTAAGTAGACCTCTTTTCAAGAACTCAGGAAAACTTTAGGAAAAAAATACAAATTCTTAGCATTTTCAGTCTTTACAGCCTGCCTGCAATCTAGTTTTCTAATCTGAAGGAGGATTACTGTCTGGCACTGAAGCTGGATATGCTAGGAAGGAAAACATATCCTTCACGGAGAGGTAAGAAATTGAGACTTTCTATTCCTCACTATCACAGTGTGTTCTTTGCAGAGTGCAAGTTCAGTGAAAAGAGTGTGATGTTCACAAACCCCAAAGTGTATGTATCTTTCAGGAGGAATAGGAGTTACCCAATGGCACTATGTCTGGGAGGCACAGTAGGGCAGAGCTAGGGATCCATCAGAATGTGAAAGAGTAGCCCTTTAAAGGAATGTTCCCTTTTCAATTTGATGAGCATACATCTCTCAACATAGAGTGGAAGTAGGGTATGCTTCCCGACTGGGTTTCCTGGACTGGGACTACCAGCAAGATAATTATAGATCAACATGAGATTGGGCAGACTCGTAATTCTGTCTCCTCATTTTGTAAATGCTTGTCAAAACAAGTCAAGAGATCTCCTCAGCTCTATTGGAATCTACTTTTCATTTTTTTAGAGGAGAGACCTGAATTCATCAGGCTAAACCTGTTCTTGAGGGTGGAGAAGATGCTGTGCATTTGCATAGTCCCTCCCAGGAACCATGAATGTTCACCTGGAAGCAAAGGCACATGAGCTTACAGAGCTTTTTGACTAGAAAACTGACTTTACTAGTCCAAGAGATAAATACAGAGAACTAATGCAAAAACTATCTAGATGAATTCTTTCATTTTCAGATGGGGACACTGAGGCCAGGTGCTTTTAATAAAAGTAGAAAGTATCAAGATTGGATTTGAACCCAAGTTCTTTCATTGAAGTCAATCCTCTTTCTACTGCACCCAATAATAGCTGGTAGCCCCAAGAGCTACACAGAGAAAAGTCTTGCTTTAACAGGATCACATAGGATTGCATGATATTTAAAAAGATTTAGGTAGATTGTTCTGTACATCTGTTTATATATTGTTTTCTCCTAGGTGAATGTAAGCTTCACGGGATGGTTTTAGTTTTTGTCTTTGTATCCCAAGATCATGGGTCAATGCCTAAAACATAGTAGACACTCAATAACTTAATTTAAAGTGAAAGATCTTTCTGAACTCACTTGGTTTCCGTTAATTACCAGGGAAGTCATCTTCAAAGGCTAATTCAACAGGCAGCAATGAACATTTCACAGCTAAAAATTTCCCCACATTATCAGTCTAATATTCATTGATACCGAAGACTTCATTAGACTGCTCTTTGGCAGTGAGCAATGATTGCTCAAGAGATGCTCTCAGTAGGTGAGGAAACCAGGCTCAAGTCTGTCTTCTAACAGACTGGTCATTTTGACCCTGAACAAGTAACTGAAGCACTTAGGACCTCTTTAGAAGTAATTTGCTAAGGTGGAAAGGGACAAAGTGCAGGGTATTAGCTGCACTGAGAAAGGAACATTTTTCATCGGATATTTTGAGATGAAATCATAAGTCTGGACTGAAAATGCTAAAAGTAGATCCTAGCGTTGCGTTAATGAATGAATACAAATAACTGACGATCTAGGCACAGTTTACTTAATCCAGTACTTGAACCTTTAAAATTCTCATTAACTTTCTGAAAATAAAATGATCTCTGTGGACATAAAGAGGAAAAAGTATTTTTTTTTACATGTTAGCATGTTTCTTACATTTCCATTTAGAGAAAGAATAGAAAACAAACTTTCTTTATAGAGATTTCTAATTACCTCCACTGTGAGAAAAAAAAATTGAAAACAAAATACTGATCTACAGATCAGAGAGGAAAGAAGTTGCTAGAAAAATAATAAGCTGTCCTCTTGACAGCCAATATATGCAGTTCCTGCCCCATATTACCCTTGGTTAGACAAGAAAAGACATAGGAAAAAAAGAAACTGGAAGTAGTTATCTTGAGATTTGTGAATTGAGTATTAATTTAGCATGGATACTGAAAAGGTGGGTGTAACCCATTTACATAAACTTGAGTAGTAAATTAGTACATTGAAAAAGCAAATTTGTAGCTCAGAAGGCAAAGCTGCTAGGTGGTATAGCTGGTACTCTTTCAGCCCTGGAGTCAGAAAGGCTCAACTTTCAGAGTTCAAATCTGACTTCAGACATTTACTAACTATATGAACCTGGGCAAGTCACTTTACCCTGCTAGAGAAGAAAATGTTTGCAAACCACTCCAGTATCTTTGCCAAGGAAATCACAAATGGAGTCATAGACTGTTGTCCTCTGGGTCTGGAGTCAGTAAGATGAATTGATATCTGGCCTCAAATAATTCCTAGCTGTGTGGTCCTCAAGGAGTCAATTGTACAACAATATTAATGATAGCATGTACTTCATAGAGTTGTCGCAAGGACAAAAGCGATAATATTTGTAAAGTGTTGATCATGGTGCCTAGCATATAGTAAGTACTTAATGAATGCCTATTTTCTTCCTTTCTTACGTCTTCATCCTACGTGACTTCAACATAAGTTATTGATGCTACCCAGGCTAGATAAAAGTTAGAATAACCTTATGCATATGTGAAATTCTCATAGGATTTTGACTAAGAGAACCTTTCACACACATACACACACACATACAACACATACAGTTAGAGAGTGATACATAAATATATACTGTATATGGCATAATACATATATCTATATAAAACATATAGTTGTATGTGTGTGTGTATACACACCCACATATACATACATTTGTGTGGAAGGGAATAGGAGAGAGAGAAAGAGAAGAGAAAGAGGAGAGAGAGAGAAGGAGAGAAATTGAGAATATGGTATGTAGCATATAAAAAACTGGCCTTGAAGAGTAAAGGACTTGAGTTCACATCTCACCTCCAACAAATTCTCTGTGTGTAACGCTGCATAAATCATTTATCACCTTAGCACTTGAAGGACATCTTTGAGACAAAGAAGAGTTTTCTTACCAGTAAGATCATCGTTCCAGTCCCTTATATTGTCAGGGAAAAATTGTTTTGATAAATGTATTTAGTTATGATATTTCCTATGAACTAGTTATATAATTTAAAAGTTATATTATTGCCAATAAATATTTAACTTACTCCAGAAATTGGCTTATGTTTTTAAGTTCTCTAGACTGTTCCCCAGGAAAGGAACAAAGGCTGCTTGTCTGTGGTGTGGTGGACATGCTATCTAGGTGCAGCTGAGCGAAACTAGAGGCAGAGGATACTTGAACCACAACAGGCAAATGAGGGGTTTGTTCTACTTTTATATAGTTCATATACAAACAAAATTTCTATCATTGCAAAATTAACGTTTAATTATTTCATTTTTTTCTTTGAAGGAAAACCTGAGAACATTTGACGACAGAGAAAACTGTAACATGGCATAAATGAAAAGGCATTTCTGTATACCACAATGGATCTTGAGGGGAAGATATATTTTATGAATATCTCATTACATGCATTCTTTTGCTTGCCCAGAATTTTTGTTCAAGCCTAGGAAAAGATCTTCAAGATTGATGAAATAAAGTTCCATATAGTTTTTTTTTACTCTTGAGGTATCCAGGGTAGACTGATAAGATCCTCAATCATTTTTTTTTACCAAGTCAGGCCCCAAAACAACTTAGCGGGTTTGAGTTTGTAGTCTAGACTAAACTCAGAATAAATGCCCACCTGTACAACCCATTCCTGGACTATAGACGAACTACTATTTTGTATAAGGAGCAGACCAGGCTCTCAAAAGCCATCCATTGTAGCTAAAACTCACTGTCATGAACATAATTATCTCTATTATAGCCGCTTTGACATGTTAAGTGAAGTGGACAGTATTGAGGACTTGAGGAAGGTCAAAGCTCATTTCGACTTCGAATGAAATAGCTTTGTCCTACCTCAGATCTGTTAAAATAGAATGAACTAAACTGATCACTTACTGCCCTGAAATCTGGCAGCCTAGGATCCATCAAGGGTAGACTGTGTAAACTGTCCCCCATGTTCAGAGGACCCAGAAAGCCTTAAGTTTTTGCAGTATAAAGTAGCTTTTTATACATTATAAAGTATTATTTTTATTTATTTATTTTAAGCACTATAAAGTAGCCTTTAGAAAGCTGCCCTCTTAGCACAATTCACCCTTTCAGGGAGTGATAGATCTGTTCTGTTTGACTTACTGCACTTTTGGCTTAGCCCAGAGTTAACTCACACCTATAACTTTCCCTTCAACATTGTTCATGTTCTAGCCATTACCTTTTACCCTCTTTCTGTGATTAACACCCTAACCTAGGCCTGAGCCCTGCTCTTGCTTGTCCAGGCTTGGAATTCTTGTTACTTTCCCCAAATCACCTAGCCAAATACTTTCTGAGTCCCACCCAAAGTTTCCTTACCTCAACAACTGGGAACTGACAAAAATCATGGATCTTACTCCCATAAACTCAATCCATATTGAATAGCCAGATCTTGCTTTTCCTCAAGCCAAGAAATAAAATTTTCAGGACACTATTTTGAAAATCTCAATTCTTCCCAACCCTCTACAGTGCAATGTGTGTGATCCAGGCCAAAATTATAGGGGTGTTTGTGTAATCAAACCTAGAACAATTTAAGACTGTACCCCAACCTTCAGCTTGGCTTTATAACAACATATGGCAATTGTCAGGAAGGGAATATCTTCCTGATGGCTGATTTCAGTAATAAACAGTAGTAACTGAATGGCTTTGAACCATTTCTGCTTTAGGAAAGATACAAGGAGGGAAGGATTGGAAAAGGAAAGTTATTGGTCTCAGATATCAGCTCATTGTAGTAGCTTTGAAAATGCAAGGGAAAATTTGATAATGTCATTGCAGTATTTAACATATTTCTGTTTATAAAATTTTCCATTTATAGTCTATTGAATAGTGTTAGAAATAAATTTCAATGCACTAAGAAAAATATTAAACCATAACAATTGATAAAAAATGTAAATCCTAACCAACTAAAGATTTTTTATGAAATTCAAATCTAATCCATATTTATAAGACAAATGCCAGCAATATATATGTAAAATAATCCTGTGCATTATATCTAGGTTCTCTTGCAATCATTTGTAACAATTTAATCTCATCACATTGCTTACATATGTGTTTCCCTGGGATATTATAAAACTCTAAGAACTCACACAGGACTAAAATAGATTTAAAATATCAGGAAATATTTCAGTGCCTTAAATTTCAGGGGAGGAAAACCTACCAATCCTACTAGCAACAAGTTACAAGTAACAGTTTTAATTTGCTTCAAATCCCTATCTAAACATAATCGTAGAAAATAACTCTGCTAAAAATCACTGTTGGCATCTCAAACTCTCATTTCTAATGCTGTTTGAATTCCTTTTCTGGTTTTTTTTGCTGCCAAACGTGAGGAGGGTAGAGAGGTGAAGAAGAAAGAATTTTAGGTATTTTCCACATCAAAGGGCTCTCAAAATTTATATTTGAAAATTAGAAATGTAATCTAAACATAACACCAACAAGTTTTTGCTTATCAAATATAAGAATCAAACTAAAGGACCTCATTAAAATGATTGAATGAGGAAAAGGGCACTTTTTGAGAAATGCACCTCAGAAAGAACTAAAAATAGACCTGCTTACAGCAGAGGTTTCTCTTTGACCACCATGGAATCTGCTTCATTACTACATATGCCAAACAAAAGAACATCACGGGAGGACACTGAGTCAGTAAGTAGGAAAAAAAAAACTAGGTGAGAATATAATGAATGTTTTGTCTCATAGCAGAACTCAACACTATTTTGAATTTCTCAGATAGTATTTCAAAATGAGAACAGCAGAAGTTGGATACACAAAAACAAAGTATTAAAAGGAAGGATGAGATGGGAAGGTTACTCTCCCCTCCCCACTCCAAGTTCTATCCAAAAAAAAAGAAAGAGAGGAATGGAGGAAAGAAGGAAGGGAGGAGGGAAGGAAGGGAGGGAGGAAGGAAAAGAAAGGAAAGGAAAGGAAAGGAAAGGAAAGGAAAGGAAAGGAAAGGAAAGGAAAGGAAAGGAAAGGAAAGGAAGTACAGAAATATAAGGATCTATCACTATGTTAAGCAGGAACGTCAATTTGATTTCAAAATTCTGTTCAAGAATTCTATGAATCAGTCACCTAAAAATAAGTCATAGCATATTGGTATCTGGGGATGAAGGAATACAAAAGCATACAGACTTTGATGTCATTTCTCTCAAACTTAAATAAGATCATAGATAGAAATAAAGATAAGGCTAACTGGTTAAACTCCTTTCTATTTTAAATTTAAGGAAAAAAGAATCAACTCTAACAATATTCATCAATTTGAGTTTGTTTTTATTTTGTTACAAGAGTTAATAATTAATTCTTCACAACTTTGCCCTTTTTGACGGTGATGCATGTAAACTCTGAGAATCATTTTCCCAATTTTCATCCTCATTAATGAGTCAGTTCTCCAGAATTTGGCTCCACCTGCCCCTCAACTTCCAGGATGGGGTAGTATCCCTGAAGAGTTAGAAGTTGTTTTCTAATGCCATTAGCTTGAACCCTATCGGATGTGCTTTCCTCCAAAATTGCTAGTTAAGAAGAAGTTTAGTCAACCTGAAATTGCTGTTAGAAAGGGAATATTTTCAAGGGTGATACAGACAAACAATTGATATAATCCCCTTTTCCAAAGTCTGTAGCTTGAGTACAAGAGTAAGTGAACTCAAGTTTAGAGAGCGTATAATTCAAAAGTGTAACTCTTTATTGCTGGAAATATTTTTATCATATTCACTGAATTCTTAAGAAGTTTCCCTTTCCATTTCCACTTGTCCTTGACTCTTAACCTTGACATTATCATGATCTGAACTCAGGATGAAGTTAGGACATTGACAGGAACACAAGAGGGCCAACATCTCCTAGACTCTAAAAATCTTGCAAAATCTTCCTTAAATCAAAGGGAAAGGGAAGATGGAGACATAAGTGGGAGGCAGGCCTCTCCTCTTTCCTCTCCTCCCATGTAGTCCCTGTTCATGGGTGTCCTAGAAAGCCAAGACTTGCTGCAACTTCTTAAATGAAGCTAGTTCTCTACTGATAACTTATAGAATTTATATACTAGTAATTTATAGGATTTATGAACTTATAAATTGTAGGATTTATATACTGATAATTTATAGAAGATCCTGGAACTTAGTCAAATTTCTGGCTTATCTCAACATGATTCTTGTTCAACATCATATAGTTGGAAAGTCTTTTTTGAATTAATTCTAAAGCCTAACAGGGACTGATTGAACATCTTGTGCAGTGAAGCAGAGGAAATTAATCAATCCCACCTTTCAGACTTCTTATACTTAACATATTTCTGCATTCTATGCAGAATGCTACAGTCTACCCCTCAAAATTCTAGCGATATCTTGCAAGATTTGGGGTTTGATATTTAGTGGAACAGTAAGCCCTATCTGATATAGTTCCCTCAAGATTATCAGGTGAGAATTAACTTAGTTATCCAGTCTTGGGTTATCTATGTCCATTACAAATCAACTTAAAAACTAAACCTATGCTTCAAAACAAACAATGGTTAAATTTAACAACAGCAATGATAAAAAATAAATTCTGTAAGTTGTCTGAAGAAAGACCTTCAAAAATAAAGGAAAAGGAATTTAAATATTGCAAGACTATTCCCTACATAGCAAGAGTTGAAGAAGGGAAAGGAATGCTTTGTTTTGGTTTTTTTTCCTGAAAAACAAGAGTTCTGTCTGTCATCCAAAATGACTTACCCTGCAAATTTCTTGCTCAGATGCACCTCTAAGATAAGTTTCAATATCACAAACAAAGGATAAAGATGAGAATTAATATTTTGTTTAGTTTTAGTAGCTCCAACATGTTTTTTTTAAATAGACTCTTCAGTATGAAATAAAGACATTGTACTGATTAGTCCCATTTCCTTTAAAAATTTAAGTAATGCAAGATAATTGCTCCAATAAGGAAACCAATACAGGTCAGAAATGACATTTTGCTGCTTATATACATTATATGATCTTATATTTTTGCCAAGTGTTGAGACATGTATAACGTTTCCTGTCAGAGCTTCCTTCTTATGTGTATATTTCCTTTACATCATCTTTCAATGGACGTGGAATCATTAAATAAATGTCCTCATGAAGAGATAAAGGAAAAGATCATGACCAAATCAAATGTCCAGCTTTAGCCAGCTGGGAGTTGAGAGAAGTTCTGATGAGAGGCTAAATGGAGAGTTTTCAATTTTCTGCTAGCTTTCCAGCCAAAAGTGGAGATGAAATTTTATAAACATTACTTATTTCATTTTTGTTTTCTTGATAGACATAGCTGAGTGGGGTTGTAATGGAGAGGGCAGTGTTTGTATTTGTTTCTCTATCAAGGTCTATGGCTGCACCTGTGCAAGACTATTCATAGGAATATAACTTAAATCATATAGCTTTTGTCCATGACTATTGACTTTTTTGGTAATCCACAATTTATAAGGCAACACCACTGTTATTCTTATCAAATACATGCTGAAATACAAATATATACAAAATAAATACAAATATAAGATTACTACAAAAGGGAAAGTTATGAAACATTTGACTATATGCCTTACTAAACACCTCAGAATAGATCAAATCTGTTTCTAACTAACTAGAAGTATTGAAAGATACTCTTCATGGGTCATTTCCTTGGAAGATCTAAATCAATCTTATCCTTAGATAATTTTTTTAACAGTTTAAAATTACAAACGACATCTGTTAATGAAGTCCTTTCAGTTACTTCAATCATAAATTCCTATTTTATTTATCTATTCATCTACATCACCAACTCAATTAAGAGAATCAATCTAGCTGACCCCAGGTCTTGCCAGTAGAGACCAGTAGGCATATCTGTAAACAATTATTTCTGAAGAGCAGCCTTGCCAAAAATTCCACTTATACCCAAGAATGATTCAGAAAACTGCGCTTACCCTAAGGGATCACTCTGGGGTTGACAGAATACAAATTGGAAATCTGACTTCGCCTCTCTGGGCACTATTTCTATTCCTGGATAAGGATGGTGAGAAGAAGTGGGGTTTGGTGAGGTGAGACTGTGCAACCATAGCTGGAGAATAACGATGAACAATGAGATTGAGGGTAGGACTCCTGAGCAAATAGCATTGTGTTTGTAAAGGAAGGAGTCAGAATCTTTTTTGTTCATTATGGCATTGGTAAATACATATATACATATATATATATACACATGCATTCATTCAATGTGCTTTATAAGCATATTTTAATATGATGGTGTATACATGATCCTATCATCGTATATACTATCTCTACCAGTTTAGATCACTACCAACACATGCCTTCTTATTGTCTATAATTTCTATACATGTATTTCCACAATTCTTCTATAGAAAATCAAGCCAATACACCAGAGGGCTAATGTGTTTTTTTTCTTTTTAGTTGACTGAAAAAATAGTTTAACATTTTAATTTTTCCAACAGAACTACTATATTCAAGGATTGCCATACAAGTATTCTTAATAGGACAGGCCAACAATATGTTACAAAATCCTATCCAAAAATATTTCTATTGTGGTGCCCAAATTTTATAATTTAGCAATTAATTCTTTTTGGCTCATTAATACCTTTTAGTTCAAGAAGCCAGTTTTTCTCCTTAAAATAAAATTCTCTAAATGATTATCAGTTAACTCCTTAGCCTAGATTAACAAAGACAGTATGATAGAATGGAAAGAAGAGTCCAAAGACTTTGGTCTGAATCCCAATGACTCCAATGATGACCTGTGTGACCTTAGGCAAGTTGCTTATCTTCTCTATACTTCAATTCCTTCATTTGTGTTGCTACCAGATGATCTTTAAGGTGCCTTTCAGCTCTAACGGTGTAAGATGCTGTTAACTTCTCAAAAGTGACAGCTAGCTAATAGAAAAGAAATAGACTTCTGAGTCTGGCCTGAAAAGAGGAACAAAGAGGCCGGGTGGCAAGTTACCAAAGACAAACTTATCTTACTTTTTATCTGGATTCTGACAGCCCTCTCAACTTTTCCCAAATGGCAAAATTCCTCACTTAGAAAACATGATTTGTGTATTTTTAATAAGATTCATCATATTTTGGGAATATGAGAGCCATGTGGCAATAATGGCCATGTGATTACACCATGGAATATTAGAGAGGAGAACTATTCAGAAGAAATGGCATTGTTAATAAAAAACATACCTTTATTACAGAGTATGAACTATTTTGGGTTATTTAGTAAATATTTCAGCAATACAGAGAACATTTTTTAAAAGATGAAAATAACCTTGTCTATAATAAACTGGTAAATATTGATTACAATTTATTATAATATTTAATATAATATAATATATAATAATATAATAATATTTTAAATGATTATTCTCTGATATATTAGAGGAAATTAGCAAAAAAAGCAGAGACAATTTCAATACCTACGAGATAGGTTTTAGGGGAGTTTTATTTGTGTGTGTGTGTGTGTGTGTGTGTGGGTATGTGTGTGTGTGCATGCTCCTAAGAACACGTGTGTGCTGTGGATATAAACATACTTACTTGAGGATAAACAAATAATAAAAAACATTTTGCAGTCTTGAAATGTGGCTTTCTTACTGGACTCAAAGAGGGAAGAGAAAAGCAACTCTACAGCATACTTCCAGTGGTTGAAAAACAGCCTGTCTCATATATGGTTATTTAAGTACTTTAATAGACTATTCAATTTTCAGACAAAAATTCAGTTTAGACTTTTTTTATCCACTAAACCAGAGGTAAAAATTATGATTTGGATGAAAATGACAGCAATAAGAGTACAGAGCTTTTCTCCTTTAAAATATAAAAGACCTTAATCTCCAAGATTTTATATTTTTAAATAAATCTTTTGTATTTATATGTCTTTCATTAAGAATATATTCATATGAAACCAAAGTTATTCATAGTCACCTAAAAAAATGTTCTGTATCACTATTGATTAGAGAAATGCAAAGTAAACAACTGATTTACTACCTCACACCCATCAGACTAAGGTGACAAAAAAGGAAAATGACAAATACCGGTGAGGACATGGAAAAGTAGGAACAGTTATACACTATTAGTAGGGCTGTGAATTGATCCAGTCATCCTGGGAACTATGCCCAAAGGGTTATAAAAATGCGCATATTTTTTGACCCAGTAATACCACAAAAGGTCTGTATCCCAAAGAAAACAAAGAAAATGGAAAAATATATGTAGCATCTTTTTTGGGGGTGGCAAAGAATTAGAAACTGAGGGAATGCCCATCAACTGGAGAATGACTGAATAAGTCATGGTATATGATTGTGATGAAACACTGTAAGACATGATGAAGAGGATGGCTTCAGAAAAAACTGAGAAGTCTTATATGAACTGATGAGAAGTGAAGTGAGCAGAACCAGGAGAATATTGTATACTGTGAACGCAATATTATAATTTTGATCAACTGTGAAAGACTTAGCTACTGTAATCCGCAAAATGATTCAAGACAATTCCAAAGAGTCATGATGAAAAATGCTATCAACCTTTAGAGAGAGAACTGATGCATTCTGAATACAAGTTACAGTTTCACTTTCTTTCTTTTTTCCTTCTCTTTTTGGTGATATGACTAATATGGAAATGTTGTGCAAGATTTCCCATGTGTAACTATTATCATTCTGTTTGCTTTATCAGTGGGTAGAGATGGGGGAAGGGAGGAAGAGAAGCTGGCAATCAATCTAAAAGGAAAAGTATGCTAAAAAGAAATAAATATTATTTTAAATGCAATCAACCTTCAGGAGAAAATTGATGTCCTTGAGGTACAGGTTAAAGCAAACAGTTTTTACTATCTTTATTTTTCTTCTTTGTCTTTTTTGCATTTTTCAAGATATGACATGTATAATCAATACCATATTACTTTAGCTTTTCAAGGGGGGGAGGGGCAAGTGGGAAGAAGATAAGTTTTAATTTAAAATTAAAAAAAAGAATGTTGAATTTTTTAAACTAATTCATGAATTTTTAACTATATGTGTGTGTTTGTGTGTGTGTGTCTCCATGCCTGCTTCATTATGAAGCAAAATCTTTTTTTAATAAAAATTTTTTTCAAAGAGGAGGAAGCAATTGAGTAAAAGCAACCACTTTCTCAGCTACGCATCACAGAATGTACAATATTCACACACCACATCCCCTACCTCTACAAAGAAGAGAGGGAGGTGAATTTTCTCAGTCTTTTCTAGACTTTTGTTCTATATGCATTTGTATTTGTATGTGTGTATGTGTGTGTGTGTGTGTGTGTGTGTGTGTGTGTGTGTGTGTGTGTGTGTGGAAGGAAGGAGAGAGGGAGAGAGAGAGACAGACAGAGAGGTCCTTAAAGGTAGAGTTTTCCTCAGTTAAAACTTTGAAATAATAATAGAAATAATAGCTGACATTTATACAGTACCTACTCTGTGCCAGGCAGTGTGCTAAACACTTTCCAAATATTATCTCAGTTTTTACAACAAGTCTGGAAGGTAAGAGCTTTTGTTATCTTGATTTTACAGTTGAGGAAAATAAAACAAAAAAGGTTAAATGATTTGCCCAAGGTCATACAGAAACTTAGAGGCTATATTCTTTATTTGTTTACCAGGGGAATTATCTTAATTGATATAATTAAAGCATAATGTTTGTAGCATATAAAGTAAAGATATATATGCATATTGTGTATGTATAGTTTACATTCTATTTTTCCCCTAAATTGTCCCATTGCACCATATACTAATGTTTTCTGATGGTTTCCCAGACATTAGAGAACATCCTCCTTCTCCTCCTCATTGAACCTTGTACTGCTATGTTAATTCTCTTGGGTAGTTCTGATGGAATGCAATGAAAGCACTCACAGAGCTGATCAATACTAACATTTGTTTAATAAATATCAATATTAGTGAAAGTTATGATGAAACAAATCCTTGGGGATTTTGCTAATAAGAAAAAAGTTTGCTTAGCAAATTTAAACTGTGTATTAGTCTACACTAACTGACATCTTCATTTTCAGTACTGTAACAAATTCCTCTGATTCTGGCTTCTGTGCTATGTATCTAACTCATCATATGAGGCATCACTGAAGAAATATTTTTAAAGGAATTATCAATCAATTTATGATATATTAGTGAGTGAGGCAAATCCTTGCAAATACTTATTATGAATTTCTTTAGTACCCATGCTATTACATATTTTCTAAACCATTTCAGCAGGTGTTTGAGCTTTTATGAACTTCCATCTTACTTCTGTTCTGAATTAACTACTAATACTTAGTCTGAAATATTTTTTTCCATTTGTAAAGTACTTTTATTACAATTTTCATAGTGTTTTTAGGTATCTCATTTCATTTTCAACAATACTCCATGCAGTACAAAGGACATTAAATTCTAATTATTGCTACTTTACAAATAAGAAAACTAGTGCTTGGAGAATAGTTACTAATGGTTTTCATAATACTATGTAGTAGAAAGAGCATAGGATTGGAAGTTAGGATACTGATGTTTTGGTAATAGATTGACCATCAATTTGTGATGAAGACTTAAAATATTCATGTAACCTCTCTGGACCTTAGTTGTGTTCCTGATAAGGGAGAAACTTAAACTAGATTATCTCAAGGATTCCATTTCTATTTAAATTCTATGGATCTGTGAAAGATAGATGCAGAATTAAGGCTAAAACCCCAAAGCCCTTCCTCTTAATCAACTGTTCTTTCCCCATCATAATATACCCTTCCAACTATAAGTATCCTCTTTCTCCCATGCCAATTATAGTACTTGTGGGAAAAATCTCTTTTTAAGAATTACTCTACAGTATATGAGAGTTATTTTTCATGAAAAAATTCCAAAAACATTTATTTTTCAGCAAAATTAAATTGCCTCTTCTATAAGGTTATAAATGAAGAAAAATAAAATTATATCCTCTCCCAAATCAGTATATTTATTTTGCATATTTTTGCATGTACTTACATGCGTTCATGTGGTCTCTCTTAATAGAATGACAAAGGTGGAGACTGTTTCATTTTTGTTATTATATCTCCCAAGTCAAGCACAACATTTGGCACACATAAGGCACTTCATAAGTGCTTTAGGATTAAGTGATTGATTCATTCATGCCTATAGCCACTTTTCCTTTCATAGATCATTGAAAGAAGCGCTAGAACCAGAGGACACAGGTACAAATTCTGGCTCTTATATTTACTACCTGCATGGCAAGTCATTTTACTTCTATGGGCATCAGTTTCTTCATCTGAAAAATGGAGGCATTGGCAGATGTGTCAAATTTGGAAAATTCTTGAATGCTGTGGCCTGAACCAGATTAAAATATAGTTGAGGATTTTGATGATCTCCGCTATGTTCATCTCAGTTATTCTTTCACAAGCAGGTGTAAGGACACAATCATTTGCAGCTCTATCTGTAGCTATAGGTTCATTCCAGTTTTAAATCATTTGTCCTTGAAATACAGATCAAATCTGTAAGGTGTAAGGACACATTCATTTGCAGCTCTATCTGTAGCTATAGGTTCATTCCAGCTTTAAATCATTTGTCCTTGAAATACAGATCAAATCTGGAAGGAGACAAAATGCTAAAATTTTCATATATAGAAGGAGAAATGTTAAATTATCACTCTCTCGGTAGATACAGATATATATGTAGCTATAAGTATGTATATGGATATATTGAGACAGAGACAAAATACAAAAGGTGAGTTTAAATGTCAGACAATACTGCCATCAAAACCCATGTTCTTGCAGTGTTTCTGGGAGATTAACAATAATTTAATAAGTTCATTTCCCCTAAAGACAGATAAAGACAATTACAAATGACAGTAAGAGAATGAAATTTTTTTACATTCTGGGACTGAAGAATTAACTAGTTGGAAGGCATAGTTACTTTAATTGATTAATGTCTTTACCTTTATCAATTGAAAGAAAAATAAGAAGCATATTTTACATTGTAGCACAAGTCAATAATCAATTCTGAAAGTTAGTATATAATCAAGTAACAAGAATATATAAACAATCCAGAAAATCCAGTTTCTCTGTCATCAACTAACACCAGATTAACAGAAATTTTCTATGAAAACAAATCAAGGTTTTGATTGGCATAGGAACTATAATCTATTGAGACTAAAGACTCTATTTGAGGGACTCCAGTAAAAGTGATTAAGAATAAAACAGTATCAACCATATATCATAAAAAAAGACTATCACTGATGGTAACAACAGATGGTTATTACATTACCAAAGTGATAAAATTTATAAATAGAGGATGCATCCTTCTGACTGATACAGATATACTAGAACAGACACTGAACAATTTATACTTATAAATTATAAAGGACTACCCTTCAAAAAGCTTTTGTTTATATAGACTGTATATATATATTGATATTTACCATATAGGAATTTAAAACTTCTGAATATCAAGATGAAAATAATTTGGACCTCATGTATTTTTTTCATTGACCCTTAGCCTGTAGCACAGAGAACTGATGCATTTAGAATAACCAAAATTATATTGCCAAGACTATTTAGATTATAAAGATAGGGTGATACAGTGGAAAGATGACTGGTCTTCCAATCAGGACACCTAGGTCAGAATCAGTCTCTAATATTTCCTTATGAGCTACTTGGACTATGAGCACATCATTTCCTTTTTCTAAATTTCAGCTTCCACAAGAGGAAAATGAGAATAGCCCTTAACTCTACTTATCTTATAGGGTGGTTCAGATGAAATATTTTTTTTTAAACTTTAATATGATATATAGACTTTTAAAATAGTTTTATTACTATTATTCACTACCAAATAGTATTTCATGTATTGATATGAAATAAATAATATTTCAGTACTTGAATAGAATAAGATAGATTCTAGAAAATATGATAATTTGGCTATTTGATTAACAGTTAATATGAGAGTTCATTGATGTTGATTTCTTACTGGGGACAAACAATCCTCAAATTTATGCAAGTAACATAACCCTCCTACCTCACCAGTTTTGAGAAAATGGGAGGGTGAGCAGTCTGAAATATAGTATAGTTTTAAAAGGTATATGGCATTACTGCAAAAAGGGTCATCCAGAAAAAAAAAATAACGTTTGACCAAATTGTACTAAGTATGGGAAACCCTATGGTACAAAGGAAAAAAGTTCTGGCCTTGGGATGAGTTCTAGCTCTCCTGCTGATTAGTGATATGACTTTGGATCAGTTATTTTTCTCACCCTCAGTTTCCTTTCCAGCCTAAGAAGTTGGACGAGCATCTCTCTCAATTCCAAAGTGAAATGATTTTCATTGTTGTACTCAATGAATAACAATATATTATTGATATTTCTCTACTAGAATCACTACTATATGCAATCAAGCACCATTATTTTTGCAGTTTATTTCCAAACTATTTCTTACATCCATCTATACAAGGTGTGGAGAACCCATGGCCTCAAGACCACATGTGACCCTCTAGGTCCTTAAGTGCAGCCCTTTGTATCCAAACTTCACAAAACAAATCCCCTTAAGGATTTCCCACACATGAAATATTTCAATAACCTCTTACTATTTCAATAACCTTCTCTCCTTCAATCCTTGCTGACCAGTTCCAATTCATTCTTGACACCTATCACTGAAAGATTAAGTTTCCTAATTTTCTCATCTGAAAAATGAGAATTTTGGAATACAATTTATCTAAATTTATCTAATTTTATCTAATTTATCTAAATTATATTCAGACCGAAATTGTAGGATATATTTTTTTAATGAAGAAACTTTTATTCAGTCAAAATGTAATTATTGTGTACTGCATATACTAGAGTTCTGTTATTGAAAATTATGCTAACTCAGTCCTAGTTCTGCTGCCATTCATGCTTATCTTCCAGTATGTATTAATAAGTGCATTGGGAGAGGCAGTATATACTTGTCATTGCATCCCTTTGTCCATTATAGTACCTGCCAGTTTGTAGGTGTTCCCATCCCTCTTTCCTCTAATCTCATTTCTCGATGATGCTACAACTAGAGAGGGTCTGAGATCTTTCCCCTTCTGTAAATGTACCTTTACCTGTGAGAATAGTTTTGTTCTTATTACAAAGCAATGTCTTTAAAAGAAAAATCTATTTTGAATCCTGGTTGGACCCTGGTGAGCATCCCAATGCTTTCTTTCTGCGTTGGTGTTTTATTTGTTTCTTACTTTTTAGCTAAACAAATTCTTTTAAAATTTTCTATTCTTGAGTTTTGCCCCTTTTATCAGGGGTGAAGGGTAAAACATAAAGTTTTCCTTTTAACAATCTGGAGAGCTAAGCCACGT
Source organism: Potorous gilbertii (assembly GCA_028658325.1). Classification (NCBI taxonomy): domain Eukaryota; kingdom Metazoa; phylum Chordata; class Mammalia; order Diprotodontia; family Potoroidae; genus Potorous; species Potorous gilbertii. The sequence goes on along the minus strand of CM053774.1, from coordinate 96,341,160 downwards.
GACTTTTGAAAGTGCTTTGCCAATAACTAACCCAAAAATCGTACCTGCTCCTTTGCCACAAGCTGGCACTCAGGCATTGCTTGATCATGAACTATAGTAGACCTCCCAACAGTTAGCCAGTAAATGGTGAGAGAAATTTCATTCAAATTCAGGAATGATAAAGAGAAATAAAGCTCTAACTGAAAACTGATACTTTCTCTTTTGTCCACAAAGAAATGGAACAGAATGTGGAAGACAGTAACTGAGGATTCTATAGGTCCTTACCCAACATTAGGTGGCCCTGGAACAGAAAACATAAGGGGGTAATGGTACCAACCTAGAAGGTCAGCACAGAGTAAGCCTCCTGCTAACTCCCCATTGAGCATGTGTTAAAAACTTGGGAAAAAGACTGTTAATTTGACAGGAAACAGGCAGCACAGACTGATCTCTATGACCAACTTTTATAATTGAGAAAAATTAATCTGGCCAGAGAGTATTTTTGATTATTATTAAATGTATATTTTTTAACTGAAAAGCAATAAATACATATGTGTACACACACACACACACACACACACATACAGACAGACAGACACACACACAGCACTCTTAAGGACTTAAAGAAATCACTTTGTAGGCAATAATCAGAGGGGAAGGAAGCAAAGATTTGATCAGGGCCCCAAGGATGCAGGCAGCAAAAGTGGATGTGAAAGGACTTCTGTTTCAGTTCTCTTTATGGGTACAAGGTCTTTTTACCTTTGAGAACTTTGAAGGGGAACACTTCATCACCCATAAAACAAAACTCCGGTGAGACAACACAGAAGGGGAGCTTAAAAGGATGGGGAAGGCTGATAAAGCCTCAAAACCCTCTCCCAACTGTTGGTAATATTAAACAGGGACTCTTACTGACTTTGCTTCTGCCTTTAGTGGGAGATAATGAGGGAAAAATGTGAAAGTCTTTCTCTCTGCTTTTACAACCCTTACTAGGTTGGAGCTGCAGAGATAAAGGCAAACAATAAAAGGAAGGAAATTTTTTCCCTAGGGTTTGTAGAAATTTATAGCATTATAAATTGGAGACTAAACTTTGTAACTGAAACATAATATCTTTACTGTAAATTTCCAGATTATGGTAAATGCTAATGATGATGCAGAAAGGAATGCTCCAGGCAGATGGAGCAAGCAGGATGTGAGATATGATAGAATATGCAGCATGTGACCAGACAGAAAAGTGATAAAAGAAGACTCTGCAGTGATGCCTCCCCATGGACTTATCTATGTGTTTACACAAAGCACCCCAACTACATGACATCTCAGAGCAGCCCTTCCCCCTTTGTTTATATGTATGAAAAAGAGACCCATGAACTACCTGATATCCCAGACATTCCAGAGTCAGGTTTGCCCCCCCTCCCCTTTCCCTGCTCTCCTTTCCTTTATCCCATAGACAAGACACCTAACTTGGCTAATTGCTCTGCCTTCCATGAGAGCAGGTCCACTGGGTACATTACTCTAATAATTGCCTTCCTTCAACTTGGAGACTAAGGAAATTCCTTCAAGACACTGGGGCCCACCCTTCTATGCTTCTTCATTTTGGGGTGCCATGCACCTCATCATTAAAACATCTTAGTGGCTTTTGAAGTTTAGCAGATTAAGGTTCAGCACAAACAACCTCTTTCCCTTCCTGGAGGATGCTGTTGATTTGTGGAATATAAATTGACTTAAATTACTAGAGAATTAGAACTGGAAGTATTTTGAAATGATTCCATAGATTTTAATTGTTTAGGTAAAAAAGTAGCTATATCACCTAACTTGAAATAGACTATAGAATTTCAGAAATTCAAAAAGGTAGTGTATAAGGAAAACTACATGACAGATTCAGTGGAATCTTAGACTAGATTGAGAAACAAAAGGAAAAAGGAGTTGAGAAGACAGAAAAGATAAAGAGACATGAAGAATCAGAAGTGTAAAATGAAAGGTTCATTTCAAAGTTGGTAAAAAGAAATTTGCGAAAGAGAAGGTTTAAGTAAGTAGAAAGAGGAAAAGAATGAGTATAAAGCAAGGTAGATTCTCTTTGCAATGATCATGTGAGTAGAGGGTTTTTTGATGTTAAGGGTTTGAGTTAGAAAGGAGGTTTGAGAACAGTTTATTTCCACTGAGATGAGAAGGATTTGAGAAAATTTTTAGAGAAATGCCTGTTGTCTAAGTAAATTTGCAACATGCAAACCAATTTCTTCATCATTGGAGGCCCATTCAGAGGACATTTCCCAATCTTTAACAGTTTCAAAGGAGGGTCTTGGAAATGTGAGCCTGTTATACGAAGTTCTTACCTATTCTCTTCCTGAATTTTTCTTCTTGTATCAGGGAAAAGGCCTGAACCTAGACCATGAAAGACCAAAGGTTTGTCCTTGTCCTCTTTACAGTCTAATAGGATGATGAGATAGGTCCTTAGATGAATATAATTCTGATAAGGTTCATGATGACCATGTGTTTCCTTAAGAAGGCCAAATGTTGCCTTTCCTCTCCTCTTTTTTATGTCACTGATTTGTTGAGCAAATGCTTTTTAAATAGTGTATTATTTTCCTTTTGCTTAATATATATTTGAATTATTACTGATTTTAATTTGTAGTAGCCACATTAATAAAGTCTTAATGTTAATAAATTTGGAATAAGAGGTCTAAAGTAAATGCGGAAATGAAATAAAGTAAGTGGGGTTTTTTTTGCAAACAAAGGGGATTCACAAACACTAATTAGATAACTAAAGAATACTCGAATTGTCAAGTCTGAATCTTCATTTACAAGTAATTTTTATAGAAATTTGTTTATAATTAAGAGATTCCTGAACCACAGGTAATTGTCAAATACTTTATTTTAAAAAAAAAAGAATAAAACTAGCAAGGAAATAAACATTTATTCAATGCCAACTACATACCAGTATCAAATACTTTGATAAGTATTTAACAAATATCATCCTATTTAATAATTAATAATTGACTCATATGGCAGTAGAATAAGATGGCAAATAGAGGAACAGGATGAGCCCTTCCAACATTCCTCTCCAAACAGCTTTAAAATAATACCTGAAATCAATATTGAGTGGCAAAGTCAACAAAAGTTTGGGGTAAGGTATTTTTTTCAACTCCAGTAAACAGAAGAGCAGAAGAAGTATGCTACATTATGAGGGAGCTATCCCTGAACCTAATCTGAAGAAACAGTAAAGAGATTCAAACAGACTGGTCCATGAGAAGCCCATTATCTCAAGTACCACTTAAAGCCACTTTTAGAAACAATGAGATTCAAGTAGGCTGGTCAAAGAAATTCTAAAACTAAGGAGAGGGTGCTCTGCCTCTCCACCCACGGCTCAACTAAGGAATAACGATGATGTGCCTAGATATGCTAGATATGTTGGAATTCTGAACTGCTCTCCCACCCCCTTATCTACATGTCCCTGGTTACCTCATCTCCCCAGGCATAGTATGGTATATTTTTCTCTATAAGAATCCCTAGTTTCTCCAGGCTAGTGACATCTCCCTTAAGAAGTTGTCTCCCTGAAACAGCCATCTCCCTTGGGGGGGCTACCTCACTTAGGGAGCTGCTACCACCTTTAAGCTAGAGCCTCACTTAAGCTGCTGACCCTTGTCCAGGTAGGCTTCAACATCATCCCCATTAAGTTGCAGGTTCCCTTGGGAACTTTGCCGGCTTTATTGGTATTATAATAAAACCGCCACTAGATTGGATGACAGTTTGAGTGTGTGAATTCATTCTAGGTGACATAGACATTTTGGTTCTGACATTTTGGCGTTCTCAGCACTCCTGAATCATGTCACTAGCAGCTGTAGGTTACACGTAACAATAGGAGCAAAGCAGCTTTGGGAACTCTCAAATTAGTTATGGTAAGGGGATCCAGCAACTAGTCAGAAACAAACTGCAGGAGACCCTGCATTAGTGCTGAGTGCAGGGCAGGGTACTATTTGGCAACTCCATTGCCTTTAAACATTTCCAGGTCACAGTTTCAGAGCAGAGGGGAATGTTAGGGGTCTCATGGGATCAATGCACCTGAGGAGTAATAAGGCTCCTTGAGCTGAAAGAGATCAGAGACCCTGAGAAGTAATATTGCTTTTCTTACAAGGAAAAGAAAAAAACCAACATTTGTGGTTGCAAGGGCTGTGAGGGGTTAATCTTGAGAATGGACAATTATGAAGCAAAGTAGAATGGTGACCATGCTTTATGAGCATGGAAATCTTCCAGTCTTTTAGAACTAGCTTTGAAAATAGGAGCTCTGAAAAGACAGATGAATGAGAAAATACCATCTCTCCCAAACCAGGTGGAAAGAACTCAATTTTAGCATAACTATCAAAGTTTAAAAAAAAAAAAGGTTGTGGAAAAAATGAACAAACAAAAAAATAACCTGAGCACAAAAAGTATTTTCTGGCAATGGGGAAGATCAATGTAAGAGAAAAAAATGTAAAATTAGCTTAAAGAAATGCCTGAAAGGAAACATGAATTGAACTGAAGCCAAATAATAACTCCTAGAAGAGTAAAAAAGTCACCCAATTTTAAAAATCAAATAAAAGTGGTAGAGGAAAAACTGGAAAAAGAAATGAGATCTATAACAAAAAATTATGAAAAGACAGCCAGTAGATTGGTAAAGGAGGTATAAAAGTACTGATGAAAATAGCACCTTAAAAAACAGAACTGACAAAATGAAAAGTGAGGGACAAAATCTCACTGAAAGAAATAATTAAAATTAGAACTGGGCAAGTGGAAGCTAATAGTTTCATGAACCATCAAGAAGCAATAAAGCAAAGTTAGAAGAATGAAAAAATAGAAGAAAAAATGTAAAATTATCTCATTAGGAAAAATTAGACAGTATAACACAAAGATGATACATTATGACCAGGCAAAATTTTTACCAGGAAATTTTCAAGCTGATTTAAGTATTAGGAAAACTATAAGCATCATTGACCATATAAACAAAAAAAATAACAAAAACATATGATTAATTCAATAAATGCATAAAAGCTTTTGAAAAATACAATACTCTTACCAAAACATTAGAAAGCATAGGAATCAATGGAGCCTTTTAAAAAATGATGAAGAGGGGGTGGAGCCAAGATGGTGGAGTAGAAAGACTCATATTTGCTAGCTCCGAACCCACAGCCCATAGATTTCCTGTAAAAAGAACTCCTGACAAATTCTGGAACAGTGGAAGCCGCGCAGAAACATAGTGAAGGAGATTTCCGTTGCAGAGAGCCCTGAAAAACCAACCCCAGGGGCCCATTGAGCCCCAGACGGGAGCGGAGCCCTGCCTGGCAGAGCCCTGTCCTGCCCTGCCCCGGCCGCACCGCACTGAGAGGAGCGACCAGACCCCAGCAGGTTTCAGGGACCTGAATCTCCGGGTGGCTGTGAAGGTCCCTCCACCCACAGACGCACAGGTCAGTGAGAGAGATGGGCGGGTATCTCTGGGACTCAGACCCCCTCGGGAGGCCATCGCTGCGGCAGAGGCTGAGGCAGCTCAGCCAGAGGCAGAGGCAGCTCGGCCAGAGATTCCCAGAGCAGGCACTTGAGCTCCATTGCAGCTCCATTACAAAAGGTCTCTGCATAAACCCCCTGAGGTAACTGGGACTGAGAGGCGGCCCTGCCCCCACCTGAGCACCAGCAGATAAGCTCCCACTGAAGAGCAGTCAGGCCTGTCGCCAAAAGCCCTGACACTGGGGAGCAGCATTTGAATCTCAGACCCCAAGCACTAGCTGGGCAGACCTAGGCTGGGGTGGAGAGGACTCTCAGAAGTCAAGTAACTGTCTGGGAGCATTTGAATCTCAGACCCCAAGGACTAGCGGGGCGGATCTAGGCTGAGGTGGAGAGGACTCTCAGAAGTCAAGTAACTGGCTGGGAAAATGCCCAGAAAAGGGAAAAAAACTAAGACCATAGAAGGTTATTTTCTTGGGGACCAGATGATTGCGCCATTCCTCTCTGAGGACGATGAAGAGATCTGCTTACCATCAGGTAA
>CM053774.1:96288088-96334677 GCA_028658325.1 Potorous gilbertii | reverse complement strand
TAAAAAAATAAATGTTAAGCTTTGTTTTTACATTCAATGGGGAAATAAGATACACAAGCAATGGGGTACAATCAAGAGGATGGTTTCAGAAAGATTGAGAGATACTTATTAGAACTGATGCAAAGTGAAGTGAGCAGAATTAAAATAATGTATGTTGTAAAGATGATTTTAAAAGCCATAATAACACGGATCATTAAATGATGAAAAAAATTCCAAAGGACTTGCTGTGAAAAAAATGCTGTCAAAAAAAATATCTGTGTCAAGTAAGAGAACTGACGGACTGAGAGTGAAGTATGCTACCTTACTTCCTTCTTTTTCCTGATTTTTCCCATGAAATGGTTCATACAGAAATTTGTTGTGCATGAATTCATATTGTAATGGGTTTGCATTACCAGTGGATGGTGGTATAAAGATTGGGGGAGGGAGAAAATTAGGAATTAAAAAAAGTAAAATTGAATTAAAATGTGAATGAATTATACTCTCCAAAGAAATGAGAGCAAACTAATAAGGGAATTTACAAAGTAAAATGGTAATCATTTTATGCATAGAAACAATATTTCAAACATGCAAATTGAAAATTAATGATTGGGAAGGAGAGTCAAGATGGTTTAATGAAAGGAGACAGTGCAACCAAGTTCCCCTCCACAGGACTTATAAAAAGGACCAGAGAATGTGCTGGCTTGAGGCCTAATTAGGAAGTTCAGACATGGTCTAAATGGGACATTTTACCAGCCTGAATCTTCATGGGGAGATTAGTGGAGAGGTCTGCCTCTGGGATTCAGTTAGGTCAAACAACCAATACATATAAATCTCTACTGCACTCAGGGAGACATTGTATACTAGGGTACAAGATGATCCCGGACCTATGCCAGGGCATAACCAGACCCATAATGGGTACAAGTACAAACTTTTAGTTTGTACAAACTTCTCAGTTGGGGGTCAGAGATCTAGGGTGGAATGAGAAGGTGATCTGAGCTTGGGTGTGGTATTCCTGGATAAGGAGGCCCTGGGTAATTTACTAAGAAAAGAGAAACTTGAGGAAGCACCACCAGTGGCAATGTGACTCAGACACAGGAACAAAGTGCGGTTTCAGTTCTAGTATCTTGTCCAGCTGGTGGAAAGATGACCATGAGAGGAATCCTAGACAACAAGGAATCAATTTCGATTTGGATCCATAGACTTGCCCAGTTGGCCAAACTCAGTCCCTGCTGAAGCCCATAGATTGGACAACACTGAGTTCTTGCCCAAGCTCCACTGAATGGCTGTTTTTTGGACCTTCCTGGCTTAAAGTGAATGTCAGTAGTAACTGTTTCCCTCTGAAACAACAATGCTGGGAGTCCAGAGGCTCCTGCCCCTCTCAGCTTTATTTATTTATTTTTCTCTTCTATTTAAAGGGACCATCCCATGACTACTTCTTAAAGAGACCTATTCACTGAATGGGCATTACCTCACTTTATGTGTGTACCTGAAAAGGGCTTAACCTAAAAGGTCACAGTCTCCCATTGTATCCTGGGCCATCTCCAGTCATCCTGATGAATATCTGGTCATTGGATCCAGATGATTCAGAGAGGCTGGTGACCTTGCACAGCCCTCCCTCAAAACAAAATCAAGTAAAGTCATGTCATCATTTCTCTGATGTCATGGTCCTCTTTGGAAAGGAAAGATGAACACAACACAACAACAGTTGTACCTAATGAAACCCAAGTCAAAAATTTGCAGAGCTCAGACTGTGGGAGCAACAGTCAGACTTTTCCCTGCATTAGATCACTTTCCACTTTCTGATTACTGAAAGCTCACAGGTCCCCAGCCTGTCACATGTAATTTAGCAGCCCCTACTATAAAAGACTATATGGACTCAAAGCCAAGAATAACTCTACTAAGCAAGGGGAAAAGTCAGTTTTAATGAAGCTAGAGGATTTCCAAACGTTATTGGTAAAAAGACCACAGTTGAATAGAAAATTTGATGTTTAGACATAGGCATGAAAAGAAATGTAAGTAAATAGGAATGAATAATAGTAAAAGACTACAACTGAGATTACTTATTTTCAAATAGAGAGATGACACATGTCCTATGAACCCTATTTTCATAAGAGATCCTTGAAGAAGTCTAATCAGACTTAAGAAAATAGAGATAGGAGGAGGAATACACTGGAGGGTAGGTGGGAAGGAAAGTTACAGAAAATTAGCTCATATCATAATGAGCAAATTGATGTTTATACGAAAAAGGAAAAGGAAGTGAAGGAGCAGCTTATATTTCAAAGATATTCTCATCTGATCTAGTCAAAAGAAAGAATAACACACACAATGCATTCAACAGAGAAATAGGAAGAAAGGGGGGAAACAAGAAAAGGATTTAGGAGGAGAATAGATTAAGGGAGGAATTATTCCTTAGCAAAACAAACCCAAAAATTGTACAAAATTATTTATAGATCTTTTTGAGGTGGTAAAGAAGGGGAATCTGAGGGGTTACTCACATTGGAAAATGGATGAACAAGTTTTGGTTTATAAATGTTATATGCTATTGTGCTGTAAAAAAAGTGATGATGGAGTTTCTTTCAGCAAAACCTGAAAAGATTTCTATGAATAGATGTCGAGTGAAGTGCTTTAAAACCATCTTTCTAGACTTACGTGAGAGGAGAGGGAGAGAGAGAGAGAGAGAGAGAGAGAGAGAGAGAGAGATGGAGAGAGGGAGAGATGGAGGGTTGGGGGAAGGGGTGGGTGACATAGTAAGATTTAAGTGTTTAGGAATATAATTTAAGTACTATGGGCATATTTCTGAGTAGAGGAGAGAACCTGGGGACAGGGAAAGCAATTGGGAAGCTCTTGTGATAGTCCAAACAAGAAGTGCTGAGGGTCTGAACTATCAACAAGTGATGGCAGCCATGACAAATGTGAGTTATGCTCTGAATGTAGAATCAGTAAGATCTGGCAATTGTTTGGATACGTGGAACTGGGATATCAGAGTTATAATGTATTGTCTAGGCTTCACTTGCATTCTTGTTCATTATTTCTAGTAATTAGGGAATATACAAAGTTTATAAAAAACTCAAATAATTAGGGCAATCTGATGCATATGACATCAGGGAGAGAGAAAAGCTCTAACCATGCAGTCACAGGATACTCATTTGAACCCAAATTTTACCATTTATTACATGTATGACATGACCAAGTCAATTAATATCTCCAGGTCTCAAATTCTTCATCACACACACACACACTCCACACACTGGAATAGATAATGAATCCCTCCCACCTTTAGAACTATGATGCTACTTTGTTGTGTGTTAGAGCTTGTCATTCCTGCAGTCATTCTTGTCATGGCCAACTAAAAGATGCTCATCTTTAATTCTTGAGAAATTACAGTATTCTGTGTCTTAATGCCATGCAATAACACTGACCCAACAGTGGGATTAAAAAGATAGGTTTTTGTTTCTTACAATTTCCCAAAGACAATGTGACCTGCCCTTTTCTGCTTTAATTCTAATACCAATATTTTTATGCATTTATATTGTAAATGAAATTGTAGAGTATTTTTTATCTTAAAGATCATGATCTTTCTTGAAACTAAACAAAATATTTTACTGATACATAAGCAAAATTTAGTGTTTTCCTGACCATGTTCAATAGGAATTAGCCCCCTAAAATCATTGTTGGCTTAACACTTTCTGAGTGTAGAGATCAAATTATCCAAATAGTGAAAAGAAAATGCCATCATTCTTTTCTTGATGATTTCCATTTGGTACTAATTTTCATATAATCTGAAAGTATCTTATTGTTGGCTAGGAGTTCACATATTCCATGCCTCCTTGTATGAAAAAGTTTTCTGTTGTAAATAGAACTGTTTTGGTTTTGTATTTGCAGCCATAATGCACATTGCCTTGCACGTAGTACACAGTCATTGATTGTTTACTGAAATCTACCTCAGCTCACTTGTTTTCCCAGTCTCTTAAAAAATGAATTCTATTTGGTTTTTCCATTTTTCAAATACTTTTGTTGTAGTTTCATATTTTTAAGTGGTCACAGCTTTAGCAAGATGATATGATCAGCTTTGCTCTCTGAATGCTTTCAAGAGAGAAGTACCTCAATTTGAAAGAATATATCTGGGGAAATACCATGTATTAAATTTTTTTTTATATTTTTAGAATTTCAAACAATAATTCACACATCTTTCTTACTTTTCACCAATTTAGTAAAAGATTTGCTTATCTTTTAGTTTAATTATTGTTTTTTAAGATTTAGGATTTGGGAAAGACATGACCATTTAGGAATTGTATTAAAGACCAGTTATTTAAGAATGGAATAATTCAGTTATTAATTTATGATTAAATCAAGAAAAGTCCATTTATACTTCCTGAAATTCCAGTGAGCAATATCCAATGAATATCCTGCCCTGTAGCCTATTATAATGTTTGCCTGTCCTATTACTTTGCTTTGTTTCATATCTTCAGTTTTGATGGTGATATAGGATGTTTCTTATATAAATAAGTCAAAGAAATTATGCCTTTTATAAAGATCCTTATTTAAATATTTTGGACTAAATCTCAAGAAAATCTAATTTTGAGATCATATTCACCTGAAAACTATTTGATACTATCTATGAATGAAGGTACCAGAGTTACCAGCAGCAAAACTAGGAACCATTATGATGCTAAATATTTAGGACAATGGAAATTATCTGCTTTACAAATAGCAGAACCTTCTCATAAATACTCAAGAAATCCATATCACATTCCAGTTGTAAAAAATTTAGGTTTACCTGGAACTTGTTGTCAGAAATCACTCATCCAAATGCAGTGTAAAATGGCAAATTAAGTGTCAGAGAAGATTCATTTGAAAATATTTCACCCTAGAGAGGTATTTTTTTCTTTTTACAAACTGGCTGTAAAGATCTTGATCCAGTGGTCTGAATTTTGTCGTCTTTTTTTTCAAGATAGCTTAACAGTAATTTACTTTGCTGTGAGAGTGAATGATGTGGAATCAAGCCCTATAGTCATGCCATTAAGCATCATGTCATCGATCTTGCTTGGACTTGGAAAGGTCAGTTTCCAGAAGACCATTTTAATTTCCCATTTTAATTCCAACCTAAAGGCAGTTTCCATTATGTTGCCTTTCTAGAAGACTGACAGTTCACCAAAATGTTAAAGTTATTGCACATTTGTGGTTACAGCAGGAGCAAACCCAGGATCCAAAGTCCAAATAGTTTAACAAATTATCTTTAAAATGCATCAATCTAAGAAAGCTGTCATTTTCTCCAGGGAGGAAATGATGACATTGTTAGACTGTGATTAACTAAGTAAGCTGAGGCCATAACATTTAAACTTCTGGAAATTCCTTTGTGGAATATCCAAAATCCGTTGGAGAAGGCAGCATAATGAAGTCTAAGTAACAGGAGATTTGGAATCAGAAGTCATTTATTTGAATCCTTACCCCATTACCTATACTATAACGTGTAGGACATTGCTTGAATCAATTAATTTCTTTGGGCTTTGATTTTCTCAGAAGGAATGAACTGGATGAATATTGAGGATCTATCTAGATCTAAATCTATCTGAAAAAAATGCTATATTATACGCCTGTTCTTTTTGGAGTAGATCTTTGATTTCAAACCTGTAGGGGCCTTTATATGAGGAAAGTCCCTCCACCAATGGAGATAAACACCCATTTTGTAACTTATCACCTCACAGGGTTGTCTTGTCACAATGATATTGACACACAATGACAGTGCTATTGTATGATGTCAAGAACAAGCTTTATGGCATTTGGGATAGCGTTGTAGTCATTTTAAAGGAAAATCTACTTTTAGAGCAATAAAGGGAAAAAGAGGAGGGGAAAATGTATCTCCCATGGGGAAGGTGTCAATATTTAATCTTTTCTGATTCCTCCAATCAGAAGCAATCACTCATTCCCCTGTTAACTATTACCTTCCTTTGTACCTATCACACATTTTTCACATTCTACTTGGCATTATAGTTAAATTTTTGTTTGATTTCTCTATGCTAGAACAATGTTCTTTGAAAGCAGAGGTTACCTCTTTATCTTCCTGATCATCTAATAGCACAGTTTTTCTTCCTTGGATGAGACTAGGGTTGTCACTTCTGGAGGAAAAGCAAAGTGATGAAAACACTTGACTAATGCAGATCAATAATTTATCTGTAACTTGTCATCTGAGAGAGTTTCTCAGAGATCTGAGAGGTCTAATGACTTGTCCAGGGCCTCAAGGCATTGTGCATTGTATACATAATTTGAAGTTAGATCTTCCTTATTTTAACATCAGCTATTTATCTACTACATGACTTTTTCCTCTCACCCTATACACAGCAAATTTAATAAATATTTGTTAAATAAATAAAATTACAACCAACAAAAAAATATTGTCCAATGATAGCAAAGACAGTCATGGACAACTCATGTTCTGTATTGATTTATTTGACAATTGAAAGATGTCATGTATGGCCAAGATGACAGGATGAATGTGGCAACTCATCTGAGCTCTCCCCAATTCCTCTTCAAATAAAATTACCTCAAAATGAATTATGAAGAGACAGACTCAACAAAAAGTTAAGGTGAAACAATTTTTCAGCTTGAGATAACTTAGAAAGTGGCAGTAAAGGTCTTTCTTACTGGACTTTGGGCAGAGTATGGTCCAGGGTGGGCCATGCTCAGCAAGGCAGCAGCAGGCTTTGAGGGTGAACAAGAACATTGTAGCCAAATTCCAGAGATCCCAAGTCAAGAAAAAAATATTACAAGCAGCCAGAAAGAAACAATTCATATGTCATGGAGCTGCAGTCAACTTAATACAATTTTTAGGCTTCTACAACAAAGAATTGGTGACTTAGAATGTGAAATTCCAAAGGGCAAAGGAACCAGAATTATAAACAAGAATCACCTACCCAGCAAAACTGAGTAAAATCCTTTAGGAGGAAAAAAAGAATATTTAATAAATTGAGGACTTGCAGTGTTCCTGATGAAAGAACCAGAGTTGAATAGAAAATCTGATTTTTAAATACAGAATTTAAGAGAAACCTAAAAAAGGTAAATATAAAATAGAATACATGTTAACACAAACAATCCATTTTATGAAAAATAACTATTTTATAAAAGAAAAAATGAAAATATTGACAGATTTACATTTTGAAAAATTTTATTTTTTTAGGAGCATGTAAAAACATTTTGTAACATTCATTTTTAAAAAATGATTTCCAAATTCTCTCTCTCCCTCCTTGCCCTCCTGCCTCACTGAGAAGGTAAATAATTTGACAGGTTACACATGTAGAGTCATGAAAAGCATTTCGGTATTAGTCATGTTGTGAAAGAAAACACAGATTTAAAATCATAAATACTTCATTAAGGTTAAACTGTTTACATTCATACATGGGTAGATATTATATGTAACTCCTAAGAACTTTGTCACTATTAGGGCACCCAGAATAAGTATACACAGACAAAGGACATGGGTGTGAGTTGACTATGATGAGATATTTGAAAAAAAATTAAAGGCTGAGAAATAAGGGTGACCATGATGAGATGTGAAATTTTATTTTAAAATGAAAAAAAAAAAAGAAAGACGTGTGGCAAATTAGAATTTTTGATGTTTTTATTTTGAGTTGCTTACTGATATATGCAAAAATAAATGTGTGTATATATGTGTGTATGAAATAAACTTCTAAATGATTCTTCTACAAAACCATTATCATAACTTCAGGGTAAAATACAAGTAATGCTATTAATTTTGGAGTTCCTATTTGTATATGATAGAGGCAGAACTGGGATTCTGAAAAATGCAATGTAAATGAGTATCTCATTGCCCAGTCATAGAAGTAGTTACTTTAAAAAATGACATTTGAAAAAAGTTCTTGAAGCATAAAGTGTGAGTATAGCCAGAACAACACAAATATAATTTCTGTGGTATTTACCTAAACAAGTAAGAGACATGTTCAAAGTAATGGCTAAGTTCTCATACAACAGAAAACAGGAGAAATGAATGTAAATTTTACTCTAATCCATCCAAGCAACTCATTCTTCCTTCTAATCATTGTCTTTTCACCTTGTATCCAGAACTTCACTAAAGAATGGAAAATGACTCCCTTCAGGAATCTGACATTCTAATGGAGGTCACCATCTGTAAATCTTTTGGTACACATAAGATATTTATAGAGGAGAGAGAGTAATTTAGCAGGGAATGTATTAGTAACTGGTGGAACCAGGAAAAGTCTGAAAATGCTCAGATTTAATCTTAGTTCTAAAAGAAACTAGGGAAAATAAAAGGTGGAAATGAAGAGGAAGGGCATTCCAGATATATGGGGTCTGTAGATGTAGTGAAGTATCAGAAATGATGAGAAATCCAGAAGGAGTAGATCATAGAACAGGTGGAGAAGAATAAAACCTAAGAATAGAAAGATGTGAAAGAGTCAGGTTATGAAGAGTATTAAATGTGAAATAAAAGATTTTATATTCTATATTAGAGGTAATAGGGAGCCATCAGATTTAATTGTGTAGGTTAAAGGAATGACAATTCGAATTAAGGAAAATCACTTTGGCAGCTATGTAGAAGATAGATGGTACATAAAGGGAGGCTTGAGTCATGGGAGAGACACTAGAAAGGCTTTTCCCCAGTTTTCTGCTTTCCTCCTAATCTTGGTTGCATTAACTTTGTGCAAAACCTTTTTCTAATGTAATCAACAGTATCCATTTCGCATTTCATAATGCTCTCTATCTCTTGTTTGCTCAAAAATTCCTCCATTCTCCTTAAATCTGACAAATAAACTATTCTTTTCTCCTCTAATTTGTTTCAGTAATATTACACTAAGAAGAAATAAAAGCCAAATCCAATGAACCTTCCTATTTCTCATATTTCTTCGCCTCTCTATAGCTTTGACACTGCAAATCCCTTTTTTCTCCTTGATACTTTCTTCTTTCTATCTTCACATGACATGGCTCACTCCTGGTTATCCTCCTACCTATCTGAATATCATACCAATATGAATTTGATGGATTTTTATCTAGATTATACTCACTAACCCCAGTATCCCTGGTCATTTGTTCTTCTCCAGCAATCTCTTTCATTTGATAATTTCATCAGTATTGATGCATTCAATTATCTTTGTATTGATAATGCCCAGGTCAATCCATCTAATTCTAATCTCTCTCCTCACAACTAATCTCTTTTCTCCAGTGGTCTTTTGAGCATCTTAAACTAGATGTATCATAGAAATCTAAAATTAAACATTCTAAAAATGTACTCATTATCTTTACCCTAAAACCCTAACCTCTTCCTAAATGTCCTGTTAATGTTGAAGCACCCTCCCAAGCTCACAACTTAGTTGTCCTCTTTCACTCTACTTTTTTTCCCCACTCCCTTTATTGAATTTCTTGCCAAATCCCGTCAATTTTATTTTTGTAACATCTGTTGTATACATCCCTTTCTTACCCTTGTGCAGGCTTTCATCTCCTTGTGACTAGACTAATGTAATAGCTTTTTGATTAGTTACCTTGCCTCAATTTTCTCCCCACTCTGTTCCATCTTCCACTCAGCTGAAAAAAGTGATCTTCCAAGAACAAAATTCTGATCCTTTCCCTCTTTCAATAAACTTCAAGGACTTCCTATTATCTCCAGGATCAAATATAAGATCCTTTCATTGGTTTTAGAGTGTTTTGTGACTTTCCTTACGCCAACCCTTCTTGCCTACATAAACCCTACTCCCTAAAAGTATTCTATTCTAGTGATATGGACATGCTTGCTGTTCATTAAACAAGACATTCCATCTTTCCACTCTACATATTCACTGGTTATTCCCCTGTTAGGCATGGTTTCCTTCCTCATCTCTGACTTCTGTCCTCCCTCATTTCTTGCAAGTCTTAGCTAAAATTCAACCTTTTATAAGAAGTCTTTCATTATTTCCCTTCATACTTTGTATTGTCCCTAGGAGGTTATCTTCAACTCATTCTGTATAAATTGTTTTCTGGACATTACTGTTTGCATTTTAGGCTCCCTCATTAGATTGTGAGCCTCTTGAGAGCAGGGGATGTTTTTCACCTTTCTTTGTACTCTCATTGCTTAGAACAATGCATTCACATACTAAATTCTTTTAAAAATGCTTCTTGACTTGAGGGTAGTGAATGAATGATTGGAGAGAAATGCATGAGAGGTGTTATGAAGGTGAAAAATCAAAAGATATGGTAATTGATTGCATATATGGGGTTAATTTTAATGAAGTGACAAGGACAACAGCAAGGCTGTGAGATTAGTTTCCTAGGAAAATGGTGATGTCTTCCTAAGTAATAATAGGAATTCAGAGGAAAGAGAATGAGTTCTCTTTTAGACATTTTGAGTTTAAGATTTCTAAGGGACATTCAATTTGTGATGTTTAATAGGCAACTGGTGATGCAGGAAAGAAGTTTGGAAAAAAAATTTGAACTGAATAATGGCTAGCTTTATATATTTTAAGCTATATAAATGCTCTAAGTTTTACAAAGTACTTTACAAACATTGCATTTGATTTTCATAACAAACCTGAGAGGTAGAAGTTATTAATACACTCATTTTAGAGATGCGGAAACTGAGAGAAACAGATTAAATTACTTATCCAGCATCTCACAAAACTATAAATAAAATATTTGAGACCTGAATCTTGTTGAGATTTTTGGGACTGCAGGTCCAGTATTGAATGACAAGGATAGAAACGCAGGGTTAAGAAGAAAATAAGAGAGAAAGAAGAGGTGTTAAGTATACAAGCACGGCGAGATTTTTGCATTGATGTTATCTGAGAAGGGAGAAGAGCTACAAGGTGGAACTTTTAGGGATGGCATGGTCAGTGGAGCACTTTTAAGGATGAGGGAGGCCTGAGCTTATTTGTAAACAGCAGAGGAGTCAGTAAATAGGGAGGAATGATCCCCTTGTTTTCTCTTTTCTCTATCTCTTCAGAAGAATATGTTTTTTTTCACTGAATAGATTTTTTTTCTTTTCATTTCATATTTGTGAAGCTGATGTCTACCCTGGGGTTTTTCATAAAACAGATGCATATTGGATTGGACTCCAGAGTAGCACAACAATCACTAAGAACATTCTGTATGTATACCTAGTTGTGCAGCCAATATTCTTCATGATATTATCAAGTACACTGAGCAGATATACATTACATAGCTATAAATTTAGAGCTAGAAGAGATTTTGCAAGTTTTCTAGTTCTCCCATCCCCCAAAGGTAGAAAGGGGCAGAGTCAGGATTAAAGCATCTAAAACAGTGTGAAAAGATCCATAAAACTCAGGCTGATTTCAAACTCCGGTTTGAAAAATTCCCACAAGGTCATTTGGAATTGACAGCAGTTCAGAAAAAGATGTGACATTTGCCTCTTTTCAACATTATTGCTTTCTATCTTGGAATGTGACTTTGTCTTTGCAATGCACAGAGGAGGAATAAGCCAGGTGTGCTCCTTCTCTTAATACTCCTAAGGGGACCATCATTTAACTGAAAAAGTAGCCAGGTAATGAAGGGAAATCCCCAATAATGGCCACAGAAATATTTGTGAAAGTTAAAGGATATATAACTGGAAGGGAAATGAATGGTAACGTAGTCTAATTTCTTTCTAATATAAAGAAATTCAAGTTCAGAGAGGATGGGTGATATATTAGACCAAGTCTAATCTTAGAGTTAGGAATCCTTTAAAATGAAGGTCTGACACATATTGGGCAGCAAGGTGGTATAGTAGATAGATCACTGGGCCTGGAGTTAGGAAGACCTCAGTTCAAATCTGACCTCAGGAACTTACGAGCAGTGTGACCCTGGACAAGTCACTTAACTCTGTTTTACTTAGTTTCCTTATGTGTAAAATGGACTTTAGAAGGAAACAACAAACCACTCTAATATATTTGCCATGCAAACCTCAAAATGGGATCATGAAGAATTAGATATGACTAATGACTGAGTAACAATCTGACATACTAATTATATGATACTGTCAGTCACTTATAGGTACAATTTCTTTATCCATAAAATGGATGTATCTTACTATATCTGTCCTTAAACTTTGCAGCACTATGTGAAGGAGGGAAAAAAGGAAGTGTGGAATTAAGGAAGAGAAGCAAGGAGGGAGGAAGGAAAAGAAAGTGAAAGAGAAAAGAAGGAATGGAGAGAAGAAAGGAGGAAAAGAAGCAGGAAGGAAGGGAAAACTTTTACTAGTAGCCACTGTGACCCAAGTATTAGGCTATGCAGTTAGTATTCACATATAAATGCATTATTACAATGAGGTTCCATAGCTAGTTAAGAAGTATTTGAAAATAATATCAACAAGTATAGCATAGGGTGTCCAGAACTGTGGAGGATCTTTAGACTGTGACATGTAAGACTATTTTATAGAGAGTGGGGACATTTATCAGAGAGAGACAGAGACAGAGACAGAGAGACGGAGAAAGACAGAGAGACAGAGACAGAGAGAGAGACAGAGAGTTGATAACTAATTTCAAGTGTTTGAAGTATGAAGTATGTGACAATGGAATAATATTCTTTCTGTATAGTTCAAGCATGGAGATCACTGAAAAAGTGATTCTTATATTCTTATAAGGAACTGTCTAATAATAAGAAATATTTTTAAATGGGTTTTCCATCAATGGAAATGTTTAATCAGAGACTACTTAACCACCTGTTTGGAATACTTATTTCAGATCCCTGAATACAGTAAGAGATTCAATATGATCCAATTCAACCAGAATTAATTAAATGCCTATTCCATTTTGTGATACTATGACAAGTTCAAGGGATACAAGACAATAAATGGCACATACCCTGGCTTCAAGGAGTTTACATTGTAATAAGAGGAGGGTCATACATGTATACAGATAAGTTTTATAAAAAAAATAAGTGTGTTATGAGGGCAAAAGGGAAATACAAATTTGAGGAAAGTGAGAATATTTTCATGCAGTAGGATGAAGGAAGGCTAGAGAGTGATACTTAAACTCAGTACTGGAGGTGGAAAGTCAGAGTCTAAAGGACTGATGAGTGAACTGAGGAGCAAATGGAAATGGTGAGTGTAAGTGATGAAAAAATAAAAAAAAGAGAGAAGAGAGATAATAGCTGACCATTAAATTCCTTTCTAGTTTAAAGATTATGATTTCTATTGCAAAGATGAGTTTAATCTCATCTCACCCTAGTTGAACTCGTAACCTTAACTAGTTGAGAAGATTACAACCAAAGGTTTTAAAGTTTAAAAAATCCTTTGAAAGTCATTTGATGAACTGAATGGATGCCAGAGAAGAGGTTCTAGTTGATGGGGGATTTTATTATATCCTCTGGTTCTTTATAAAATGTCCCTTTCTAAAAACTAATTAACTCTTGTTGATTAAATTATTTTCAGTTGAAAATCTTGGAAGAGTCCCAGAAGGGACTCAAGCTGATATCGTTAGAGAGAGCCACTCCATTTCCCTTCAGTTATTCTTCTACAACCTGAGGGGGAAATGTCTCCATTTCTGAGAGCCTATGTCTTCTGTGAGAGTGAATTCAGATAGGCATTCCCCAGAGCTAACCTGGTCTACACGAGATCCATCATTCTGAAATAATTCAAGTAATAGAGGAATCTCAGTTTTTAGGGACCTCAGGAGACATCCACTTCAACCCATACCTGAACAGGAATTTCTCTAACAGCACAATAAGTTATTTGTAAACCTTTAGCCTTCTCAGGTGTAAGTATATGTCAGTATCATTTGGCCAATAATTTTAAAACTGTTGAAGCCCCATGAATCTTCAGTTGGTGGAATTCTGGGAGGAAGATGTGATGGAGATGTTAGTGTTCTGGGCTTTCTTGGAGTCACCTCTTGCCCACCTATTTGGACCTATTCTTAGTCTGTTAGTACATAAGTGCAATCAACTATGACCTCTGAACATTATTGACTCTTGCTCTCCCTTAACCCCTTTCCTTTCCTTTTGATTCAAAGTGGTTGTTCTCAATAGGAATTCTTATTCTTCTGTCAGCACCTTGAAGAAGTCATTCCTCGGGTTGGTAGTAAACTCTAGCAAACTGCTAATATTAAAAGTTTGTATGAATATTTATATATTCTTGGCAGTATGAAGAGATTGCAATTGCATAACTGTCATGAACTTAACCAACAATTGTTTAATAGATTGCAGCATTTTAGCAGATTGAAACAAAGAACACATTCAACTTAGAAATGCAGCCAAACATTGTCGATGAATATATTTTAACCCTCAAGCTTTAATGGATGTTTTCCTAGAAATAACATGATGAGTATAGGAAACAGAACACAGCTGTTCTTATTTTGACAGAACTAAATCTATAAATGTAAGAGTATACTAATCTGCATTTAGGACCCAAAGGAGTCCAGATAAAATAAATGATTTTATTTAAATGATTTATGTTCCCTTCTGGTCTGGACATAGGGAACCAATGATTTTCAATTCCTTTATAACCTAGTCAGTCAATCATATAGTCATCAGTCAGGCAATGAGCATTAATTAACTAACTATAAGTCAGGCACTATACCAAACTCTGTGGCTACAAAGAAAGGTAAAACAATCCCTTATCTCAGAAGCTCACAGTCTGATCAGGGAGATGGTATATAAATAGTCTGCATATAAATAGACTACATGTAGAAAGCAAGACAAAGGCAGCTAGAGAGAAGAAGGTCTTCTGAAAAAGACGGTATTTGAGCTGAGTCTTGAAGGATGATAAGGAAGCTGAAAGGTAGAAATGAAGAGGGAGATCATTCCAGGCACAAGGAAGAACCAGTGCAAAGTTATGAAGCACAAAGATGGAATGTTATGTGGCAGGAAAGCAATCAGGACAGTTTAACTAGATCATAGAGTGGGTAGAAGGGAGAAAACATAGGACTGTACAAACATAAGGAATCAGAACTTTAAATGCTAAAGAAAAGATTTTATATTTCATCTTGGACATAGTATGGAGTCACCATTTTATTTTATTGAGTTTATTGAGTAGAGGGTAATGTTGATATTGTCATTAAGGATAATCACTTGGGTAGCTATGTGGGAGACCCACACAGGATTGAAAAGATGGAGACTTGAGACAAGGAAACTGTGCATATTGAAGTAATGTGGGCAAGAGGAAAGGAAGTCCTGAACTACCATGATGATTGAGTGATTGGAGAGAAGACGATATATTTGAGATATTGTTAAGGTCTAAAAAATTGGCCACTGCCTATATATATGGCCTGAGTGACAGTGAGAAGTAGAAGGTGAAAGCAAGGCTGTGTGTCCAGGGAGAATGCTGGTGAATTGAACAATGTTAGAGAAGTTTACAGTGTGGTTAAGTTTAAGGGGAAATAGAATTACTTCAGTTATGGACTTGGATCAGTTTGAGATGCTTTTGGAATATCTACTTCTAAAACTCACAAAGGTGGTGGTAATGTAGGATTGGAGCACACAGAAGAGAGACCAGAACTCTGAGACCTACAACTCTGGGAACCATAAACCTAGGAGATAAATAATTGAATCCATGGGAAGTGACAAGATCACCAGCTATGATAGCCTTAGAAAATTGCATGGGAGTCTAAGTGATGTGTCCAGGATCATAATGCAATGGCCAAGGCAAAATTTAAATCTAATTTTTTCTTGACTCTGAGACCTTTTATCCCATGTACCACATTGTGTTTGTGTATGTATCATACGATATATATGTGTGTGTGTGTGTATATATATATGCCATATGATATGTACCATATGAGATGTAAATATGTATCTATGTGAATATTATATTACATTACATTGCATTGTATTACATTGTATTGTATTGCATTACATATTGTATTGTGCTATGTTATGCTATATTATATTATGCTATATTATGTTATAATATCTTATATTATGCTATGTTATATCGTAACCACTAATTTAGATCTATGCTACCAAACTTAGGGATTGATTTCTTCCTTCTTTAAAAGGCTGTTCTGATACAAATAAACATTCTTGAATGGGGCTGTTGAAAGGTGTAGATAAAAAAGAGATATGTATTCATACTGGGATTCTAAAAGAAAGGATTTTTATTGGCATTTGTTTTCCTTTTTTTAGGACAGGTGGAGTTGGAGGCTTCTTTTCATTCAAAAAGTTGACTTCTTCACAAAAGGTGTAATGCTGAGATTTTTTTTTATTTTTACATTGTTACTTAATATCTAATTACTGTAAGTTTAAAATGTGTCTTTAAGAAGTAGTCAGTAAGAATTGTATCTCATGAAAGTTTTATAATTTAAATATATTTTACTGAACTGAAATGACATATTTGCCTATGTCAAGATTGCAAAATTTGACTAGAGGAATGTTACCATTGTCAGAATTAATCACTGCATCCTCTCTAGTGGTGTTTGAATGTGTGCTAATAAAAGGCATTGTAAGAATACCTTATTAAGTCAGAAATCCACACAATTTTCTGGGCTTGTGATTCATGTTTTTTTTTAATAAATAGCAACTACAATTTTGGAGTAAATGATAAATTATTAAGTCATTTTCCTCATTAGCAGCACATTTGACCACTTTCCCTTTCAGTAAAAGGACACATTGGAATGTAATCTTATAGAAGCAATCTAGCTTAATTCATCCAACCTGGGAGCCCATTTAGTTTTTATCGCAGCGCAAAAGACATCCAAAGAATAGATCTCATGGAAATACACAGCAGAGCAAGACTTCTGTCAAGGACTATGTCACCACCAAACTACACCAGGTATTCATTCTTCCTGATAGGTTCAAGCTGAATTTCTATAATCTTCTTCTCAATCTTCATTTTTCTCACCTACACATTTCTCTAGTCCCACCACAATTTAGTTTATCTATTACCTAGTCAATTTCATTATGATTTCTCTCTTAGTGTTTCCCTAGTCTCTCACTTAAAATTATTCTCTGAACTTATTTCTATCCTACCTTATCTTTTTTTTCTATCTATCTCTATGTATAGTCTCAAGCCATCTACCTAATTTTAGCTTTATTTACTTGTGCATTCAATTTAGGCTGCATAATTTTCCATTCTAATATTTAGAATTCCTTGAATTCCCCTAGAATTCCTTGCCTCATGATTTTCTATTTATCCTGACCTTTATTTCTTCATATTTAAGCAATTATTACCATATGATTTCTTAGTTCCTGCTCCCAGATGAATGAAAATCAAATTTTTAAATCATCTTAGATCTTCTAGTAGGCTCTGCAATATCCTGGAATTTGATGTAATCAACATATATATATACAAACAGAAAAGTTTTTTTTAAGAGATTTAAATCATCATTTAATATTCATCATTGTTTATTCATTTTCCTAGTTAATCTAGGCAATGCAGTATATTGAATTTAAGTCATGAATTCTTGAATTCAACTTTTGGCTTTGGCACGTACTGACTATGTGAAAGTAAAGCACTTAAAAGGACACTTTGAAACACACAATATTATACATTCAGAATTGTATTTCCTGATTTTGTGGAAGCGATGCCAATGTTAGAAGTTCCTTACACTGATACAGTTGCCAGGTCTGAATGAAAATGTGTGTGTGTGTGTTTATGAGTGTATCTGCAAATGCCGTGGGATAGGAAGGTAGAAGAAGAATTTTATCTTTGTCCAGTGACTGACTGTTATGGTAATTTTAAATTTTTAGAGGGTCTTAAAAAGTTATAATGAAAACCATGTAAACACAACCACAATAAGTTCGGTATCACTCAATAGTCATGGCTCACAAAAGTACAATGGAATGAATAAACAGTTTACAAAGCACTTAACCTAAATAACACCAGGAATTTGCTAGTGACACTGGTATTATCTCTACTTTAT
The DNA here is from genome assembly GCA_028658325.1 of Potorous gilbertii. NCBI lineage: Eukaryota > Metazoa > Chordata > Mammalia > Diprotodontia > Potoroidae > Potorous > Potorous gilbertii. The sequence continues at coordinate 96,316,909 of CM053774.1, read as the reverse complement.
AGATTAAAAGACTGAGAGAGGTTAAGTGGCTTATGTACCATTATACTCCCAGAAAGTGGCTTCCCCTGGACTGAAACACCAGTCATCTGACTTTAAGTCCAAAAAGCTCCCTAATACACAGTAACAAAGGAAATTATTCCATGTAAATCTTCTCTTAAGGTGAATGATGGAGGGGATAGGATAGGCACATCCTACTGTCCAACAAATGACTAATAAGAGAGCTGGACAAAGAAGAGTCTCCTTTACCTTTTCCTCTACCTTGCAATAAATTCAACGACTGTGGATACCTCTTTTTCTAGTGTCCATGTTTTCCACTGAAAACAGGTTTGAAGAGTGTTATACTCTGGAAAAAGAGAAAGGAAAAGGGGAAAAGGAGAAAAGAGGAACAGAGAGGAAAAGACAGGAGAAGAGATGACAGGATAGGAGAGGAGAGGAGAAAAGAGATGAGGTGGTGAGGAGGGGGTGAATTTAAATACTTGGTGGAAAAGTCTTATGATTTAAAGCCTGAATGAGCTAGTGTTGCATGGGGACAAGCCAACAAGCCAATATGCAAACTACAGTGAAGAAGTGTATTTGCATGGCTTAAACTTTGTTTTGTTGCATATTAAAAAAAATCAGTGGAAGTTGAAATTCTTTTGAAGGGGATTTTACACTTTTTTTTGGCAGCCTAGAGGATTCACCTGAAGTTTCATATATTTGACAGTAATGTATACCAACTGAATGTCATTTCTTTAGGTAGAGTTGAAGGAAAACAATGAAAAAGAAAAAAATAAACTGAAAATCATAAAATTTCAAAGTCAAAAGGCTCCTCAGGAGTCATATAGCCCAACACTTAGAGTAGGGATCCGTTCCTGCAAAAGCTTTGACATGTCAGCTTCTTCTGAGAGATGTATAATCCTTAAATTGTCTCTATACATTCTGTCTTTTGTGATTAATATGTTTTGTTTGTTTAGAGATCAGATTTTCTTTTAACATTATTTCTTTCTGTTTTCTCTTTTTCTGGATTCTCCATCATTTCTGTACTTCTGTGCATTTGTATTCCCAACCATGGTTCTCTTTTTTGATTCTTTGATGAGGTTTACTACCATAGATTTAAGTTTTGTTTTGTTTTTCATTCTGCCAGTTATTTCTGCTGTGGAGTCAAAAAATTCTTTTTTTAAAAATGATTTCTATTACTCTCTTAAATCATTCAGGAAAATATTGTTATGATTCCATGATCTCTTGGGAATCCCTGCCTCATTGGGTGTTACTGATTCATTTTCTTCTGTCTTATAATGTTTATTCATGGATGTATGGATTCATTAGTATTATGTGAAGCCATACTTCCATTATTTATATTTTCCCCAAATGATTTATCTGCTTGTGTGCAAAATCTTTTACTGATTTTTCTTCCTCATGGGACTTTTGGTAATTTGATTCTTTTATCCTTGTATTCCCCTATTACTTTCTAGTTCCTTTCCATTTGATCACATATCCCTCAGGTATTGAAACTCTAAGCTGTCTGAATCTCATCCCATGTTGGGGGAATTCACTTTTCACACTGCCCCAAGTGACTTCTTGGAGGATAGAACTGGTCACAAATCTCATTTTCCTTTCCTCAGACAGGGTGGAGCCCTAACACATGCTGATACCCTGCACCATATTTTCCTAAATTTTCTGGATGAGCCATATTGCTGTCCCAAGCAGTGTAAGTTTCTATGTTTTCCAATGGGATAGAGGATGCTTGTGAGAGTGTTAAGGATTAACTTATCTGGCTATCTTGTTAACGTTCTTGGTGTCTTAGGCCTTGGAGATAGCCAATGGTACTTTTCCTCTTACACATTATTCCTATTTTGTAAATGTTAAAGAATTATTGGAATTGGAGAAAGTATCTAGTCTTTTAATGTTATTCATGTAACCTAGAAATCCAAGCAATAGCCTTAAAAAGTTATCTTCCTATTTTTATTTGAAGGTCCCCTGTGATAAGAGCCTTGCTAACTCATTACTAGTGACTTGTAGCCAGAATACCTTGTGCAAATTTAAAAAAAGAAAGATTTTTTTCTGAGATAAAGCTAACACATAATCTAAAACTTCTTCTTATAATAATATATGTAAACATAAACATCACACAGGCTTAAAAGGGCATTGCCTTTCAAATAAATCAATGGCATCAAACTCAAATGATAACAGATCCAGGTGGCCTGAATCTGGACTAAGAAAACCACAAATTAACATTACCTATGTTATATTGTATTTTTATTTATTTTGTTAAACATTTTTCAATTACATTTTAATCTTGTTCAGAACAAACTAGGAGTTTTCTCAACTATGAGTCACAAATTTGACACCTCTCAATTAGAACACCTCAAAGGTCCTTTCTAATTATGATATTTAATATATTTATGTACTATGGATGTATATTACTAACAATATATGTTCATATATATTAACAATCAGTGAACTGTTGGAAGGTATTGAAGTATATGATATAAAAGCAATTGTGATGATGTCATTACCATTGTATCATTTTTATATAAACTCTCTAATGAATAAGCTAAAGATTAGCATCTAGAATGTTTCATTTTTCTCAGTCATCTCCATTATCTAAGTCTCTTGTAAGAGACTTTTTTCCTATATTTTCAATACTATGTATAATTTAATGAGAAGATTAGCCAAGAGATGATGTAAGCTTTCATTTTTCCTAAATAAGATTATGTAATTATCACATTTTCATGAATTTTAAAAGGAGTTTCCAGATGTACAAAGGTAATCTTTCTCAAGTTCTTTCTAAAGTATTCTATGTCCTAAAAGTTAACTGAACTTTTGTATCTTAAATTAATTTGTTTTGTAGGAAAATAATTTTAATAGAGAATTAAAATAACTAAATCTAATAACTACTAGAATTTCTTGTCATTGGAAAATCTATTAAATAACTTTGAATGTAAAATTGTTGTTATATTGTAGATTAAAGATTTGATGGTGTGTGTGTGTATGAAATAAATGCATCCATCCTCATATTTTACTACAAATTGCATGTTATTAGGAAGTCAATGTTTTGGAATATAGTCTAGGCATTTAAAAATATACTGTAGGAATGTATATGTACCCAGCCATACTGCATTCCATCATCTGAAGTGAACACTGTTTCCCCCTACTGTTTTCTTATAAAGCTTTCTTACTTGTGAATTTTTCAGGGGTCAATGAAACTGAGAATTAGAAAAATGAAAATTCTCTAATACATGATGGTCTTTATTATTTTTAATATTTCTTTGTGATTTAGTAAAGTCATTCGTGGCATGAGAATAAACATATTCATAGTTTATTAACACACTTCACAGGTGGAATGTCCATTGTGGATCAGATGCAGTTAACATTACTTAACTTTTCTTTGTGTTGGTTTTGGGCTTCCAAATGACTATGGAATTCAATAGTTTTTAATTTTTTTGTGAAAAAAGGAAAAAGTAGAGGCAGAAATTTGTAACAATTCTCTTTTATTTAATTTAGGGTATGTTCCTAATTACTTCAAGATATGCATCATATACAAAGAAATACAATGTCTGCACAGGATAAGTCTGCACCAGGAGATAGGAAGTCTAATGCCAGCTCTGCCACTTGTTAGTTATGTTGGCATTAGGAAAATTTGTCACTTCGTGTCCTCTTTGGATTTCAATTTTCTCATATGTAAAATGAACTATTTGGACTGATTAATCTATAGAGTTCCTATTAACTCTACATACATAATTCTCTTTAAACAGATCTATGCTATATCTAGGCTCACTTCTTTCTGGTTATGGTATCCTTACACACACACACACACACACACACACACACACACACACACACAAGGAAGGGAAGAGAAAGACAGACAGACTCTACTCTAACTTCTATTTCCATGACTTTGCCCTGTGCCAATTCCTAGTTTACTCGAAGCTTCAATTCAAATGCCAGCTGCTGTAGGAGACCTTTCCTAGTCTCCTAGCTGCTAGTGTACCTCCTAAAAGTTACCTTCTATCTACTTTCTAGTAACTTTTGTAGACATGTTGCTTCCCAATTGAAACAGAAACTCCTTGAGAGCAGGGACTGTTTTTGATTTTCCTTTTACTTCTAAATGATTTTAGCAAAGAAACACAACTCCCCACCTTCTGCAACAAGCAGTTCCCCTTAATGCTAATGCCTTGATACTGAAAATATCTCCAATTTTCCCTGTCTGTATTTCATTTGCACGATTGTTTACATGTTGCATGCTGACTTTCAGTAGATTATAAGCCCTTAATTAATTGAACTTTGCAGAAATGGACAAATATATTTGACATTTTTATATGGAGTCACTCACCTCCATACATCTCTTCCCATTCATTTCTACCACCACCTGATCTTTGGATGTGGTTAGGAATATTTCTAAACTATAGGAATCCAGAGTTCATAGCAAAAGAATGAAGGAGGAGGCGGGGTATATCTAAGACTTAAACTTTGAGACAGATTATCCAACAAGGGAAAGTAGGAAGAAAATGATGGGAGAAATCAGTGTTCCCTTCTTTGCTCAGGTAGCCAAGATTCTCAATAGGCACTAGTCTTAGAACCCTCTCACACTTGGGTACCCATCTCTGTCCTTAGAGATTTTTTTTTACTGTATTCAGTTCTCTAGCAGTCATCTCTGTCTTCTAGAGATATAGATCATGTTTTCAATAAATGCACAGTAGTCTTAGTCCTGCCATCTTCAGTCTAAATCATGGAAGCCTAGCAGTTCAAATTGGAAAGCACCTGACACTCCTAGAGATCTTGAGAATTCGGCAGTTTGAATCTCAAGGACATGGAAAAGAAGAAGCAAATTTCATGTGTCGGGATAGTGATCATTTGTCCCTTCTATATTACCTTCCAATTTTATTTTCTTGAAGAAATGATACTTTCCAAGATTCCTACTAAAGGGATAAGGGAAATAAGCGTGTCATGTGTCCCTGAATCATCATTATCAACCCAAACCTAGAGTAAAATAATTCAGACAGATAAGAAGACAAGGCGTAAGCACTAGATATAGCTAGGATTCTTCACTTGTCTCTCTCCTCAGTTGAAGGCTGACTCCTCATCCATATATCATAAACCTGTCTTAACAAAGACAGGACAACTTCAGCTTTTCACATACTACATTTAGCTACATATTGCAGAACTAGAATCCAGAGACTAATACTGTCCTTGAGATCAGTAGTGTAAGACAAGAGTATAGGTCAAACTATATTATAAGAAAGTCCTTCTTATAATTCTAAGTCATAAGCCTATTATTCACCTCCCCTAATGCATGCTCCCAAATGATTTTACCTTTTAGTGAATTATATAATTGTATGGGTTATGTTAAAGCAAAACTAAAAAGCATTCCAATGAAAAGTTAATCAATTATTTACTGAATATTTAAAAATTGCTTCTTTTTGGTTGGTTTAGTCATTTTTCAGTCAAATCCAAAATCCTTTTGGGATTTTCTTGGCAAAGATATTGGAATGATTTGCCATTTACTTCTTCATCTCTTTTTACAGATGAAGAAACTGAGTCAAACAGGGTTAAAACACTTATTCAGGGTCATATAGCTAGTAAGTATCTTAGGCCAGATTTTTTACTTGATTCCAAGTTGGAGCTCTAGCCACTGCAGTACCTAGTGACCCCTTAGAACTTGCAGGTTCCTAGTAAATATTTTTGAAGGACTCATTTGATTGATTTTTGACTCAGTGAGAGAGAGTGTAGCACAGAAGAGAGAGAAATGGCCTTGGATCAGTAATCCTAGAACAATTCCCATTTCTCATATCTAATAGCTGTGAGAATCCTTTTTTTTCCCCTTAGGGAAAAATCAATCTCTAGGAGTCCTCAGACAATTTTTTAAGACTATAAATTGCAGAGAAGATGCCAATCTGCATTAGGAATTAAAACTGGAAATCCAAGAGTTATATATCTAGAGCTTAAGGGGACCTCAGAGAACATCAAATCAAGTTCTCTCCTCCCCCCATTTTACAGATGTAGAAATCGAGCCCCAAGATGATCAAGTCATGAAGGTAGTAAGTGAAACTCACACAGACAGTAAGCATTAGGGGTAGCATTTGAACCCAGGCCCTCTAGCACCAGAGATAATGCTCTTTCCCCTGCATTGAATATTTATCCATAATAGTGTGACCTATGGGAAGACCAAAGGGGAGTCTGAATTTATCTAGCACACCTGCCTTCCTATCTTTTCATGGAAGAAGAAGTGGGGTTTAGAGTAAATCTAGTCTCCCTAAGGACATCTCCATATCCTACCCACTTTAAATGTTTTGTATGGTATGACCTGGACCCTCTTTACTTTCCAAGATATTTCATGGGAATATCTCCCGAGTTCACATTGGTTTAATTATAATTTCTTTGGTGATGATTCCAGCCCCAGCGTCTCTCCCAAGTTCTAGACCTACATCACCAATGCTTACTGGACATTTTGAACTGAATGTCACCTAAACATCCTGGAATTGACTTGTAGAAAACAGAACTAATTCCCACTTCCACCCCTCCTGCCTCTGTTCTCAGCATTTGTATAACTATCAAGAGTTCTACTATCCTTCAGTCAATCAGGTTCACAATCTCGATGTAATCGTTGACTCTCACATAAAGCATATATCCAATCAGTTGTCAAATCTAGTTCTTTTGTTTCTCTCCACATTTTTCATAGACATAGCCTTCTCTTGTCTCATGTAGTCATAGTCTAGATCTTCACTTCTTGCTTGGAATAGCCTCCCTGCTGAAAGTTTCTGCCCCCTCCTATTCACTCGCCATTCACTTGCCCAAGTGATTTCCCTAAGTCTCCGATCTCACCATGTATCCTGCCAGCCCCACTCACTCACCTGTATTATTTTCCTGTTATCACTAGGGTCAACTATAAGATTACAGGTTTAGCATTTTAATCTCTTCATAATCTGGCTTCTTCTTACATTCCCAGACCTGTTAATCCTCCTCCACCCATTCTCCAACCAATGTCATCACCTCATTTGTTATTCATCATAAACAATGCTCCACCTCCTAACTCCAAACCATGGTGCTGACATCTTTACCCTGCCTATAGTTCTGTACCTTCTCAACTTCATCCCCTGGTATCCCTGGCTAACTTAAAGAATAATTCCGAATATTGTCTCCAGCAGGGGGTCATTTCTTGTGTCCATACTGCTAGTGCACCTCCTAAAATTACCTTTCTCATGTCTTATTTGTACATGAGTTTTCCCAAGATTCCTAGTAAAAGGATAAGGGAAATCAGCCCTTCATGTGCCCCTGAATCATCATTATCAACCCAAGTCCAGAGTAAAATAATTCATAAAGATAAAGAGACAGGGCATGCATGCTTTCCCTTTTTCTCTGTATTCCCAGTGTTTCTCACAGTAATTATTTAAGTCCAAGTTACTACAAAGAGACTTAATGATAGAGCCTTTCCTCTGAGATTTCTTCCAATTTGTCCTTTAAATATCTTGGCTATTCATAATTTTTTACACAGTCTCTCATTAAATTACAATCCTTTTAAGGGCAATGATAATTTGTGTCATCCTTTGTGTCCTCAAAGCTTACCACAGTACCTGGCACATAGTAGGCTCTTGATACATGCTTATCACGGATTATTTGACAGAAGAATAGGGCTGAGTTATGAGCCTGAGCTCCAATTCAATCATACACACTTATTAGCTGAATAACCACATGCAAATCAATTCATTGTTCAGAGTTTCAGGTTGCTCTTCACTAACTCATAATATTAAATTATTTATGTAGTGTAAATATGCAAAGTGTTTTTTTTACAATATTGTGAGAAAGCTCCCTGGTTTCCTTTATAAATTTAAGCTATTATTAATATCTACTGTCATGAAAAAAAATTTCTTCCCACATTTACTTTGATTGCATTAGATTGGTAGTTGTGTAATACTTTTTTTTTCCTTTCCCATATCCATAAAATGACTATGAATGCAGCTCACAATGGGTTTGTTCTCTGAGGAACTAGCCAGGAAAAATGCCTAGGCAACACACACATTGAGTGCATTTGTAACCTATTTTTGATTCTTTTTAGCATATTTTCTTCCTGGTATGAATATTTTAAATGTGTTCTGCCAAAATCATTCCAATACTGTCTAGAAAACCTCAATTGTCTTTATGAGAGAAAGAGGGAACTGAGGGTGGAGAGACAGAGGGAAGGGTATAATGGATGTGAAGATGAGATGAGCATTTGTATCCCAGTTGTAACCAGAATACATCTCAACTGCATAATTTTAGAAGATTTTCTGCAAGTGTAGAAAGTGAATTATCTAAAAGGAAAGATTCCCCAGCAGAAAGCAGATGGTCACATGAAATTGAGCGGCTAATTGCTGTATATTCCATGCAGCTAAAATGAAATGAAGGGGGTGACATATTGTAAAGGAAGATCCTGACAGCAGCAGTGTCATTGGAGAACCATATTCAGAGCAGAGTGAACATGGTATAATGAGAGCTTTATTTTCAGAGGAATGTTTTCTGTTTTATAGCTTTACCAAAATTCCTACAAATGAGCTCATATCTGTACCACATAATTTTGCTGCTTGCATGCCAACATTTTTAAATGAACCTCCGCCAATACTCAACAGCTAATTTCCATCAATCAATAGTGAGTCCAACACAGATCGTGATGTAGTTTGGCCAACTGATGGACAAGCCAAATTAGAATTGCTTCTAAACATTTGCAGAGAGTGATAGCAGAGAAGAAGGAAATATTTAGGGAGATAGAAAACTTACATTTAATGGAATGAAAATATATCCACTGGGAAAAGAAGTTCCTCCTCTGAAGTTGGCCTTCACATCTGAAGACCTAGGTTCCGTTCCTGACTTTGTCACTTACTTGTCTTTCCTCGGAGAAGCTTTTTTATTTCTCTGATTCTCTGTTCTCATTAAAAGAAAAATAAACTAAAATTATAGGAAAGGCTGTTTGATTTCCAGTGCCCCTTTTGTTCTAAATCGATGATGTGCTGACTAATGAAAATGGGGATAAGAATATAGGGTTTAGTTGTTATGGCCAAAGGAGATGATATGTGTAAAATAATTTCAAAATAATAATTCATAAAATAATTTATGAACCTTAAAGTAGTATTTAAGTTGTAGTTTTTCTCATCATCATGCTTACCACCACCACCACCATCATCATTCTCTTCATCACGTGATACCATCTTCATCATTAATACTTCCTCCCATCTCAGTACACATCAAGGAAGTGAATGCAGAAAAAACTATTTGTTAAACCACAAGGCATTATATAAAGTGACCTATTTATTCTTTCTGAACAGAGTTAAGACAAGTAAAGACTTTCATGCCCCTCCTTTGCTCACTTACCTCTTTGGAGGCTTTAGTTTTCCTACTATAAATAGCTTCTGTTGGATATGAGGAAAATAACAATGTAATGAAAGTGCTCTAACAGCATTATTTTCAATCTCAAGATTTTAATTAAATCTTTGTTAGTTTAATAGATATCGGATATTTGTATACCTGTCAGCATTTAAGAAATTGATGTTTTTTCATGGGAAGTTAAAGGGACCATATTCACTCTCAGGTGGAGTGAGTGGACTGTGCTTAGTGAAAGTATATGTCATTCTGGTATGATGATGGGTACTGTTATCCCTACTACTTCAGGAGAATGAGACTGGAAGATTGCTTGAGTTCAGGAGTTCTGAGCTGCAGTGTAATAAGGAAACTGATTGTTGGAATGAAGCCCAGAACCAATTCACTGAATCCCTGAGAGCATGGTTGAGTTGGGCACCATATTGACCAAAGAAGATTAAGCCTAAGAGCCTGATATATTTCTAGCTTGGGTCAGATTTAAAAAAAAAAAGTTGAAAAAGCAGTATATATAAGTGGGGAGTTATTTTAGATCAAAAACAAATTTACAAATGCAAAATAATAAAAAAAATTAAACTATTTATGTAAAAATCTTAGCTACAATAATTACCCTAAATTGCCTACATCATTTGAACCAAGTACGGCTCATACATTGGTGAAATATTAATATCATGTTTTGCTAGCAACCATCTCACCTTATTAATATATTTCCACTTTCTTATCCTTTAGGATGAAGGTTTTTGAAAGATAGAGTGCATTAATACGTAGCATTAGGCAATGACAATTTCTAAAGGGAAGATAAAGAATAGATATTTAAACTGAAACCAACATTAATTGGATCTAAGAAGTACAAAAAGAATCAGCATGTAAGAGCTGCAAAAATTACATAGCTTTGCCAATTGTACTAAAGATCCTAAATTGTAAGTTTATTAAGTTCAGTTTAATAAAAAAAAAAGATCAAAATCATGCTAGATCCTAATCTCAGTGTCCAACCTGCATTATTTATAACTGAACTACTATCTATAACTTTACTCTTTTCTGCTTCCTATATAACATATTTAATTAGATCTGTTCTAGATTTTATAGAAAAGCAAATTTTAGATTTGGAAAGCACCTCAGAAATTGTCTATCCTTAATACCTATATTCTGCAAGAAAACCTTCTCTGACATCCCCCAAAGCTCCAGCTTCTGTTTTTGTCTTTTTATTTCCGAAGGCATTAATGTCTTTCAAAGTGAAATAGAAATTTCACCAATCTGTATTTTTTATTGTGGAATCCACAATCAAAACAACGTTCACAAGTAGAATAATTGTGGCCCTTTTCAGGATATGGTCAGAAAGCATTTTCTTCTAGCATGGTTTCTTTAATCTAGTCAGGTCTTCATTTAGCTTTTCCTCATGCCTAAGCCTATTTGGTAAAGTTTTCTTTCCAGCTCTATTTCACTGTCCCCATTCACAGGAATCCCACGCAACTGGAGGGGGGGAAAGTGATTTGAATGAATTTTATCTGAGTAACAAGAATGACTCATCAACAGTTTGCTTACCCTGTAGTAAATACAATCTTTTTTTTTTTAAATGAATGACAGGACTATATAAGGTCCAAACTGAGAACTTTAATGTTACATATAAAACCATAATATTTAGAGTTGAGTGAACTTACTTAAACTTTATTTTTATAGGAATGTTGTTTATTTTATAGCTTTACCAAAATTCCTATAAACGAACATATACCTGTTTACAACATATATTTTTGTGACTTGCATGCCAAAATTTTTAAATGAACCTGCTCAAGTATTCAAGAACACATTTTCATCAATAAATAAAACACAAATCTTGTTATAATTTTGCCAACTGATGGATATTTACATTATGTAAGTAATATATGAGCAAGCTAGTTGATAATGAATATCTGTAAAAATTCATGTGGATTTAAAAGTTTTCAGTATTCTCAGATTTGTGTTACTATCTATAAGAAGGACATAATGGCTTAATAGATAATGGGTCCAGTTACACAGCTGCATAATGGAAAATAGTAAACATGGTGCATCTTGGAAATTAAATTAATTTTTTTTTCAATTTTAGGAACTGTGATTTCATATGAATAGGGAAATCCAGTGAAGGAACTATTTCTACCAAAATACGTGTTCAGCAATTAGTGACTCAGGAAGATATTATTTGAAATTCCATTTCTATTTCTTATGCATTGCATTTGTGTGACCCTGGGCAAATCCTTTAACTTCCTAATGCCCCAGACAACCCTCTGAGACTAACTTACTGAGCAGGTTTTGGTATGCATTGGTAGAAGGAGCCCCCTCATTGAATTTTCCTACGTACATGAAATCACACTTACCAAACTGAAAAAAAATGAGTTTAATTTCCAAGTTAGACCATATTGAATCTATCATGTTTTATTATGCAGCTCTGTTACTTAAGATCCAGAAACTTCCCTTTCTGGTAAATTGGAGTGGGGACAGTAGATGAATCCTCTTGTTCTTTGGTTTTGTACAATCAAATAGTGGCAGAGAGGGGAAGTGAATAAATATGCATGTGTTCATTCAAGAGATAACAAATGTTCTAGTCCAATTTTTGATATTGTTTAGCCAACATTCAGACATAAAATTTGCAGCAGCTAGGTGGTACTGTGAACAAAAGGACTGGACTTAGAGACATCTGATTTCTAGCACTTGCTTTGTGACCATCAGCAAATCTGCCTTAGTTTCCTCATCTGTAAAATGGAAATAGTAATAGCACCTCTGCCTCAGGGTTGCAAAGATAGAAAGAGATAATATTGGTAAAGCTCTTTACAAACTTTAAAATATTATATAAATGTTAGCTGTTGTATATTCTGTGAGGATGATGATGATATGGATAGATAGATAGATAGATAGATAGATAGATAGATAGATAGATGGATAGATAGATATTATTTGCCAGACACTGTGCTACGCAAGGGGATTAAAAAGAAGGAAAAGAACCAAATAAACAAAACACTAGTCCTGCTCTCAAGGACTTCAGGTTCTAATAGGGAAGACAACACACAATCATGTACAATTTGAGATTACTATCTCAAAGGGAACGTAATAAGGTTACGGAGGACTGGGAAAAGTATCTGGTAGAAGTTGGGTCCTCAGATGATACTTTGGAGCCTAGGAAGTGTATTTGAACAAGGAGATCAATTGAAAAGTGCTGTAGTCGTAAAACGGATTTCTGTGTGGGGAAAAGAAAGTAGGCAGAGTAAGAGCATAGTGAGGAGTAATAAAATTGGAAATGTAGGAAGGGGACAGGTTATGGAGGGGGTTTTTAAATCTAAATAGAGAATTTTCATTTGAACTTGAATACAGTCAGGAGTCACTGGAGTTTATTGAATGGAGGAGAAGAGAAAATGATATAGTCAGACCTGTGCTTTAGGGAAATCAATTTGACAGGCAACTTTTTAAGATTTATCTACTAAGTAATATATGATTTTAATCTGCCTCAGAATGTGTAAAACAAATCATAGATGCCTGATTCATTGTTTTCTTTAACTTCTAGAGGGATCTTTTCGTGACAAAATTTCACTTTTCCACTTTAAGTTATTCCTAGAATGTAAAAATATTTCAATAGATATTTGTTGAATGATATCAGATGTAAAATTGTTGGTGTGGCATATAATACTCCCATTAAGAATTACTTAAATATTTTGTCAGTTTCAGTGCTACTTCTAGATGATAGTCATTCTGAGATGTTTGTAAAATATAATATATATTATATAATATATTATAATAATATACTATAGGACACATGATTTTTTTTTGCAAATGAAGGATAAGGAAATGTGATCCCAAAGGATTATTTGTACTTGCATTCAATATTCCATATTGTAGAAAGAAGTTATTTTGGAGTTTTCTGTAGTACTATATGTGAAATAACTCTTCATTGCCATATCCAGCCACTAAAAAGGCTGAGCACTTATTCTTATGCTCATTAAGGAGTTCTGATAAAAATTGGATCTGTGTTCTGGTCTTCTAGACCCTGTGTCCCATTTTCTAGCCACTGTAGCATGTCTGGAACTAGGAGAACTTTCACTAGAGAGAACATTTGGGGACCATTGAAAATTCTATGCACATTTTCAAATGTGAACTAGTTTGATCTCTTATTCTTATTGAACCTTAAGTTCAGCTTATTTAACAGGAGTACCTGTTAAATAAATATGTATTTGTTATACTAATTCAATGGGATATTCATTCAATTTCTTATTGAAATTCGATCAATATGTATGTTTCTTTTATTTGTTTTTTCTTGGATGTATAGGACAGTTACTTCTAAGCAGCTATGCTTTTAGAGAAAAACCAGACTTAGCTTGTTTAATGTTTAGCCAAGTTTAATGTTAGGACAAATTAGGTGCTCATAGTTATTAAACAGTTACTAGGATGTTTCATTAGCCCTAACATAGAAAGAGTATACATATCTTTCATATTTTTCATTGCCTTCATTATTCATCCATAATGAATTATTGGAAGCATTAAAAACTGTGTTCCTAAATATTTAGCTATGTACCTTTTGATAGTCCAATCAATTTTCATTGTAGTTATAAAAGTAGCTAGATAACTAGAAACAAATATTTCATTTGATTCTCAAGGATTGAGATGCAACCCCTTTCATCTTCATAGGGAAACTAGTCAGGTCAGTAGGGGAGTGTAGTAAATTTAATGGGCCTTGGACATCTGAAAGTCTGAAAGTCTGTAACCCTATGAGAATAGAACGTATTAGTAACTATATATATATATATATATATATATATATATATATATATATAAAACTAGGAAATCATCACTATAAATAGAGGAAGACTGGAAGTGTCAAGGGATGTAGTAAGCTTGGGACTTGTATCACAACAAATAAATCAAGTCATCCCTTCGTTGCCTTTTAGGGTGAAAAAAAGACAGGGTGGAGGGTGAAGTCCAATAGATACTGAGACTATCACACTTGTTTGTCATGGAAGTAGTACCTTATTTAGTCTACTAAAGTCATAGCATCTAAATTGGAAGGGACCTCAATGACTAACTAGAAGAGTCCCCACTACTAACCCAATTAGTTATACAGTCTTTACTTGATGGAACTTTATTTGAGGAAACTCACTACCTCTCAATGGTCTAATTCTTAAGGAATTTTGTTTTGCTTTGAGTTCAAATAAGCTTCTCTTCAACTTCTACCCATTATTCCTGATTCCACTCTTAGAAGGCAAGTGGAACATATGATAGCTCTTAAAATATGTGAAGCTAGCTACCATGTCAGTTCTGTTTTATCTCTTTTCAAAGCTAAGTGCTTCAAGTTCTCATATATATGGCATGATCTTGAGGCCCCAGTCTCTGAACATTCTCAAGTTTATCTACATCCCTTTATTGGTCTGACACAGTATCTCCCACCTCTCAGAATTAAGCACTCCCCACACTGAATACATAATGTTTTGAACTTTTTCTGATATATCAAGAAAGAGTGTTAGAGACCCCATTGGAGCACTGCAGTACCGTATTGATCACTGGTTGCAGCCTTTTGTCATTCCTGTGGCTTTTTTGGGTTTTAAGCCTTTCTGACTACCCTGTGATTGCCTCAGAGGGGAAAAGTAAAGGGGAAAAAGTATTTATGTGAGCCTACTATGTTTCAGGTAGGGTGTTAATCATGTATTACATACTTTCACTTGATCCTCACAAAACTTTGCAAGTTAGATACTACTTTTGTCTCTATTTTACCATTGAGGAAACTGAGGCAAGCTAAGTGACATACCCAGGGTCATTTGAACTCATCTTCCTGACTCCAGTGCTCTATCCATTGTCTCACCAGATGCCTCTTTATTCTCGCTATCATTGCACATATTTTAAGCCTATCCTTGGCAGTTGTCTTAGCAGGATGTTCAACTTACAAATATCTTTCATATTTTTTCATTACCTTCTTTTTTTATCCATAAAAGAATTATTAGAAGCATAAAAAACTGTTTACCTAAATGTCTACAATGTAGTTGGTCTTTTGGTAGTTCAATCAATTTGCACTATGGTTAAAAAAGTAGGTAACATGTATTATTCCATGTGTTCCTAAATGGAAACTCATACCTATATACTTTGCGATCACAAATTTCTAAGTAATGTCCATTTGTATTGACTTACCAGTTCTGATACCTTAGACACTACCATATGTGTTTATGGATTTTCAATGATAAATTTGAAAATAGAATCGAGCCCTTACCAAATATTTAATATTTTCATAGGTCATAAAATGCTCCTAAAATTGATATTCTACCTTTTATAAGGTTTTCTATTTCTCTTTATTCTACTTTCTGGAAAATAGTGTTTTAGGCATGGGAGGAATCTAGCTAAGTAAGCATATAAAAACCATTTAGATCCCTCTCGGTTAATTTCCTTCAATACTTAAAAAGCTTCTCTTTGCATAATTGACTCATTTTTTTTTCATGTATTGTCAGTGTTAAAACAGTAATTACAGTGAGAAATACAGAAAATCCAAAATTGGATGAGCTGCTAATTGATATATGATCGTCTTTCAAATAAAGGTAACATAAAGAAAAAGAGTTCTAAAAAGACACTTTTTTTGTGAAGGGGAGCATTTTAAGTATTGAAGAAAATTAACAGACAGTTACAGAAACATGTATAATGGGGGCATATTTGACATTCCCTATCATCCTAACAATTCACTGGCATGTACCTAATTTCCTTAATCTTGAAGGTGTTGTGCCAGCTTCACTTCTGCCTACCAGATGTATCGCAGTTAAACATCACCAGGAGGGGGACTGAAAACAGCATACCCACTCCTACAAATCATGTGTTGTTGGATGATTTAGTTGCTTTGTAAATACCCAGAATAAAACTCTCATCACTGGAAACAGAGAAAAAAGACTTTGCTGTTGATCATTTTTGATGGATGCAGTTAGACCTTAAAGGTCTCCTGGCTCTACAGCTGATAATAAAAGATGAAGGCTTAGAAGAATAAACAGAAACGAGCTCCTGTGGTGTTCCTATAATAGAATGAGCTATAAATGATGACTTAAAGTATTAAATATTCCAGAGTAAAATGTTTCTATTATAACAATTGTTCAGTAGGTTTCAGAAGTGGGCATTTAGGTGCCTGTAGGAGTGAGAGTCAGGGAAAGGAAACATTCTGGAGAAGAACAAAAATATGAAATGGTGCCTTTCTTCTTTCTGAAGACCCTCCAGTTCTATCCCTTTCTCCAGTGACACAGACAGTGCCTCATTCATATTTACCTTCTGATTCTGAGAATTGCCCTCTTTCAGATGATTTGGGACCATAATCATCCTCTCTCTCTAGACCTGAACTTCTTCTCCTACCTCTTTCCCCTAATTTGTTCTTTTACCCTTTACTAGAGTGACTATTTTCTGTATTCTTAGATATATGGGCTTAGTCTATATAAACACAATTTTTAGTACATATTAATGTCTCAACTCATCTACTTTTGGCTGATCTATTTTTCCTTCTGTCTGTCTATCTATCTATCTATCTATCTATCTATCTACTGACATACCTATCTACCTATCTTACTCTCTAGATAAAACATAAACTGATTGAAGGCAAGACTTTCTTTCTTATGTCTTTGTATCCATTCCCAGCATTGAACACAGAGCATGACAATGAATATACTCTTAATAAATATTTCTTAATTACTTATTGGATCGACTAGGAAGCCATATATATTTTATGATTATTTTATTGGCCTTATTATTGAATAATTCAGAGAAATCAATAAATGTTTGCACTTTTTAATTTGATTATGGCAATCAAAAATACTATCTATTGGGTAAGCAGACATTATAATTCCAAGTATATGTACTTGAATGACTAGGATTTTATCTAATGAAGAAATGTGAAATATTATGATAGATATTGCTATCAACTTATTTACATATCTTCTTGAATTTGATATTCTGGTCACTTAATAATCTCATATATATGTATTTTTTAAATTGTCTCCTTGTACCAAGTAAAAAAAGGTATGTATTGCATAGGTAGTAAATTCTCTTCCTTTATGGACAGATAGCCTCATTTCACTGGATGTGGAACTCTCCATCCATCTTCCTATGCTGCTTTCTACTTTTCCTCCTCCATGTGTTTGCTCTTATACAGAAGATTCATATTAACTATCTTTCATTCCCAAATGCAAAATTCTCCAAGAAATCTTTCTTGGTTTTCCAACATAAGAATACTTATCAAACCTCCAGCTATTATTATGTACTTTAGAAGGATAACTTACCTCTTACTTATCTGAATATTTGTATAATATGCATATACAAGTATACATGCATCTCTAATAATCATCGTTACTATTTTTTTACTTAACTCTTTTACTGTTACATGATACCTTTCATCAAGTGGGATAAGTCTATAAATTTTAAAACAAAATACTTCCATAAACCTGAAAATTAAAAGAAAAAGAGCCTGATGCTTGATAAGCATGCAATGCATTTCTGAATTCACATTAGAGTAGAAAATCTGCCAGCATTTATACTCCATAGACATAACTTTTGAGAACTCTGAACCACTTCCATATTATAAGAAGACTTTAGAATAGTATTGAATATAACTTTACTCAAAAAAATTTAATGAGATCTGATTATTCACTGAAAGAGCTATAGATCCACTATTTCAGAATTCAAGTTCTCTATGCTTTGCTTCCCAACCTACTTTTCTATATTTATCTTTTAATCATTCCCTAAAGTCATGGATTTTGTTCCAGCCAAACTGAACTGTCTCTGATTCCCCAAACAAGTAAAATTTCCTTCTTATGTTAGTAATCCCATGGGAGCTGTCTTCTCCCTCTATCTCACCTCTTCTTACCAATATTCTACCCATCATAAGCTTATCAACATAATGAGCTGTCCAAATGGGGATGTGGTCATATCATTAACCTAAGAAAATTTCCAGCTTCGATCATGAAATCTAAATTCTTGCAGAATCTATAAGGATTACTATTGTCATTATTTATGAGAGTAGGAATATATATATATATATATATATATATATATATATATATATATATATATATGTATGTATATACAGTTGTGATCCTAATTCTTCAGCACTTTGTTTACAGGCTAGACAGAGGCTCTTTCATTTGTTCCAGGCAAAAGAAAGCAAGTGGTTGTAAATTTCTTATCTTACTGAGATGAGAGTTTACAGAATAAAACAAATTTGTCCTATTTGGCTCTGAAGATCATTCTAGAAAGGGTAAAGCATGAATTTTTTACACTGACAATCAAAGCTCTCCAAACACTAGTTATATCAAAATTATTGCGGACCTGTTCACTTCCTTGTTCCTCTTCACACAAGCATACTTAGCTAATTTTATTGGTTTTTATTCTGTTGTCTAAACATATAATGTAAATTTTCGCCTCTGTACTTCTACTCACAAAATTTCCCCATTGGAAATGTTCCCTTCCCTCTCCTGCTTTACCCTTTCATCCAAATATCCTGCCAAAACTATTTCAAATCCCTTTCTATTAGCTCTTTGAGTGCACAGTAATCTCCTTTTCCTTGAATTTATAGCACTTATTATCTACACCACTCATTTATCTTGCATTGCTATTGACCTGTTGCATATCTATTTGTGTGTTTGTTTGTGTGTATAACAATGATACTTATCCTTAGCAATAGCAATAAACGTTATTTACATATATAAGAATTGCTATTAGTAGCATCAATTTTAAATGTGAAATTATGTGTATGATACATGTGTCTGACATAGAAAAACCTATATTACATATATAATTTCTGAAACTGATTAGCTTTGCAATGGGTTGATGAAACTTATTTACCAAAAAGACTCACTAAGGTCCAGTAAGATACAAGGAAACGATCTGAATTGCAGCTAAATAAAATTCTAATGTCAACAGCAACCATCCAAACATGCAACTTCTTACTCCTTAAAAGAAACTGTCACAAATAAACAATTGTATTTATTTACCTAAAACATAGTTTCACAATTGGTTTGGGTGATTTTTCATGAGTGAAATATCTGGAATAATTTTATATTAGCCTGAATTCGTTTCCTTAAGGTATGTTGTAATTATCAGTGGTTAACATGAAAGAGTTAAAGTAGAATCAAGGCCATTGAAATTTTATCTTTTCAAATTTCTGTCAAACTAAAAACATAATCAGAATATTCTATTAATGTAATTGATTTTTTTTGTTTTGTTTTATGTACACATCATTATTTAAAGTATGGTCAATATGATCAAATATACATTTCTAGAGGCTTTTTTGGCTGAAGATTATTTTTCTTCAGTTTGACTTGTGATTTCATTGATAGGGGGAACTTCCAGCAAATTAATTCCCTCAAGTAATAGAGTGCTGATTATTCTGCAACTTGTTGTCTTAGAAAATTGCCTTGTTCCTGATACATGAAGAAAAAATGTGTATGTGTGTGTGTGTGTATGTCTGTGTGTTTTCTTGGGGTACCTAATGAAATGAAATTTACAAAATCATTCTTTTCTAAGGGAAAGATAAATAATACTAAAATTGTCTAGGGAGGATGAAATCAATTTTCATGAATTAATACTGTATTAATAAATTGATAGAATTTACAGAGATATGCAGAGAATCATTACCACATGAAATTTGTTATTTGAACCTGGCAAATCTGCAGGATCATCTACCAAATAATAGAAAAGATGCAATCTGATTCAATATCTATAGAGATGAAAAGATATAATATAAAGGATATTATAATATAAGATAATATAAATATTAAGAATATGAAAAGTGATGAAGATGGAGATATTTAAATCAGAATCCAGTATCTTAATAATTTTATTTATTCACACCTTGCTAATAAATAATAGTTGTTTGTTGAATCAACTTTTAAAAAATCTGTTATTAAAGGGACAGAATCACACATTTTAAGTATCTCATAATGAAGAATTAAGAAGAGTTTCCATTTTTGTTATAGTTGAATAGTAACAAGACTTACAGTCAGATTAATTTGACTAAGAGCAAAAATTATTATAAAGGATTAGAATGGAAATGCATGAAATATCATTTGCTTGATTTCATTAAAAGTTCCTTTGTAGACATTACAGAACTTGAAATAATAACTGACACTGAGCTGGTACTTTGGATTTTGCAAATTGCTTTTAATATATAATCTCCTTTAAGCCCCACAACAACTCTCTGAGATAGATAATACACTTCTTATCCTCATTATATAAATTAAAAAAAAACTGAGAGGACAAAAACTGGAAATGAATAATCTATAGCCTTGCAGCTAAAAGGTGTTCGTATGATTCCTGACTTCAAATCTTATTCTCTTTCTAGAATATTGACTCTTTCTTAAGATAACTTTTTCTGATGTAGTAGCATTTTTGAAAACCATTTAAATACATATGTAGATATGCCATACATACAATAAGTGTATGTATAAAGTACATTATTTCATCATGTCATATATTCATATGGTTATGCTAGGAAAAACATATGTAGAAAAATGATAGCAGGCTAATGCCAAAATTTCTCATTCATTCCAGAATTTCAGGATACTTTCCAAAACCAATCTGTCACATTCTGCTCAGTGAATTCACTGTCAAACTTTCCCATGTTTGCTACATAGATCACATCCATCTCTTTTTCTTTATTCATGCTTCTTTATTCTAATTTGCATTATTTCTTCAGTCTTCTAGACTCTTTATTTCTATTAGTAGCATCAACAGCCTTCCACTGGCTATGGCTTGAAATCTGGGTGTTATCTTCAGCTGTTTCCTCATCCTCATTTCTCAGTCCAATCAACTGCCAACAAATGACTATTCTTCAGCAGTATTTGCATACTAATGCCCTCTTTTCCATGACCACTTTTTTCCAATCCATTTCAATATGCATACATTAAGTGCCAACTAGAGACAAGATTCTAGGTGCTAGAGATGTAAAGCCAAAGTGAAAACCAGGCCCTCATCTCAAAGAACTCAGATTCTACTGGGGGAATATCACATTTACACATGTAAATCAATGAATCTACCAAACTGAAATTGAACAGAAATCATTGTAAAATCTCAAATTTGATTTTAAAGCATCAACTACTTCTAGCACAATTAGAAAGCCTTCACTTTTTTTTATTATGCTTGTGTGCATGTGCGTGTATATGTCCCACAATTTTGTTCAATATATTTCAATATGCCAACAAAGGTTAGTCAAAATTAATGCAACTTTATATTTCATTTTGAGAAGCATTACATCTAGTATTAGATCAAAAGATACTATCCACTGTACTGTTTTCACTACATCTGAAGCATTGTACCTAGTTTTGGATGTCAGTTTTTGGAAGGAATTGACATGCACCCAAAATAGTGAAGGTCATTCCACATGGGGAATAATTCATGACCTGGATGTGTTTAAACTGGAAAAGTGAAGATAGTGGAGTTATGGTAGCTAACTTCAAGTATTTGAAGAGTATTTATCTAAAAAGGAAATGGCCTTGTACCCATGGAGGGAAAAACTAGGAACACTGTATGAAAGTGACAAAAAGACTACTTTGGCTTAATGTAAGGGGTTATATGAAAAACCTTAACATGATGAAAAGATACTTTGGTTTTACAGAATCTTAGGAGGAAAAAACCTCCAGAAGAAGACAATAACTTTGTAATAATTACACGCATGACACTTTAAAGAATTCATTGCTGACAAGGATCATATTTTAGAGTGAACTGAATGCCTAAGAAAAGAAACATTAAGCCAATAAGGAGTCAACCTTTCCTAAAATTCCTACCTAATTTCTAGTATTATGTATATATGTTGTTAAGCCATCTCAGGAATTTTACTCAATAAAAGAACAAGGCAAATATATGGTATCAGGTAGAAAGAATTCCCTGGCCACCATACTCTTGGTCACCATGAAAGTTAAAATGAGTCCAAGCAAACAAGTAAAAGAAAGCTATTTTATGCCAGCAAGAATATCAGTCTATGAGCCTTAGGCATTTTATTATTTATTTTTGATTATTATGCATGTATAAAATGAGTGTGCTGAAACCCAATCCCTATTTATGTAATTGACAGGATTCTGTAGTGCAAATAACATCAATTGAGAAAGTCTCTAATAAAATCTGTCAAACATCAGTATAAACTACATGTCAACAAGTTGTTAATTTAGGATAGTGTTTTGATAACAAAAATGTAAAGATAGGTTGACACCCCTCTAGGTCTGAGTATATATAAGAGAAAGAATTGAATTGGGAGTACCATGACAAAGAAGTCTTAGGAACAAAGTGGGTATGGGGGAATCATGAGTCCAGAGGGAATGTCATAGTCTCTATTCTGAAGACAATCTTGTAAAATATAAAGGTCAACATGATCTAGAATTCCCATTGGAGTCAGCTCCCTTTATGCAATTCCCGACACCTTATAACAGTGGCTTATGGCCACATCTTCATTGGGTGCTGAGATACCTTTTGAAAATAACCTAGAAATTCTGAATAAAGGCAGCTTTAATATTTCACAAGGATGCTGTCTTTTGTAAGGTCACAGTCCCAAAGAAAGATACACACCTGCAATAGGAACTTCATAAGGACTTTGCAAAGGGAATAAAGGACATGGAGAAACCAGAATTTTTTTTTCAGCTGCTTGCCACATGGGTTCACTAAGGTGGGCCATTTTCTCTTGGACTTGTGGGAGAGTGGTATAGGCTTTTTTTATATTAACAGTTATTTTTATACCATATTGGTAAATTCAACTTTTCCAAAAAAATAATTAATTCTAGTTGGCTATTTGATTTCAACTGGTTAATTGTGGAGAGCACACTGGATAGAGACTGTGAATAATACAGCTAGAACCAAGTTCCCCTTCCCCCCACCCCCCACCTCCAGCCCATGAGGGCTGTCCTTTGGGACTTAAGAGGACAGGTAGTCATTAACCCTCTAGGGACCTGGCCCTCCAATATGTGAATGTGAATTGGAAAATGAGATAAGAATAGATGTTTCATGTTCCTCCCCGCCACAAAATCCTGAATTTTGTTTAGCAGGTCTATCATCAACAAATCTTCCTGGTAACAATACAATACTATGCACTAGAGTTGTAAAATTTGTTACTAATTGTTGAGTTTTTGGAACAGTCAGCAGATTAATTTGACTAGAACTTAGAATTTATAACAGATTCCATTCCATTGGAGTCTGATTGTGAATCCATTAAATGCCAGGGTGAGGGACTTTGCTTTTATATCCAAGGCAATAGAGAGTCATTCATGGTTTCAATCAAGGTAGTGACATTATCAGATTTATTCCTTAGGAAGGTAATTTTGGCAGCTGTATGAAAAATCAGTGGAAATAAAGAGGTGAGACTGGAAACAGGGAGACTGATGGGCAGATCTTAGTTGTAGTAGAAGATCAATGATTCAGGACAGAGTCTGTGTGAAGCAACACAGGGTATAGATATGAGATATGCTATGGGGACTGAGCAACATTTGGCAGCTAAAAAGATTTGGGGAGTGAAGGAGAGGGAATAATCAGGAATGACTCCAAATTTACCAACTGGAGTAACTGGGAAAATGATTGTCTCAATAGAAAGAGGTAAGTTCAGAGAAGAGGAGATGTAATTGGGGTGTATCATGAATTCTATTTTTGAATTTCAAATTTGAGATGTCTATTGGATATAAAGGATGAGGTATTCTACAGACAATTAAAATGTGTGACTGAAGTTTAGGATATTGATTGGGGCTACATATAGAGATTTCAAGGTTATTTGCTTATGGTTCAGTGCACAGTTTTCTAATCATAGTCAAGGATGTAGTAGTAAATATTTTAAGATGCTGTTTCTTGCTTTACAATGACAAAAAAAGTCTTCATTGTATTCCTAAATAGTTTTTGCCTTAATTTCTAAGTAAGCATTGTTGTTATTAAAAATAAGTTACAAAATTCTTTGAAGGGACTTATAATACTTATAATTATAAAAATAGTATAATACTTATAATTATAAAAATAGTACTAAATAGTATTAAGTACTATTAAATTATATTAATTTAATAAATTAGTACTATTAAACATACTAGTACTATTTAATTAAATAGTACAGAGACACAATTAAATGATTACATTCTTATATTAATTTCATTTGTATGTAAATGAAAATATTCAATAAGATTATTACTTCTTTGGCTGGAGGGAGATGCCAGAATCTTTCCATTTTCAAAACGGTAAAGGAATACTGACTCTGCTAATCAAAACTATGCATGTCAAGGTGGAGAAGGAATGAATCCATCCAATTCGGCATTCACTATTTTTTCTTGATGTGAAATTGGAAGGTACCATCTCATATTCAGGTATGCCTGCAGATTACCATATCTGAGTCAAATGGAGTTCATTGGATGGGAATTTTACAGAATACAAAAATCTGAAGACTGGTGGGGTGGAATGTAACTCTTTAAAAATATTAGATGTATTATTTTCTCAAATCATAAGACTTTTCAGAGTTAACTCAGAACCTACTTCTGGTTCCTTTCACTACGCTTTCATATATTTATTGCTGTTTTCCGAGAAATACCTGAAGTGATACCTTAATGTCTCAGTATCATATAGCATTTATTTCAACCTTTGAAGAGCAGATTATTGAGTCCCTCCCCCAGTTTCATCCTTTTTTTTTTGAGCTATGTCTCCAAAATTATTTAAAAAGTGATGACCTCAGAAACACGTGTTTTTTGGGTTTCATTTTTTACTTCTTTAAATTGCTATTATAGATATTTTCAAGTATTTTTTGAAATTCAAACTGGATGTGAAAATTTGTGTTAATAATGATGAGTAGTAAAAACTCCCAAAACATAAATTACAATGAGTGAAAGTAGCCCACATTTTGATTCTACTTTTTCATTTATAAAATATTTACCTTAATTCAACCCCCTCTGACAGTGCAAATATTCTCATCTCCTTTTTGCAAAGATTCAGAGAAATTGAGTGACTTGTCCAAGGTCACATAGCAGGTAAGTGGCAGAGCTAAAACCACAAAGCCAGCCTTCTTCATCCTCACCCACAGCTCTTTCCTAAGAGAAGAAAGTCAAAGTGTTGCATTCTCATTCTTTTTATTGTAGGTAACGATACTTAAGGAGAAAGTGAAGGCAATAGAGTGAGATGAGCCATGTTGTAAAATGGCCTTTCTTTGATTTACTGTTCTTTAGAAATAGACATAAACCAAATGTAAATTAGGAAAATGCCAATTAAATAAAGTACTAGCAGTAATAAAGAGTAAGCCTCAAAGACAATGATCTAAGTAGCAGAGGAATATGAAATAAATAAAATTAACAGCCTTTTAGCAATACGTTATAAGGATAAAGTAGAAGGAAGCTGAAAATGAAGCATGTCTATTTAAATTTAGAAGCAGAGAGAGTTGTGTCAAAGCTAATAAGAAAAAAGTTTAATGTAAAATATCTTTAGTTTTAGCCAGATGATCATTTGTAATAGCAGGTCACCTTTTACAATATAGAGGTTCAGAACAAGTAATTCTGTAGTCTAGAAATGAGTCAGGCAAAGGGAACTGATCTTGCATGAAAGTCAAATTTGGATCAGCCTTTTAAGATGGAAACTCAATTGCATTTAGGTATATAAGACATGGTATGAGGGGAGGCAGGGATCCTGGCAGAGATCTAGTAAGGTCACTGCTAAGAAAGGGAGTAGGTTGGGGATCAGTCCCAAGAAGAATTTTATCTGAGGTGTAAGTATGCATACTTGTAGCTTCTGACGTGTTCCCTTCAATAATGGACTTCTAAACCAATTCATGCTTGTATATACTGTTCCAATTTTATATATCTCCTATAAATTTGCCATGAGGTAATCTCATCAACGTTCTGAAGATCTTCCACTCATTCTATCTATTTTGTTTGGATATCAGTGGGGCACATAGCTGTTTGTCACTGATCCCTTTATCTTATAATGGCCCATATGTTTTTTTTTTTTAACTCGTTTCTTTAAAGGTGACTTTTACACGGTTAATTATGTAGAGTTCCTATAATGCAAGTAAAATAAAATCTTTTGCTGTTTATGTTTTGGTATAATTAAGAAATATAACACCTCTATTTGAATGTGATTAAGGAGGATCTTAGGAAGATTATAGAAAGGTCCAAGCCTTTTGTTAAAGAGGCAGTGGTTCTCAAGGGATGTGATGCTCTCTGGCTCTAAAAAGTGTATAAAGACTTGGTGCGATTTTATTTTGGGGTGTACTGACTGTGTTTGGCCAGATGAGGATTCTGGTAAGCCTCTAAAGGAGCCCCCCGACTTTGAGATCTCAGATGTCAGTGCTTCCCTCTCTGCTAACCATGGTCAGACAGTTGGACCTGTCTGTTTAGTCAGGTAGAGGAAACCATGTCTGTTGATCTTTAATTTCTCTGTATTTTCTTTGAAGTTCAGCGTGTTGACTCCCCTGAAGTAGGTGAATGATATATGTGCTTGGTTAAAGGAATGATTCATATGCTAGATTAAAGTGATTGTTAACCCTCAAAAGTTGCCTTTCCTTTTATGAATGCATATTTAAGAACCTCTGGTTGCAGGTCCCCCTGTGTATGCTGGGGTGCTTTCTGATAGAGTTCCTTATAATATATTGCTAATACCCACCGTGAGCATTACATGATATGTAATATTAAAGTAACCCCTACATGACCCATATTATTAATATATTATATTAACACAATATAATATATTAAAAATAAAATAATATAAATTAATATAATATATTCATATAAAAGAACAGTCTTTTATGGTTGTAAAAATTTGTCATTCTCCTTTTTTAGGTGTTTCTCAGTAGAGCTCTGCCTCTCTACTGAGTCTTGAAACCATATCTGGCATTATACTATTTTTTTGTTGTTGTTGTTTCTATCACAGGTCTTCTATTACTATTACTATGTAAAATATTCTTCTGGTTTTGCTCATTTCACTTTGCATCAGTTCATATAAGACTTCTCAGGTGTTTTTTAAGCCATCATGCTCATCATTTCTTATAGCATATTTGCAGCATAGCATTTGTCATTTCCTTTTTTTGTCATATTAGGAATTCTAATGGGTGTGAGATGGTTATTTTAATTTGATTTTTTCTCATCAATAGTACAGAACATTTTTCCTCTGACTATAGATGGCTTTAGTTTCTTCTTCTGAAAATTATTTATGTACTTTAACCATTCATTTATTGGGGAATGACTTTTTAAAAATAAATTTGGCTCTAATCCCTAAATATTTGACAAATGAGGCTTTTGTCAGAGAAACTTGCCAGTTTTCTGCTTTCTTTCTAATTTTAACTACATTGGTTTTGCTTATGCAAAAATTTCTGACTTTTATGTACAGAAATTTATCCATTTTCTTTCCCATGATCATTTTTTGATATACCATTTTGGTCATAAATTTGTCTGACCATAAATTCTTCCCTTATTCACAAATCTGATAGGTCAAATTTTCAATTTGCTTACAATATCACCCTTTATGTGAAAATCATGTACTCATTTTTATTTTACCTAGTATACTGTGTAAGATGTTGGTCTGTGCCTATTTCCTACCAAACTACTCTCTAGTTCTCCAAAAAATTCTCATCAAAATTGAGTTTTTACCCCAGATACTTGGATCTTTAGGTATATCAATGATGAATTACTATGGTAATTTACTACTATGTATTGTGTACTTAATTTATTCCACTGATCCTTCCCTCTATTTCCTAACCAGTAGCAGATTATTTTGATATTAGTATTTTGAATTATAGAATTAATATCTGGTTCTGCTAGGCTATCATCCTTCACATTTTTTTCCTTGATTCTCTTGATATTCTTAAACATTTATTCATCTGATGAATTTTGTTGTTAATTTTTCTAGCTCAAATATTTCTTTGTTAGCTTTGTATTGCACTGAATAAGTAATTTAATTCAAGTAAAATTTTCATTTTTATTATATTGATTCAACTTAACCATGAGCAAGTAATATTTCTTCATTTTTTTTTTTTTAGATTTGTCTTTCTTTGTGTGAAGTGTTTTGTAATTGTTTACTTATATTCTGGATTTTTCTTGACAGTTATACTCCCAAGTATTTTATTATGATTGAAGTTTCTTTTTTAATGGAATCTATCTTTCTATCACTGCTGGAATTTGTTGGTAATATATACAAATGATGATGATTTGTGTAGGTTTATTTTATATCCCACTACTTTAGTTGTTAATTGTTTCACTGGTGTTTTAGTTGATTCTTCAAGTTTATCATCTTGTCATTTACAAAGAGTGATACTTCTGCTTACTCATTACACATTTTTTTAATTTGATTTCTTTTTTATGTCATTGTATAGCTATAATTTTGTTGTTGTTGAATAATTGTGGTGATGATGAACATCCTTGCTTTGCATTGGACATTACTGGAAAGGCTTCAAGCTTATAAATAATGCTAACTCTTGGTTTTAGACATATACTCTTTATCATTTTTTATTTATTTTAATTTTTTTATTTTTTAAATAAATTTAACTTTTTACATTCATTTTCACAAGATTTTGGGTTCCAAAATTTTCTCCCC
>CM053774.1:96266831-96287588 GCA_028658325.1 Potorous gilbertii | reverse complement strand
AAAAACCATGAAGTTTACTCTCATCACATTCGACTAAAGGAAGGAATAAAATGCACACTCATTTTGGTATGAAAACCTATCTTACAATACAGGAAAGTGGGGGAGAAGGGGATAAGCAGGGTGTGGGGGATGATGGAAGGGAGGGCAATTTCCCTCTATTCTATCCCACCTCCTATTTATTTTATTCTCTCATTTCACCCTGTTCTTCCTCAAAAATGTTTGCTTCTGATTACTCCTTCTCCCATCTGCTCTTCCTTCTATCATTCCCTTCTCTCTCATACCCATCCGCCTTACTTTTCTGCAGGGTAAGATAGATTACCATACACAATTTATTGCGTATATTATTCCCTCTTTGAACCAATTCAAATGAGAGTAAGATTTACTCATTCCTTTTCACCAGGCTCCTCCTCCCCTCTGCTGTAAAAGTTTTTTCTTGTATCTTTTATGTGAGATAATTTATCCCATTTCACTTCTCCATTTCTCCTTCTCCAAGTACATTCTTCTCTCACTCCTTAATTTTATTTTTAGATATCATACCTTCATATTCAACTCACACTGTGCTCTCTGTCTGTGTGGGTGTATGTGTGTATGTGTGTGTGTCTGTGTGTGTGTGTGTGTGTGTGTGTGTATTTTCCCTCCAACTACCCTAGTAATGAGAAAAGTCTCATGAGTTACAAACATCATCTTCCTATGTAGGAATGTAAACAGTTCGACTTTAATATGGCCCTTATGATTTCTCTTTCCTGTTTATCTTTCATGCTTCACTTGATTCTTGTATTTGAAAGTCAAATTTTCTATTTAGTTCTGGTCTTTTCTGAAGAATGCATTAATCCCTGTCCTTCAGTGAATGTAAGTTTTTTCCCCTTATGGATTACACTCAATTTTTCTGAGTAGATGATTCTTGGTTTTAATCCTAGATCTTTTGACCTCTGGAATATCATATTCCAAGCCCTCCAATCATTTAATGTAAAAGTGCTAAATCTTGTGTTATCCTGATAGTGTTTCCACAATACTTGAATTGCTTCTTTCTGGCTACTTGTAATATCTTCTCCTTGACGTGGGAATTCTGGAGTTTGGCTATATTATTTATTCCTGGGAGTTTTTATTTTGAGATTTCTTTTATGAAGTGATTGGTGGATTCTTTCAATTTCTATTTGACCCTCTAGTTGTAGTTTATCAGGGGGCAAAGCCAAGATGGTGGATTGAGAGCACCTACTCACCTAAACTCTACCACAAAATTCTTCAGATACTTCTAAAAAGAGAATCTGAAGAAATTTTAGAGTGGCAGAATACAATAGGAGACAGAGTGTTACAGATGTCCAGCCAAAGACAGTCTGAAAGGTCAGTGGGAAGGATCTATTACATGGGGCTGGGAAAGAGCAGAGAGTGTAGGCTACACCAGCATAGATCATGCCATAGCAGAGCCAAGCAGGATCCTCTGGGGTGGACTGAAGCAGGAGAAACAGTTTGTATTCTCCAATATATCAGCCCAGAACAAAGATCCAGTGGAAATGAGTGAGAGAGAAGCACATTACCCTAGTAACAGCAGCAGCCACTCCTGAGACAATCAGCCTGCAGATTAAATGTCTATAAGTCACCTATTTGAACTTGTGGGAGACAAAATGGCAGAATAATCTGTAAGTGCTCTCCCCTTCCCCTTTTTGACCTTGAAAAATCCAGAGAATATTTCCCCAGGAAAAATCCTGGAATAGTGGAATCTCCCTAAGGGATAAACAGTCTCTTAGCTTGAGAGGCCAGGAAAATCATTAAGGAGAGACCTTCTTGCTATAGCTAAAGGGGACGAGTGCAAGGTCAGAGCTATTCCAGACAGCCCCACCTCAACAAACCAGGAGGAAATTCTGAGCCCCGGGGGGTAGAGCCCATATACACCAACACCAGGACCCCAAGTGAACCCAGAAAATTGGGACAACACTAGCACAGAAAGGGGCTCACCAACCACTGAGGCTGCCTGTGCTCAGGAGAGGAGACCTCCTTTGGCCAGCTCACCCCTCTCCCACACCTCATGCAGCCAACTCCAGGGTAACTCAGAAAGATGTCACCTGACCTCTGCCTTCGCACACCAGTCAACATCATCTTAGCCCAGGTAAGCTACAGCATTCTGTGTGTTTGTCCTTAGCTGCAGAAGAAGATCATGTCATCAGGGAACTAATGATATGACTTGCACTTGACTTTGTTTTTGAGTGGAGGTCTGTGCAGGTCACCAGCCTCACTTCTCCTCCAGAGCCATCTGAATCAAGTGACCAGATATTCATCAGGATGACTGGAGATGACCCAGGATGAGGCCATGGGGTTAAGTGCCTTGCCCAAGGTCACACAGCTAGTGAGTGTCAAGTGTCTGAGGTGAGATCTGACCTCAGGTCCTCCTAGTTCCTGCACTGGTGCTCTATCCCCTGCACCACCTAGCTGAAAGATCCAGAGGCCACAATACACAAAACTTCAAGTTCTTAGCACAAGAACCATGGGACAGAGCCCCTGTGCCACAGAAGCAGAGTTCCACTGTAGTTTAACAGGGCAGTTTTCCTTGATAATTTAGGTTTTGCTTTTTGATCATGGCTTTCAGGTAAGTTCAATAATTTTTAAATTATCTGCCCTGGATCTATTTTCTAGGTCAGTTGTTTTCCTAATGAGATATTTACATTGTCTTCTATTTTTTTCATTCTTTTGGTTTTGTTTTATAATTTCTTGATTTCTCATAGAATCTTTAGTTTCCATTTGCTCCATTCTAGTTTTGAAGCAATTATTTTCTGCAGTAAACTTTTGGACCTCCTATTTTATTTGGCCAATTCTGATTTTTAAGGCATTCTTATCCTTATTGGCTATTTGGACCTCTTTTTCCATTTGGTCTAGTCTATTTTTAAGGCATTACTTTCTTCAGTATTTTGGGGTCTCCTTTATCAAACTTTTGACTCATTTTTCATGATTTTCTTGCATTAGTCTCATTTATCTTCCTAGTTTTTTTCCTCTACTTCTCTTAATTTTCAAACTCCTTTTTGAGCTCTTCCATGGCCTAAAACCAATTCACATTTTTCTTGGAGGCTTGTATGTAGGAGTTTTGAGTTTGTTAACTTCTAAGTATATCTTGATCTTACTCATCACTAAAGTAAGTTTCAATAGTCTGAGGTTTTTCCCCATTGTTTGTTAATTTCTCAGCCTATTTCTTAACTTTTTAACTCTTAAATTAGGGCTCTGCTTCCAGTGTGGAGGGAGTATTGCCCTAGGCTTTAGGGGATTTATGTAGCTGTTTTCAGAAGATGCTTCTAGGGACCTGTAAGTTTTCAGTTCTTCTCAGGTGGTATGATCTAAGGAGAGGTGTTTACTCCTTTCCTGGCCTGTGCTCTAGTCTGTGAGTAACCACAAACACTCTTTTCTTCCCTGGAACTGTAAGGAGGATTCCCTTTCCACTGCTCCCCCAACTTCTGCAATTACAGTGCTCCTCCTCACCCCAGGCCTGCCAACTACAACTATGACCCAGAGCAAAGTATGGGCAAAGTCTTTTCTCAGTGCCAGCAAAGACTCCTGTAATCTTTTTCTGAACAACTTTTTGATGTCCTTACCATTAGAGGGTTGAGAGCTCTGGAAAAACCACTGCCACTGCTGTTGCTACCACAGGCACAGCAACCACCACCACCACACTGATTTAATCACTCCCAAGACCTGCTCCTGATTTGCTGGGGCAGGGTTGGGGCTGGGGATGGACTGCCTTCCTCTCTCACCCAGGTCCAATAGAACTTTCCTACTGACCTTCTAAGTTGTCTTTGGCATTTGAGAGTTGAGAAGTCTAGAAAGCGCCACAGCTACCAATGATTCAGTCCCCTGAGGCTTGCTCTGGGTTTGCTGGTACCCAGTCTGTATTGGCATGGCCTGCTCTGGACTACTCTCCTCTTTCAGGCTGGTGCAACAGACTTTTCCTGGTGACCTTTCCAGCTGTCTCAGGCTGGAAATTTGTTGCACTCTGTCTCTTTATGGGTTCTGTTGCTCTAGAATTTGTTCAAAGTAATTTTTAAAAGTTATTTGGAGAGGTTTGGGGGAGAAACCAAGTGAGTCCCTGTTTTTTTCTGCCACCTTTATTCTGCCCCTGCACCTCTACATATTTAAGTTTAATTCTATTTTCATACATTTCTTACATACTTTTCATTTTATTTCCTCATTTTTCCTCTTCTACTCCTTTTGCTTTTTTTTTTTTTTTGCTTTTTTACTACATTTTTATTACTCTCTAGGGATTTTTGTTGGACTTGTGTCCAACCTGTATTTTCCTTTAAGACTTTGTTTTAGTCATTTTCAAGTCATTGTCTTCTTCTGTATTTATGTGTTGAACTTCCCTGTCATTATACTAACTTTTTATGGAGAGTTCTGTTTAAATTTAACTTTGAATTCACCATACATAAAAAAGAATTCTAAATGTTTCTGACATAAACAGAAATATTATTTGAATAAAAAATGAAAACAACAGTGGAAAGAATGTCTTGTGAATGGTTTCTTTATATGGTCCAAAGAGGATATAGAGAGATAATGCTTTATTTTTTTTTTTAACATCCAAAGGTATCCCAAAAAGTCAATTATTTCATAGAGTACCTTATGCTGAGAAGTTTAATATGGATTTTCACTTGTTTGTTAAAACAAATCAATTTAAATAGCTTGGGCAGTAACTATATAAAGCCATATCATTAATAGATTCAGCAACAGATAATGCTTGATTGTATTAATGCTACAAATTGGGTTTTTTTGGGCAATAGTACACAATTTGCTAGATTTGTTTAAAACCCTTTAAGATACTTTTTCTTTCTTTAGGTTCCAGCAAAGAAAATGATAACATTTAAGGATTTTTTTAGGGGAAATGCTGTAAATATATATTATACAATATACTATATATTATTATTCTATATCATATAACATTAGAAATCATACAAAGTTTTCATCTCTTTAGACTCTTTTGAATATGTCTTCTAACAAGAAGATAAAAATTTCACAATTAATACTTGTCATGCTGAAATAGAAGGTTTAGAATATTTTCATAGGGTGAGAACTGTTTAGTCTTATTTGTCTAAAATGTACTGAGGCAGCTCATTCTTCAAGGAAGAAGTAGATTCACTGTGTGCTAGGAATTACAGGAAAGAACTTTTCAAAATATTCTTTCTCTCTGTCTTTTCTCTTATTGAATTTATTTTTCATGAAGTCAAACTACTAAATTTGTAGTGCTAAAAAGATAATATTCTTACAGGTTTTGAATTTCAGAATTTTCTGTTTTGTTTGTAAAATATTTCATAACCTGTTCCCCTTCTATTTTTCCAGACTTTTTCACCTTACTCCCTTTCAAATTTTCTATAATATGACATAGACCTCCACACAACATGTGCCATCTTCCCACTGTGCCTCTTCCCTGGCTATCCCCTGTATTTATAATGTTTTCCCCCCTTACTTCTGACTCCTGGCTTCCCTTACTTCCTTCACATTCCATCTACTTGAAGAAGTCTTTTTTGTTCCACATTAAAGCTAATATCTCCCCTCTGAATTTACCTGCAATTTATTCCACATATCATGTCTTTACATGGTGATAGTATGTTGTTTCTCATATTAGATTGTGAGCTCCATAAAAATTAGTACTATTTTTTCTCTTTCTTTGTATATTCAGTGCCTGGCATAGTTACACTCACATAGTAAGTATTTCACTTGACTGAATATCTGTGGTTTGGAGAGAGTGAGCTATTTGTGTTCATTGTCAATGCTGTGTATTTCTTATTCCTTATTCCTTCTCTTTAGCTTTTTACCTTGCTCTTCCTCCATCTAAATTATGTCGGAATGTACTTCCCCAGATCACCTTTACCATGTACTCATGGAAAAGATAGAGATGGTGACCTGAAGCACTTGGAACTGGTGAGTCCAATAAGACATTTTCATGTTCATGAACATTAGGTATGGCTAGTAAACTCATTAGACGGGGTAGAAGTTGTTAATATAAAGTTTTCAAATAGCAAGTTTTAGTTCTGTAGCACCTGTGTGAAATACATTTGCTGCTTAGTTTCTCATCAGAGAGTTAGGTACAGTTTCTGAAAAGATAACCATGTCAACTGGCCATGTTGAAATAATTTATGAAAATCCAGAATTTCATAGGATTTTGGTGGATACAATTATACATTTATGTACAACTGTACCATCATTACCAAGTGTCTCAACCAGC
Organism: Potorous gilbertii; assembly: GCA_028658325.1. Classification (NCBI taxonomy): domain Eukaryota; kingdom Metazoa; phylum Chordata; class Mammalia; order Diprotodontia; family Potoroidae; genus Potorous; species Potorous gilbertii. The sequence continues at coordinate 96,281,392 of CM053774.1, read as the reverse complement.
TCATTAATTGGGAAATCATTAAGAAGAAATGGAGGTAAAAGGAGAAAAAAAGGAGAAATAATAATATCTAATTCCTTAAGGTTTGCAAAAAAAATTTTTTTAAAGATCATCTGATCTTTAGAACAATTCTGAGATATAGGTATTATTATTTTTACTTTACAGATGAGGAAACTGAGGCTCAAAATGTTGAGTGACTTCCTAAGGTACACGAGTTAGTAACTGTCTGAGGTAAGATGTGAATTAAGTTCCTCTTGACTTCAAGTCCAGCATTTAATACGCTATGTCACCCTGCTTCTAGCCTCTGGCCTGACCACCTGGGCACCATTTAGTGATAGTTGGGGTGAATAAGAAGTGGGAGCCTTCAAGAACTTGGTCAATAGACTTACTCTTGAACTACTGTTGACTGTTCAAATTCTGTATGTTATGCATTAATATCAATCCAAACTGTCTGGGAACAGTTTTCTATCAGGAAACTAGATCTTCAAAAGCCTAATGCATTTTCCCAAAGAAGTCTCACTGATGGTGAGATTTGTAATCCTATCCAAAAACTGGAGTTGTTGATTTTGAAGAGAGTTGACATGAACCAATCTCCAAGACTCCATTTCCAGTTTGAACTAAAAATATCCCACTACCATGTATTACAAATGGTTCAATTGGGTGCTGCCTGCTAGAGATGGGGAATGCCACCAATAAATTGTAAGTTGTGATGACATTGTCATTTAGGGAACACTATTGTCATCAACCATGAAAATATCCATAGAAGGGGTGAAGTCAATCCTTGACAAGCAAGAGATACACAAAAGTTTAGCTGAGGACCTGGACTTTGATCAGAGACTTCCATCAGTAAACATAAATTTAGTGGTATTGAAAGAATCTCCCCTCCTCATTTGCTGAGTATATAGCTAGCAGTAGGGCTAACTACAAATTTCATTCTCCAATTTCATTCCTCTGAGGGCACCGGATTGTTGCCAAAATGACAAGCTGAAGGTATGCATTGAGACTATCTATTGAACAATATCCAGCTAAAAGAAACCTGCTAGTCCTTCCCAGACACACCATTTAATGGTCATGAAAACAATTGGACAATGATTTGGGATAATTGGACCAAGAGAGAGTTCCGAGGCTGTTATAAAATAGATACCACCGACATAAGATATTTTAAGATAGTTTAGGAAGTTTAGGAGGAGGAAGACCAACTTTTACTGTTTATCTGCTTATCTAGAGAATGTAGATACCAGCAAGACTTTGGAGTTTGCATGCCTAAGCTTTCTTTTTTTAATTTTTTTTTTTAATCTTTGGAAGGTAATTGAAATAACATAAGCAACACCCTTGGCTGGAGTGATCATTTTGATTCCATAGTATCACTACTTGTATACAATCAGGAATCAAAGAATTTCTATGGAAAAGTAGATCTTAGTATTTGACTTTCCAAATTTACCTGTCTGATTAAGGTAAAAATTTTGAGATCAAACTACTCAATGAGGTATTGGCAGTGTCATAACTGTTTAGATCTATGCTTTGGAGAGATACTAGGTGAAAACATTAATGGTACACTACTGAAAACATTGATGCTAAGTATAACAAAGTAGCTTGGAATTCTCTCATAATACTTATGGTATAGACAGGTTAGTGTCACCAAGAATGATGACATCCCTGATAGTCTTCCCATCTTACCTCTTGATGTTTGAAAAAAAGATTATTAATTTATGTCTTGGTATGTTGGAAGATGAGGCATAGTCACATTTGGTAAGTTTCTTGATTAGGTCAGTAGGCAAAGCTGTGACCATCTCAGAAAAAAAGCACAGAAAAAAAGTCAGCCATGATATAATGATAAAATTCACTCTTAAGAACTTTAGTCAGAGAATAAAATTCCAATAATAAGCCTTGATATTCAAGGAAAACTCAAAATACTTGACCATTGGAAAGTTATCCCTCTCTAAGGATTTCAAAGACTTGGAGATATATTAATCTACAATATTGCTCCAGGAAATAGTTAGTGCTCTGTCAAAACAATATATCACAAGTATATCCTGAACAAATGAGAGTTAATCAGACTCTTTGGTTATTAGAAGGAAAAGATCAATGGAGAGATAGTGAAATAGGCTCTGAAAAATGTCCATTTAAGATGTATAAATGGAGTCAGATTATAGCTCATATAACAATTCAGATGAGGGGGAAATTGTATGTTGAGAACCTCTTGAAGGTCAAGGAAGATAGCTATGACTACCTTTACCCAAGAAAGACCTTTTTACAAATGGGGTGGTGGACTCTTTCTGATTTAGTACTACATGTAAGGAAATCTTAAGAGAGGCAGCAGTAGTTTATATAGACCTCTATTGTTGTCTAATGTTGCCTCTATGAAGAACTTGACTCTTTGGAAAAGAAAGGCACCAATAGCCAACTTTGACCATCAACCAGGTAGGAATTAGTACTGCCGTCTAATGGGTCTGAGGGCACCAATACTATGGAACCTATAGCAGGTCATTTGTGAGGATCTAGCTAGTAGCCAATATTCTAAGAATAATTAGACAGGCATTTCCACAGGTAGTCAGAGATCACTTAGTCAACTGAACATGGTATGAACACTTCCATGTTATGTTTCCACATGGATCTATAAGCCCAGTTTTCTGCATGCAACTATAACGTGGCCATTATATACCATTCCTCTTCTACTCAGCTGCCAAACTGATCTTTCTACAACAGGAATCTGATCATTTCACCTCAAATAGCTCTCATTCAATCAACTCCAATAGTCCCTCTTTCCAGGATAAAAAACAGTATCCTGTCTTGTTTTTAAAACCCTTAATAATCTTCCCAACCCTATCTTTCTCGGGCTTCTTACTGCCCCCCCATCTCTCTGTCTCTCTGTCTCTGTCTCTCTCTCTCTCACAGACACACCCCCACACATATACACACACTCTTTCACCCATTGACCATGAGCACATTCCAGCAGGGATCTTGAGGATTTTCACTGGCTACTAGAATGCCCTCATTCCTCATCTCTACATCCCACCTTCCCTGGCTTCCTTAAAGTCTCAGATAAAGTCACCTTTCCCCGTCGTCTTTAATCTTAGTACATCTCTCTGAGATTATATCGCGTATATATGCTATACATGCAAAGTTATTTTCATGTCTTCTCCGCCATTAAATTGTGAGTTACTTGAGAGCAAGGACTCTCTTTGACCTTGCTGTTTCCCAGCTCTTTGCCCAGTAACTGGCACACAGAAGGTGCTTAGTAAATGTTAGTTGATTGAATATAAAAAAAATATTCATTCCATTTTTGAAATTTTGGGGAAAAAATTAGAAAATATTTTTAAAGTCTTTTGATTTGTGTAAATTATAGACATTTTAAACCCTTTTTTTAAAAACTAAGTCCATAGAGGTAAAACATAAACTTCCCTTCATCCTATCCCAACAATTCTAAAAGAAATAAATCAACATTCATTAGAGATCAAATGTGAGAAAATTGTGCTGCTATCTAAAATGTGCAAATACATTCTCCAGGTGGCAAGAATTCTTGAGTTCATGAATGTATATAAATGTTGATGCTTCAGAGTTTTGCCAGACCGTTTGGGAGAAAGCTGATTCTTCTGGATCCACGTTGTTGGTAGATTCCTCCAGATTGGCAGTTTGGGTAAAAAACAAATTAGGTGATAGAACTCCCTATCTTCTTCTGCCAATTATTTTTGTATTATAGAATACCTATACCAGTCCCATGAGTCTTTTGAAATGTCACTCTGAGCAGCCAAAGTTGAAGTTTTGATGAAACAGATTAAAGCTTTCTTTAAGGAATAACTTCCAAACAATTAGATTCCAAAGTGAAATCATTGTTTCCTACCCAGTAGCTCTCCTGAATTTCACCATCTCTGACAACTTATTCTGCAAGTTGAAATCAACTCTGAAACTCACATGTACTAGCTTCCTGTGCCTCTAAAGGGAGGCTTACTCTGGTTTGAGAGGGTTGAGGGATGGGCAGATATTTAAGTACTTCTCGCTGACATTCCATCTGAAGAAGGCTCCTAGAGAACTAACTTCATCATTTTCTACCTGGCTGCTCTCCTGGATTTCATGATTCCCAGAAACTCCTCATTCTGAAAGATAAAATCAGCTATGAAATTCACACCTCATCAGATTATTTCTCACCCTGAGCAGCAGGACTTTATCAGGGCTCTCCAATCTGGGTTCTCTGCTTCCAGAAGCCTTTCAGGCTTCTATTTATGTATCATCTTCTCTTATTAGATTGTCAACTCTGACTTTCTACTTGAATCTGCCTCTTACAGAGGCTTTTTAAACAGATGTTGAAAGACCATTTTTCTCGTATGCTGTAGAGGGAATTCTTGTTAAGATACAAGTTGAAATAGATTTTTTTAGGCCCCTTCATCCTCCTGCATACTGTGACTCTGTGATGTATGTAACGAATCAGAAAAGTACTCCCGAAACAACTCAAGGATTTTGGATTAATGAAGGACTGTGTGGGTGAGAGTAAGGAATAAGTCAGCTCAGAAGCCTAAGGAAGGGGGTGAAAAACAGGATCCGGACTCATCATAGCAGGCAAATTGCACTGAGTGTAAACACAGACTATGCCAAAAATGTATTCAGCCAGGATTGCATCCAACCAATGTTAACCTAACTGAAGCTATAATTTGGAATTGTGTTCCGAATTCTTGAGGGAAAATAAAAAGTAAACAAGAGAAGGCAAAATGCCAGGAAAATACAGGAAGGCCAACCTTCAACCAAAATGCTATTAAGTTTGCTGCCTCTGTAGGGAAGTCTGCTTAATAGCCTGGAATGTATGAGGAAGGCCAGCCTGGCTGACAGGCACAAGTTAGCAAGATGCTACATCTGCATCCGGTAAAGGTTCCAAGCATGATAACCAACCCACAGATCCTGATGCATTAAACAAACAGACTTCCAGAGAGCTCATCACTAAATTTTAGGATATTTGTAAATTCTATAGATCTTTCTGGCTGCAACTAAGAGATATACTAAAATAAGATACAAAAATACTGTAGTGTCTTCTTTGATTTTTTAACCGGAATGAAGAAAAGAAAGAAGCATTTACCATGTGCCAGGAACTGTGCTTTACAGTGATCTCATTTAATCCTTGCATCAGCTTTGGCATATTGGTAGTTATTGTTTTCATTTTACAGTTGAGGAAACTGAGGTAAACAAAGATTGTCACTTGCCCAAAGTTACACAGTTAATAAGGACCAGAGCTCCATCTATTGTGCCACCTTCCTCTAACAATAGACTTCTATATTTCTGGGATCTTTCAAGCAAATTTTTCCCCAAAATATCAGAATTCAATTATTCCATAAATTCTGAATTTATCAAAAGAGATTATTTTTGAAAGTGGACCGATAAATTGACTACTGTAATCTCAGAATCTTTGGATAAGTTAAACTAACTTTATAGGTCATCTCCCAACAATGTCTGCAAAGTAAAAACAAAAGGCCCCAATAAAACCAAAGATTAAAAATTAAATAAGTGGAGGTGACGAGGTAGGCTATGCCAGTCATTTAAGTCAGCCTATAAATCAGGCAAAGGGATAAGATGGAACATGGGAATATGGAGACATATAAAAAGTGACAGAATGTGGAAAACAGCAAATAGAGCAGTTGGACTGGAATCTAAATTACACAGAAAGAAAAATGTGCCAAAATACTAGAGGAGGATTAAGACAGTTAAAGATTTAAATTACCAGTCAGAAAAATTTGATCTTTTATCTTGGAAGCAGTTGTTACTAGAGTTTTGTTTTCTTTTTTGGAAAGGAACATAATCAAAAATTTAGTCAAAATACATATTGTATTAGAGAGGAGAGAAACTTAAGGAGAAAATGCCAAATTCATATATTATCAAGGAAAATAAGGGAGAAGGAGACAGATGTGAGATACATTGTGGAGGTAGAACAGAGAAATTTGGTCATAGTTTAGAAGTGGAACATGAATGAGAATTAAGAGCAAATGATGATTTTGAGGTCATGAACCTGGTTGACCCCAAGGATTATAATGTCCTTGAGAGAAACAAGAAAGTTAGGAAGTATGGTGGTTGTTGTTGCTGTGTTCATCCTTCATTTTCAGAGACCATGACATCCAACAAATGATGACATGACTTGAACTTGACTTAGTTTTGAGTGAGGGAGGGCTGTGCAAGCGTCAACAACCTCATCTCCTCCTCCTGAGCCATCAGGATCCCGTGACCAGATATTCATCAGGATGACGGGAGATGGCCAAGGATGTAGTGGGGGACCTTGGCCTCTTCAAGTATTCACTTAGAGAGAGGTAACATCCACTGAGTGAACAGGCCTTTTTAAGAACTAGTCAGAGAGTGACCCTTATAATTATCAAAAGAAAAAAATAACTAAATGAAGCTGGGAGGGAAAGAGCAACAGTTACTATTGATAATCACTCTAAGCCAGCCATTAAATGGAATTTGGGCATTAAAAATTAAAAGCATTTTCACTAGAGCCCTCTCTATAGACTCTGCCTGAAACTGAGGCCAAGAGTGTCTAATGAACATTGTATGTGCACCCACCTGTGTCCAAGGACAAAAAGTGACGAGTCCTTCAGAGGCTTTAGCGTCCAAACCCTTTATGTGATTCAAAAGGAAACTGAGTACTAGAAAGCTGGATAGTAAGCCTGAGGTTAAAGGTGGAGTTCTGTTTTAGATGTGCTAAGTTGGGAATGACTATAAGGCATACACATTTGAATATGTCCACTAAGTAATTGGTGATGTGGGACTGGAGCCCAGGACAGAGATAAAGAATGGTAATATACATCCAGAGGTCATTTGCATTGAGATGAGAATTGAACAGATGGTAGTTGATGAGATCACCAAGGGATAAATTACAGAAAGAGAAAAAAAAAAGAAAAGGACCTTAGACAGAGGGAACATTCATAGTGGGCATGACAAAGATGACAATTCAGCAGTGGAAGTTAGAAAGAAACAGCTAAGCAGGAGCTAAAGAACCATGAGAAAGCAATGTCATGAATACCCAGGACAGTATCTGTTGACAAGTCCTGTCAGTTCTAACTTCTTACCAATTTTCTATATTCTTCTTTCCTCTTTGATACAGCCTCACCTCTAGCTCCAGCCCTTGTTACCTGATACTTGGATTACTGCAACAATCTACTCCATCTTCCATTCAACTGTCAAAATGATCTTCTTAAAATGTGGGATTGAACCTGTCTTCCCTTTCTCACCCCCATTCAATAAACTCTAACAGATACCCCTAGGTTCCAGATAGCCTCCAGGTTCAAATATAAAATCCTCTGGCTTTTAAAGTCTTGTTAAATCTTATACCCCTCCATGATCCTGTGACATTGTCCTCCTAGCTTTTCTTCAAAGTTTCATTCCTTGATTCCAGGGATTTTCAAGTGATCTGAAATGCTCTGTCTCCTCATTCCTGCCTCTTGGATTCCCTAGCTTCCTTGAAGCCCTAGCTAAAACCCCATACTCTTCAAGAAATCTTTCTTTTCTTCTTTATTTTCCTTGAATAGTGCAATTCTATCCCTGCGTTTTGTTGTGTTATTGTCATTCAGCCACTTTAGTCTTGTCCAAATCTTCATGAACCCCTTTGGATTTCTCTTGGCAAGGATACTGGGTTGGTTTTTGTTGTTTCCATCTCCAGCTCATTTATAGATGAGGAAAATGATGTAAACAGGGGTAAGTGACTTGCCCAGGATTGCACATCTAGTATCTGAGGCCAGATTTGTATTCAGGTCTCCAAGCCTAGCACTCTATCCACTGCACCACCAAGTAGAGGTAAGAGGTTGGGAGATGATCTCTAAAGTTAGTCTAACTCATTCAAAGATCCTGAGATTACAGCAGCCAATTTACCAGTACACTTTTTAAAATAATCTCTTTCATAAATTCAGAATTTATAGAATAATTGAACTCTGTGATGTCTTTAGGGGAAAAGAAATTACTTGAAAGATCCCAGAAATATAGAAATCTGCCATTAGAGGAAGGTGGTACAATGGCTAGAGCTCAGGGCTTGCAGTTAGGAAAACTTGAGTAATATTTTCTCCTCCCCTTCAACGATGAGCTTTTTCAAAGGCAGAGACTTCATCTGCCTTTCTATTACCAGTACTTAGCACAGGGGAAGTACTTAAAAATGCTTGTTAACTTGACATCAAAGATTTTAGGCAAGAACAGAGGAGTCATCAAATATAGATGGCTTGTTCTAGGTTTTTGGTTACAAAAGGCAAGAAAGATGTAGGACCACCAGGCTTCCTTCAAGTCTCACCTAAAGTCTGCAAGGAGTCTTTCCCAGTTCTTAATCTTAGTATCATCCTTCTAAAATTACTCCGCAGTTAATTCGATAAGCATAGCTACAGACTAGTTTGCATGTTGTCTTCCCAATTCAATTCTGGGCTCCTTGAGAACAGGAAGTTTTTTTTTTCTCGTTTCTTGGTATCCTCAGTTCTTAGCACAATGTCTTACACATTTTCCATATTTTTTTCTCGTTTCTTGGTATCCTCAGTTCTTAGCACAATGTCTTACACATTTTCCATATTTAATAAATGATATTTGTCTACCTTCCAGAGAGTAAGAATAAGTAGTTTTTCTTCATCACTTTCTAATCATGCCACCTGTATTCTGGTCATCACTCTCATCTAACTTCTCTCTGGAATCATTGTGGGTTCTGATGGATAACCTTCCCTATTATTTTTCTGAGAACCAAGTCTCATTATTTAATGGGCACTATTTCCAGTTGCCCTCCCCTTCCAACTCTCCTTTAGGGCAGGGATTGTCCTAGTTCCTTGTTTCCATGCCTACAGCTCGGCATCTCTCTCTCTCTCTCTCTCTCTCTCTCTCTCTCTCTCTCTCTCTCTCTCTCTCCCTCCCTCCCTCCCTCCTTCCCTCCCTCCCTCCCTCTCTCAACATACAGTCACTATTGTCATCAACAGAGAACAGTGCAATATTTAGAAAACAATTAAAGATTAGAGAAAAGGGGGATTGAGGGATCTCAGTTGTTGGAGTGGAAGTAGGAGAGTGTTCCAGGTGTGATAAATAGCCAGAGAAAATCCTCAGAGTTGAGAGATGGAGTGTCTTGTTCTTGAAAAAGCCTGGAGACCAGTGTCACCAAATCAGAGTACTTGCTAAGGAGTAAGATTTAAAAGGAGTGGAAAAGGTAAGAGGAGGGAAGCTTACCAAGGGCTTTAAAGGCCAAACAAAGCATTTTGTTGGAAGCAATAGGAAGCAACTAGAGTTAGTTAAAGTTAATAATCTGAAATAAAAAGAAACTGAGGTACAAAGTTACTGAACATTTATGATTTGATTTGCAAAGTTAGAACTTGCATGTTAAACCAGGTCATCTGATTCCTCAGATGTCAGAGAGAAGGAGTGATTTAATGAGTTGATTTTTGTAACAGAAGACAGGAATAAATAAGAATTACAAAAATTTGTTTCCAATATAATTCACTTGAACAAGGCAGACTTTCTTCACTCCAATTCATACACTTGGGAAACATTTAGCTCTCACAGTGAGATTATCCCAGAAGTCTTTGCCCTACAGGTGATACATTTTGTAAACAGAAACTCACTTTAAAAGGGCATTTCTGGTTTGTGGTTATACTCACCTCTCCCCATCCCTCACCATTTCCAGCTGCCAAGATTAAATTATTCAATTTATGTTCTAGCTCAAGATAAAAAGAGCTTATCCACTAAAGAGGAACTTAACCTTAGTCAACAACCCTCTTTTCTCCAGCTCCTAAAAAAGGAGAATTTAGGCTTCAAAAAGAGTCTTCTAAGCCTATGATTATTTTATTCCTATGAGGATCTATATCTTATTCTAAATTATCTGCTACCAAATGAAGAAGTCTTATCAATCTCTATAGGTAACTTAGATTTATCCAATTTATCAAATAGACTTAAGAAATTATGTTGCTCTGGCTTAGGAGATAGGGCTAGCTTTTCCTAAAGAAGTGATTTTAATCCTATAATCAAACTAAAAATTAAATCAAAGTAATCAATGCTGATTGATTTGCTTTTTAAGATTATTGAGTAAAGATAGGTGATAGTGACATAATTGGATTTGTGCTTTAGGAAAATCACCTTAATGACTTAATGGACAGTCCTCCCTCCCTCAAAACAAAGTCAAGTGCAAGTCATGTCATCATTTCTCTGATGGCATGGTCTTCTTCAGCAACGAAGGACGAACACACACTGAGATAATTCAATTGTCATGAGATGACAGAGTTCCGATAGAGCGGTGCAGTGTCAGTGGTGAGAAGGGGGCCATTGCAAGGATGAAATTAACAGGTCTTAGAAATTGATTGAATATGGAGGGGTGAGAGATGGTGAAGAATAGAGGATAATTCCTAGGCTGTGAGCCTATGGGACTGGGAGAATGGCATTGCCCTCTATAGTAAGAGGGAAAGTAGGAGTTGAAGAAAATTTAAGGGGAGCAGTAAGTGTGTTTTAGACTGTTTTATTCCCCAGCTGTGGATCACTCTCTTATCTCCACATCTCAGAATGTGTGGTTCCCTTCAAAATTCAGCACAAGCAACAACTTCTCTTCGAAGTCCTTTCTGATTTCCCTATATCTACTAATACCCTGCTTGTCCAAAAATAACATACTCATATTGTATATATTTTCACTTTTACATATTTACATATTATCTCCATTCACATTGCAACACTTTGAGAATATGGTAGTTTGACTTTTTTCTTTATTTTCTCAGCATTCTGCATAATAAGTACTTAATAAACACCTTCTTGATATCTTGAATGAATTGACTGGAATGAGATCAAACTGCTGAACAAGGTTACGAAGATGATTGCTGCCAAAGGAAATTTCAAAGTTTGGAGAATTGTCAAGAGTTCTCAGCTATTGCAGAGTAAAGAGAAAATCATGAGCAGTTGTGGGAAGATGTCTTTTCCTTCTGATCTACTATTGTCTTCCTTTTTTATAATTCAAGATATATCAAGAGTTAGGCTCTGGGACACATATAGATGCATTTTCCTTTATCCTGCTGTGGATTGCTGGGTTTCTGGTTGGTGAAAATTCATCAAACACAGCATGCCCAGGGCTTCATTTCTCATCTGGCTATTCTACCTTGGGATTACTCAGACTGATTTCTCCAGCATGCCAGGAAGCTCATTATTGGAATAACCTAATCATTTTGTAAGCTCTCATCAGCCTTGGTATTTCACCTCATCACTAATCCTCTGTCCCTTTGATTGGAGGGTAGGGCCAGGAACTCCAAATCTCCATTTAGGGAAAGAACTCAGCTCAGACATCCCCTTTTTCCTCAATTGGTTGCACTATTTTGGACTATCCCACCCTCCTCTATCTCTCTCTCTCTCTCTTCTTAGCTTCTTTTTGTGTTCTGTCTTCCCTCTTCAGATTGTCAGCATTTAGCACAGTCCCTAGCACATAGTTCCCATTAAATGAATGTATATGGACTAAGGAAATGATTTAATAATTCATGGGTTGCAAAACTTCTAGTGTCCAATGGGAACACTGTAGTAATTTTTTAGACTCTTCCACTGAAGATATCATATCAAGAATTAGTATTGTGAGGAAAATCCTTTGTTAATATAAATATGAACTACTTTTATGATTCAACTTAAATATATATACTATATATATATATATATATATATATATATATATACACACACACACACACACTTATGCTATAAGGAGATGTGTATATATATATGTATAAATGCATATACATTCAACAGTCCATGGCATGGGTAGTATGTGAACCATTACTGTCACTTTGAAGATGAAGAAACTGAGATATCGCAAAATTGCATACTCATACAAGTGAGAAGTACTGGAACCAGAATTTAGAAATTAAATTAAATTTAAATCCAGGTTTTCAGGCTCAATGGATTTTATGCCCTTGGCATGCAATTGAATAGGAATTCTAGTACCTGACTACATTTCTTTCACCAAGATTGGAAAACAATATTCCATTGCCCTTCTTTTTTGTTCCCATAGTATCTTCAGAAACTAAACTCCTTTGGCATGAAATCACATTATTTCAAATCAATAACTGCATATTTACATACATACACAGTAGGCTTGGATCAACCAGCCTGACTTTAATGATTCATCTTTCATGCTCAATGTATTTCCCTTTATGTCTTCTTGCAGATTCAGGCATAACAGGTCTTTTAGAGGGTTCAGGAAAAAAAAATCCCCATATAAGATACTAACAATTCCTGCCAGCATTTTCCCCCTTCAGGCATCTTGTAACAGATGGTTACTCATAATCAATAGAAAACAAAATAACAAACAGAAACATTCACGCATAACCTCATATATTTAAAATCCCACTTCCAGCTATTCTGGACTATATGGTCAAGCAGAGCCCCACCACATTAACTATGCTTGGTAAACACAAATGAAGCACATTAAAGATTTTCTGAGTCACAAGAGAGACACACAATACATTGTTTACAAAAAGAGGATGTGGTACAATCTGAATTACACCAAAATTTGTGACAGCCCAAATCATCTTTCTTTATATGCATCCTAGAGTCTTGTCAGGGGCAAAGTACTCAATATTTCGCAAAACTTATTCCTTCTACTGAAAGTCAACATTCATCATTCAAACTATTAAATTTCTTCTAAAAAAAATAAACAGTTATATAACACTGAGATGAAAGACATGTGAATGTCAGCTATTTTTTTTCTTTTATCTGTCCAAAAGTGCACAAAAATATAATTTGAGATTATTTGAAATTTGCAGGCAACATCTGTGTAATAATATGGCATTTCTACATATTATTAGATCATTTGTCTAAATTTCCTTCAGGGTGGCCATTTTTTTTATCTGAACTACTGATTTCTTGAACATGATTTTCTAACAAATAGCATCCATGGGACATGGCTTTAGTAGGTTGCCCTAAAAATGAATTCTATTTCTATTGTTACCATAAATCTTTTTCTGGCTTTTGACACCAGGCATGAAAATTCTTGGGTTGACAGTTATGACAGACAAGGCCATGTGTTCTGAACGGTGATTAATATAGCAATTAAATTAAACACCCTCTAGTAACCCATGAGTTTTATATTAAAGAGGATATAAGAGAATGAAATTGAACGGGATCCTTTGCAGAGATTAATGCAAACAAGAAACAACAGAATACTCTTCGACCCAATACTATCCAGTACATAAGTGGTCAAAGTATATGAACAAGGAGTATTCAAAAGAAGTATGTGAACTGTTAACAACTGTTTGGAAGAAGGTTTAAATGAGTAATAAAAGAAATGAGATTTTTACCTAATTCCCAGTAAACTACTAAAAATGACAAAAGAAAAAAAATCAGCATTGAAGGAAATTTGGAAGCTGAAACATTAATACAATGTTGATGGAAGTAAACATTGTTCCAAACATTCCAAAAAATAATTTGTAAATATGTAAAAAAAAAAATCACTAACCTCTCCATAACCTTTTTTCTATAAATTCCAATTTCTAGGCACGTAGATGGTAATACACATACCCATACACATAGAGATATTCATAGCAACTCATTTATAGTAAGAAAAAATTAAAGGAAACAAAGTACAAGTAAACAAACTGTAGAATGTTAATTCAATGAAAAACTATTGTGCTATAAGAAATAGCAAACGAATTCAGAAAGATATGGAGATACTTCTACGAACTGATGCAGAGTTAAGTTAGCAAAAACCAGGATATCAACAATAGTCATTTAAGATTTAATGGCAGCTCTGGAGGAGCCAAGATGGTGGAGTAGAAAGACACACATATGCTAGCTCCAAAACCACAGCCTATAAAATATCTGTAAAGAAGAATTCCTAACAAATTTTGGAGCAGTGGAAGCCACAGAACAACATAGTGGAGGAGATTTCTGTTCCAGAAAGACCTGAAAAACACTCACCAAAGGTCCGTCGCACAGGAGACCAGAGCGGAGCCCAGTCCTGCCTTGGTCATGTGGCACCAAGAGGAGCAGATCCAAGCAGGCTTCAGGGACAGAATCTCTGGTGGCCATGAAGGTCCCTCCATCCACAGATGCACAGGTCAGTGAGAGACACTTTTGGGCTGGCTGAGAGGAGAGGGGGTGTCTCCATAACTCAGGCCCCCTCAAAAGGCAGCGGCAGGAGCAGGTGGCGGCCAAAGGCTCCTGGAGCAGGCAGGAGCTGGGGTCCATTACTGAAGGTCCTTACATAAACCCCCAGAGGGAACTGAGTCTGGGAGGCGGCCCTGCCCCCACCTGAGAACCTGAACTTAATCCCACTGAATAGCAGCCCCACATGCCGCTGAAAGCCCTGAGGCCTGGGAGCAGTATTTGAATCTCAGACCCCAAACACTAGCTGGGCAGATCTAGGCAGGAGTGGAGAGGAATCTCAGAAGTCAAGCAACTGGTTGGGAAAATGCCCAGAAAAGTGAAAAAAATAAGACCACAGAAGGTTACATTCTTGGTAAATAGATGTTTACTCCTTTCCTTTCTGATGAGGAAAAACAATGCTTACCATCAGGTAAAGACATAGGAGTCAAGGCCTCTGTATCCCAAACATCTGAAATAGGTATCCCATGGGCTCAGGCCATGGAAGAGCTCAAAAAGGATTTTGAAAA
>CM053774.1:96218565-96266331 GCA_028658325.1 Potorous gilbertii | reverse complement strand
TGGAAGGGAGGGCAATGGGAGGATGGAGCAATTTGAAGTCAACACTTGGGGAGGGACAGAATCAAAAGGGAGAATAGAAACAATGGGGGCAGGACAGGAGGGAGGGAAATATAGTTAGACTTACTCAACACGACTATTATGGAAGTCACTTGCAAAACTACACAGATATGGCCTATATTGAATTGCCTGCCTTCCCAAAGTGAATGGGTTGGGAGGGAGGGATGGGGAGAAGTTGGAACTTAAAGTTTTAGGACCAACTGTTGAATATTGTTATTGGTACTAGGAAATAAGATATACAGGTAATGGGGAATAGAAAGTTATCTGGCCCCACAGGACAAAAGAGAAGATGGGGACAAGAGAAGGGAGGGATGATAGAAGAGAGGGCAGATGTTGATAGGGGAAAGTAGAATGCTCAGTGTACTGGGGTGGGGGAGGGGACAAATGGGGAGAACATTTTGGAACCCAAAATCTTGTGAAAATGGATGTAACAAGTTAAATAAATTTATATTAAAAAAAAAAAAGATTCCTAGGTTCACATAGGCTTCTTCCAAGTCTCGGGAGTAATTTCCTTCTAATTTTCTTGATTTGATAATAGCTGATTTAAAAAGAAAACACATAACTTTGAAGTATACACTTGTGAGGATAAGACTAGTAGAATGGAATCGTGTTCAGTAAAAAGACTTGAATTCATTAGATAGACAATGTTTGTGCTTAATTTGGCACAACTTCAGTGTGTAGATTTGTGTGCAAAGATATGAGTTAAGTAGGATTCAAAGTAGCAAACAAATAACCCAAGAAAAAAGCAATTTTTATTAGTAATTCTAAATAAGGCATAAATTTACTATCGATTTCCTGATCATAGATTAAACATTAATTTACAATACAATGAAAGTTATAAAATATTTGACATATATATAACAAATAGGGAAATCAAGGAGAGAATCAAGAATGATTCTGGACAAGGTAATAAGAAGTAATTAAACATAATACAAAATCAATCTCTGTAATAAAGGAACCTGTCTCTTGCTCCTTATAGTTTATTTTATTAGTGAAGTAAGGACAGCTTTAAGCCAAAATACCCGGATTTAGAAGGCATTGGTAGGAAAGAGTGACTGGAGTAATACCACAGAGGGCATTCAATGGCAGGATGAATGTTTATTGTAGGGATAGTAAACAGCTATGGAATACTTTTGATTAGGGAAGTATTTTTTTGAATAGATATTTGATAGTTGGGTGGTGGATAGATTAGTGAGATGAAGGGATAGGAGTGGAAGACCCTTTAGGAAACTATTGAAATAGTTTGAGGAAAAATGTTGAGAGTTTGAATTGGGGTAGAAGCTGTTTATGTAGAGAGAAGTAGAGAGATGTTAGGGATCATGTGCAGGTAGAATCACAATTTAGAAGTAGATTGGACATGAGAATGAAGGGAGAGGGAAGAAAAAATGAGAAATCTAGGATCACAAATTTGGATGAGTAGTTTGTAATTTCCTTTAAAAGGAATAGGGAATTTTTGTGGAGAAATGGGTTTTCCAAATGAGATTAATCATAGAAATATTAAACTTAAGCTAACCACAGCACATTAAAGGTAGAGAAATATCTGTAGATAGTTGGTAAAATTATTTCAGGTACATTAATTGTGCCACTGGAAGGTAAATTCTCTTCTCACAATTATAATAGCAGTTACCTGATAATATCAGAAGTCTTTATTTCTTAAATGTGACAGTAACCTTCTGAGTATTTATCACTACAAACATACACACACACACACACACACACACACACACACACACACACACACACGCTTGTTCTCTTGCATGTCTGACAAGTTCTTAGGTTCACTAAATTCCAGTCAGAGTACTTGACAGGCAACAGCAGTTTCCAAATGTATTTTGTTTAGCTTTTCTTATAATATGTTTACAATAATATGTGTAACATCAAGCTTGGACACTGACTTTTTAAAAATGTGTTTACTGATATATTTTGTCTTTATACTGAAATCATCTCTAGAAATACCCCCTCATCTCCACTCTTGAAATTATACAACCCACTGTAACAAAAATAGTTCTCCACTTCCTAACATTGTCTAATATTGCAAAACGACATACATTTTTTAACATAGTCAATAGGGAAATTAGTCTTGTTTGATTTCACATATTTACAATAAGATTATTTCCCTCCCCCCTTTTTTTCAGGGCAGGTGAGATGGGAAAGACAAATATTTGTTAATCAAAAAAATAAGATTTATTTCTAAAAAATACAAGGAAAACAGTCAAACTAATACAAGGACTGCATATGACACTGCATACAATATTTTTGCCCTATTCTGTTCACCTTTTTTCTGGGATAAAAGAGTTATATTTCATTGTTTGTTCTCCAAAACAATTATTTTTTTCATTGATGCAGAGTTGAACCTTTTTGGGGGGTTATCTTTTCATTAATGATACTATAATCATCTTGTATATCATTTGCTTAGTTTTATTTATTTCACTCTGTATCAAATAGTACATATATTCCTGTTTCTCTGAATAACTCACAATAATTTCTAATCTTAACAGTAATATTGCTTTTCAGTTCTATGTCACAGTTTATTCATCTATTACCCAACTTATGGAAACCACTTTATTTCATGTTTTTTGTAATTTAAAAGTGTCACATTTGTGTATATTTCTATGAATATCATACTTTCTGTTTCTAACCTCCTTACATTATACGTCCACTGGTGGACTTGCTGGGGGAAAAGTCATGGGCAAATTTGTAACTTTTCTTGCATAATTCCAAATGAAATTTTGGTATATTGGAATTAATTCACAGCTCCCCCTTCAGAGAACATTAGTGTGCCTGATTTCCTACAACCTTTCTAACACTGACTCTCCCAATTTCTTTGTGATTTTTGCCAATGAGCACAGTGTCACAAAAAAATCTCGTTACTTTCAATTTCATTTCTCTCATTATTAGTGATTTGAGGAATTTCCATTTATTTATTTGGACTTTGAAATTCTTTTTAAAATTCTTCATATCCTTAACCACTTATCTATTAGGGAACTAATGTTGGTCTTATGTATTTGTATCAATTCCCTACATATCTTTGATATCAACCTGTTATGTGATATTTAATATAAATAATTTTCTCACTTGATAATTTTTCTTCTTATTCTATATTTACTTTTGTTAGTGCAAAAATATTTAAAAATATTATGTAATAAAATGACCATTTTTTTTCCTTGAACTCAACTGAACCTCCTGTTTGGTTAACTTCCTGATGGACATTGATATAAAATTAAAAAAAAATAATCACCTCCAACTCACCCTCAAAAGGGCAAAAAAAAACCCCTTAATTTACTGTTGCATTTCTGACCTTATTTTGAAATTAATTCTTCGAGTTCCAGGTATTCTCATTTGTAGATTCTTATGTCAAAGGCCAAAAATGCAGATATCACAATGACATCATATTATCACTCTTTCCACTCAAGTTACTTATATAAAGAGCATACCTTAAAATAAGAGAACAGATCTATGTTAATTTAGTAATGCATTTTTACTCCTCCGGAGAAATGTAATAAATCTTGTAGAATAAAGAAGAATATTTTTCCATGACCTACAAAACAGCATAATTGCATTTTATTCACTAATGAACAGCTTGTAGCTTCTGAAATCTTGATGTGTTTTATAATAATTTTTAAAAGATATGATGATATGTTAAGATAGTAAAAAAAATATTTTTCCCATAAGGGATACAAAACTAAAACTGTCAAGATGTGGTCAGGATGTCCCCTGGTCAGTTCCCAACCTCTTGGCTGCTCCTCTTAGGCCACCACCATCTGTTTCTCTTTCTAGTCACTATACACCCCTGCAGTGGCACTGGTGTGTGTGTGTGTGTGTGTGTGTGTGTGTGTGTGTGTGTACATGGGCATGGAAAATTTAAAAGAAATTTCCTTATTATATAGGGAAACTCTTTTACGCTCTTATTACAGTGGCAGATGTTTTACCTAAACCTTCATTTTATTTTAGAATGTAAGAAAGAATCACAAAGGTTGAGAAAAACAATTTTCTTGTTTCATTATTTTTGCCTTCCCATTCCCCCCATGGTCATATGACTTCACAGAATCACTGTATCTCACAGTTGGAAAAAAAAAACAAACTTTCAAATACTTTTCAATTTAACCTGTATCTGGATAGTAATTTTCTCAATAGCATTTCCTCAAAGAACTCTTTTTCCTTTTGTTTGAAGACCTCTAAGTGAGGAGGAATTCACCATCTGTGGAAGGAGCCCAACAATCAGTTTCATACATATCCAGTTACTAGGAGGTGTCCATCATTCTCAAATCTGTCTCTATAACTTCAGTACATTACTTCTGGTTCTGCCTTTAGGCAATACAAAAGTGTAATCTGTCTTCTTCTGTATTACTGGATTTCAAACACTTGAAGACTGTTACCTTGTCACTCCCTTAAGTATTACGTTCTCTGACTAGATTTTACTAGTTTCTTCAACTGACTCTCATATGGAATTTTCTCCTATCTTCTTGTTATGCTACCTGACCAATTTTGATCACACTTCAGTTTTTCATCATGCTTCCCAAAGCGTTCACCTTGAATTTGCTAAAACCTAGTCTTCACTTTAGTTCAAAGAAGTATGTAAAAAAAAATACCAATTTGAATTTTGCAAACATAAAATTCCTCAGATAAAGGACACCATGCAAGATAAAGATGCCATGCATTTACTACAGAAACTATTAACATAAAATGGGAAACAAAGAATTCTATTTCATCCAAATATACATTTAACCTAACCTACATGCATGATTTCTATTGACAGGAAAGAATTATTAATGATTTGAGTAAGTCAGCAAACCTATTTCTAAATTCATGAAAATATTAATGAATGCAAAATTGTATTATTTTAAACGAATCATCAAAATTAACCAATTTCTTCTTGTATGATGTATGGAATTTGGCATTTTCTGGGTTTTAGTTAGATGATGGTTTTCTACTCGACATTCATAAGGGAAGAAAATTCATTTTAGTAATAAGTGCAGTTTGATCTTTTCCTATTAGTAGTATATTCTTGATAAATAAAGGAGAAGTGGGAAAAAGTGAATGCTGGTGTTATTTAAAACTATTCTGACATTCTACTTCCTCCTATAAGGTTATATATTTAGAACTGGAAGGAACTTTAGAGACCATCTTGTCTAAATCTGACTTCATTATACAAATTAGGAAACTGAGGGTCAGAGAATTCCTTAAGGAGTTTATATTCTACCGGGGACAAGAATTTGATAATGTTTCCAAGCTGATTAAGTTTTACGGTTAAACAAGAGGTCCATGTTATACACATTTACAGATTTGATTTAGTCATTTCCATGGTGGGAGGTCAGCCACCACCACCCCTACCCCCCAGTACCAGTAAATATAGTAATATATAAATTTTAAAATTGGTTTTTTCCACTTCTTGTTGGCTATTTTCCTGCTTTAACTCAGAAAATATGTCAAGTCTTTGAAGTGTTTGATAAATTTGATAAGTTACTATATGTTCTATAGTAACCAATGGTGGCCCCAAACCTGCCCTCATAAAGCAGTACATATGGAGAATATTAAAGTATTTTCCCTATACTTGCACCTCAGACACTGGTCTAAAGGGAATGTATTTTTTCTTGTGTTAATCTTAGTCATTTCTAGCACACTACTTTACAAATAGCAGGTATTTAACAGATCTTTGCAGAATTGAATTTCTAAATTAAAAAATAATTGTACAGAAAGAAGTATTCTAATTACCAGGGGTGGAGGACTACCAAACTGAAGGTCTACAGAGCCGTTGTGCTGACCTCATTGTTGTACGCCTGTGAAACATGGACAGTCTACTAGCACCATGCCAGGAAGCTGAATTGCTTCCATTTGAACTATCTTAGGAAGATTTTGAAGATCTCCTGGCAGAATAAGGTACCAGACACTAAGGCCCCTACTCGAACTAAACTGCTTGACATTCAAACTATGCTTCAAAGAGCACTACTCCAATGGGCTGGCCACATTGTTCGAATGCAAAATGTACTCTTGCCAAAAAGACTATTTTACGGAGAACTTGCATGGGGCAGGTGATCACATGGTGGTCAGAAGAGGCGATACAAGGATACTCTCAAGGTCTCTCTCAGTAACTGTGGAATTGATTGTGTGACTTGGGAGACTCTGGCATAGGACCACTCAGCATGGTGTGCCTACATCAGAAAGGGTGCCATGCTCCATGAGCAAAGCAGACTTGAAATAGCTCAAAAGAAATCCAGGATGAGCAAATTTAGGGTATCCACCCCAAATGTTCACACGGACTATCTGTGCCCAATCTGTGGTAGAGCATTCAGAGCTCCTATTGGTCCCATCAGCCACAATGGGACACATTGAAACTTGACTTTAACATGGTGATGACATTTTGGTCCTTTTTGAGAGCAAAGGACAACAATCAACCCACCAACTGGAGGGGGCTGGAGCTAAAAAACTAAAAGGGAACCTTATCCTCCTACAGTTTCATCAGTTTCCTATTGAAAGTCTATAAAGACTTAATAATGATATAGTACCCTGACTAATAGGGCCAGCAAGACAATTACAAAGCTGAAGTTCTTGGACCTAGGGCATGCAATCCAGGTAAGCAAGATAGTGACCTATCAGAAGACTTTCCTAAGTAGGATCCTTAAAGGGAGGACAGAGAATATGGCAAAAATTTGAAAAATCAGGTATTTTTTCCCGTTTTATAGTGAAATAATTTGAACTGAAATAACATCAACAAACTGAACTGAATTACTAGGGGAATGTATCAGGTACGATACTAAGAGTTGAACTTAACCCATATCAGCTCCTGAAACAGATTGTTTGAGATACTCATCTGACTGACTGAGGTATGATTTTATGGGCCACTTGACCCTGTTTCTTTTATAAGTGCATGGGTAAAAATAGAAACCCATTTACATTTTCATCATATACTTTTAATATGTATCTTATTCTCACAAAGTACAATGTACACATCAGGGATGCTGCATGGATCATGAAACATGGCTGTCTCTGTAGAATTACAATTAAAGGTCAATGAAGAGGAACGAGGCCATTATAAACAGACTACAGCATATTTCCAATGACAACTCATATGCAACAAATAGAATAAAAGAAATGTATCATTCAGGAAACATATGATTAGAAAAAGAGATGGAGCATTTGGTCATGTAGCCAGAGAGAGAGAGGAAAAGGAGAGGGAGGGCAAGAGGAACAAGAAGAAGAAGAGAGAGAGTATTAATTGGCAGCCCAAGTGTTGAAGTAATATCAATGGACAATTAAAAATCATAGAACTGGGCGGATCATTCATGTAGCTTTATAGGAGAAAATGTAGATAGGTTATAATATTTATTCACTGATATAGGGAGTACCCATGTTCATTCACTAAAATATCACAGCATTGAGTTATACTTATAAATACTTAACAACTTTAACATATTTTTACATCTCTGCTGTTACTAACATTATAGTATCATATTACTATTACTAAATATGCGAATGTACATAAATACACACAAGCACACACACATAATCAGGGACTCATTTGGTTGTCTTTGGTTCTCAAAGACGGCCAAAATGACATCACCAAGGTGGAGTCATGCTCCAGTATGTCTGACTGAGGCTAATCAGACCAGTACAAGCTCTGAATGCTCTCCCACAGGTTGCGTACAAATAGTCCATTTGAACACTTGGGGTGGAGATATCTCTAAATTTGCACATCTGACATTTCTTTTGAGATACTACAATTCTGCTTAACTTCTAAGCAGTGTCCTTTTTGATGTGGACATGCCATGCTAGGCTGTCCTTTTTCAGCATTTCCCCTGTCTTGCAAATGATTCCAAAGTTCTTCAGAGGGATCTTGAGAGGGTCTCCTTCTTCTGACCACCATGTTGAGTACCTGCCTTGTGTGAGTTCTCCTTCAAAGTCTCTTAGGCTAATATACATTTAGCATTCAAACAACATGACCAACCCACTGGTGATGCACTCTCAGCAGTAGGGTTTGAATGCTTGAAACTTAGTAATATATGGAAAGGAACAATATCTAGGCAATGAAAAAGACAATGACAAACTCTGAACTGACAATTAATTAAAACTGACAAGAAAAGTCCAGACCTTTGGCTCCAATGAGACTCTTCTCAGTCGGATAGAATATTATAAATTGAAAGTAAATGGTAGACATGCTTATTCAGACAAAGTTCTATTTTTTCAGTTATCAGAAGAAAGAGATATTATTTGAGTATCACAGTAATGAGAGGAACATAATTTTATCCTTCACCTGCATGCTGTGCCCACTGAATCTCTGCCAATAGCCAGAAGGACAGTCTGCCACCCATATTTCCAGTTTTATTCACTAGGGGTAGGTCATCACTACAAACAGCCGGTGATCATCAGCTCGGTCTACAGATTGAGGTCTGGCCTTAGATACAGCCTTAGAGTACATTTGGTATTACTTCTCCATAGGGAATACATCTATTAGTCACAGTACACAGCACATGTTGGGTCACAGGAAAAAGCACCAGATAATAACAGAACAAGTGCTACCAAGGAAACACAATTCTTATTCAGGGTTACGGTTAATAGTGAGCTGTAAGAAAGCAATATATAGCTAGATACACACTCACACAACAGCTAGTAGAAAGAGTAGAAATTTCTTGGGAAATGATGACAGGGAAAAAAAGAGGCTAATGGTAGAGAAAAGAACCTTGATTTGATTCCTGATAAACCCATGATCAGTGAAATAATACTATCTAATGATATAATATCTGAAACACTCTAATCTATTACCAGTATTACCTTTCAATTTAAATTGAATATTCCAGAAATTTATCAGGTTTCAAGCTCTTTCATTATTTTCAGGCTCTTCCATTATTTTTCAGACACTCAAAATTTTATTTCTAGTTACACTTCTCCTAGAAGAAAATTCAAATATAGACAAATTGATTATATGTGAAAATTCATTCCTAGGTGAGAGTGGATTACATGTTCTCTCTGAAGTATACCTCTTAAAAGATTGTGTGAAGGTCCCTAAATATGGCAACTTCTATCCAGGTCTTAACAATAAAGGCTGCTAAGACATTGGATTTGGAGATTTGGTTAAAGGCCAATGGAAATATAGCAGTGGATGTAGACAGGTAAAAAGCTGGGGGAAGGGGTCTGATTGGTGTGAATGGAGATGTGGGTGACTACAAGTAGGTGGTATGACCAGAGGAGCAGCCAGTTTTGCCAGGACCATCTGCAGTGTAAGCCCCTGAGCTACACTGATTTTCCTGAATGGTGATATAGTATACTATGCCCTCCACCTCCCCCATCCTACTGAGTTGAGAAAACAGAAGAGTAAACTGGAAAAATAAGGATAGCTGGTTTCTATAGAGATTCAATGGAATAGCAAGCTTTGGGGGAATGCTCACTCCTAATTTCAGTGTATTTGATGTACCTTATCATCCTGCTTTGATTAAATGTCTTTTCATTTGAAGTTGTTTCATTCCAATTTGGTTTGAAAAGATTAAATAGAAATGGAGGTTCATAAATTATGGGTTTAAGTATATGAAAGAACTAAATATAGCTCTGTGTTTTTCAGGGGCACACAATGATTGATACATACACACACATGAAAAATTATGTATGTATGAGGACCATCTGCATTCTGTATAATTTTTGGCCTCTAGCTCTGCCTTCCTTTCCTAATCACTTCTCAAATTTCTGGTACTTGGCCAGTTACAGAGACCTTCCGTCACTTTTTAAGATGTTTTCCCTCAAAATAGATATTTGTATGCCTCCTTGGGAGTGCACACAAGCTCACACACACACACACACACACACACACACACACTAATACTTAATATTATAATTCTATACTCTGCTACTTACTACCTATATAACTTTGGCTAAGTTATTTAACACATCTGGGTCGAAATTCCAAGTTTTTTCAAATATGTAGCATGGGGCTGTTGGCAGGTAGCTCAAGGAGAGGCAGAAGAGACAACTCTTTTCTGAGAGAGACTTTAATTGCTACCAGAAGAGGAAGCAGGAAACAAATGCTAGAGATATGACCCTTGGTTCTCCTCAGAAAGAGTGTGAGAGAGGGTACCAGGCTAGAAGTATATCTATCTGCTCCCTTAACTGTTGTTAATCTAGGGATATGGTTTTCAATTTTCTATCATTCTCCCAATAATCAGGAGAAGCAGGACCTGAAATTCTATATCCAAGGTTTGACCCCTTTCCCTACAAATACCAGTTCCACAATAAACAAATATAGCATAGAGCAATAATATCCACTTATCTAATTCATAGCAAAAATAGATTCAGAGAAAGTATACATTTGAGAATACAAAGACAATATGGAGTGAAGGAGCCCTGCCCCTGGAAGGGGGATAATGAAGTTTATCCAAGAGAACTATCCTAGATCTCATGGAAGGGGAAGCTCCCTTAGTCATTAGTGTAGCAAGCAAGGAATAGGAACATAATGGAACTTGCTAATTCTTCTCATGTCAGTTCCTTTCAAGAATCTTTCCATTAAGAAGCTAAGAGTGGGTTTCTTCTCTTTGGAAGGTAAAAGTTAGAAGTCACAAATACTAAAAGTCTCAAGAGAGTCAGTGACTCAAAAAGGCTCAAAAGAAAAAGAAATGGAGCAGATATTTTCACTCAACCCCATTACTGAAAAAGGTGCAGGGCATTGATCTCCCCCTAAAGGGATATCAATGAACTTTGGGATTGGAGTTACAATCATAGTACTTTTAAAGCCCCTTTCACCTGTCAGTCTATGATCCTATGATCTTTTACTAAATGGCAAATATAGCAAAATGTTCAATGCAAGTTTATCAAGTAAAAGCTTCTGATCTTTTACCACATCAAGTGGCAAATATGGTAAAATGTACAATGCAAGTTTATCAAGCAAAAATACTCTGATTTTTTACCACATCAACTGGCAACTATGGTAAAATTTTCAAGATTTAAAGTAAAAAAATTCATCAGACACCACTGGCATCTATTTTCAGACAGTGTATATGAAAGTGGCAAATGTCATAAAGTGAATAAATTACTTCAAACCAAATATATACCAATTACACAGTTAGGGACACATTGCTGTCCTGATACGACACTTGACTTTGTGTTTAGTCTTTCAGATCCCACTCGGTAGTGCTAGTCATGTTTCCCAACTGAAAAAGTCACAGACTGGATCACTTAAAGAAAGTAGAAATAATATAGACATTTGCCCAGAAACTGCCAACACTGCCAAAACAGAGGCACTCCTTGATCTGAATTTAGCATCTGTCTACCTGCCCCTTCCACTGTGTTATCTGGGAATCCTGATATGTAATTAACAATGATGAAACTGCCTTCCATTTCAAAATGTTTCCCTTTCTCACTTCCACCTTCTAACACTCAGAGTGATCTGGTTTTCTCTTTGTGATGTCAAATCCTGGCCACCATCTCCAGTATTGTTTGGACTCTATCTCATTTTATCCAACTTATTCTATTCTTCACATTTGAAACTCTCCATGGTCCCCATAAGCATTAGCATGTTGACAGATAAGGTGAACATGACTCCCAAATAAGGTGAAGGATGGACTGTCAATTTAATTAGAAATGCCAGATTTGATGCCAAGAATGACTCTAAACTGGACCATGTGATTGCAATAGTGCAGTCTCACCCTACTAATAAATAAATGAAAAGATCAGAAGTCTTTCTTTTCAAAGTCAGATGATGTCTATGAATAAAAAACAAATCAGTCACAATAGTAAGTTAGAGGTTCCTGACTGGGCTACTCAAGGCTATCATTTCTGGTAAAATATTTGGGGAGAACACACAGAAAAATTACCACTCAAGTAAATACATTTTGCTAGATATTTAGTTCTAGAGAGAACCAGAAATATGAATTTGAATAAAACTGGCTATGTTTCATTAAAAACAAGACATTTGAGGCACTTCTGGTTCCCCATTGCAACTTGTAGACTAACCCTCTACTGCTATTGCTCAACAACCTCTCCTCCTTTAAGGTTCATGCCATCCAAAATTATCACCCATTCCAAATCTGAGTGGTCATACTTTTCCTTCCTTACTGAGTTTGATAACCTCAGCTTCCCCCATGCTCAATTTATTCAGTTCCCATGCCTTCTACTCCACCTCAGAAACATGGTCATATTCTTGATCTTGCCTTTAAAGAAAGCATCCTAATTCATCTTCATGAATGTCAAAATTCCTTTATTTAACCATTTTTTATTATTTTACTTTTCCTAATGCTTTATTACTCCTAATTCTGTTATTTATTATGAACTTCATTCCCATCAATTCTTTTTAAAGTCATCACCTGGCATTGACTATAGTCTATTTTCTTTACTTTCTCATTCCATTGGTGAATCAATTGAACTCTACATTGTCTTTTCTACTCAAATTCCCTGCCCGCTTATCCTATCACTAAGTATGATGGCTAATCTCAAGTTTGGGTTACTTCCATAATGTGCCTTTTGCATCCTTCTCAAAATGCTGTTTAACAGAGCTGAAGAAAATCACAAAACCATGCTGAATGTGTCAACTAAACTTTTAAATTACATAAATTCAATTGGACCCTCAATATCAAAATTCAATCTTTTTTCTCCTCTCTAATCAATTTACAATATCATTCATCACAGTGGATATTTCAAACATTTTCATTCATCAAGCCTCCATAAGTGCTGCCTCACGACATTTTCTCAGTTGAAGACCTTGTCTTAACGTACATAACCAGAAAAGTTAGGATCAATTGCCAAGGACTTTTCCTTTCCTCCTCTTCCTCATCTCATATTACTCAATTTTTCTCCTATTATCCCTACTTTCATTTCTGTATCACATGAAGACAAACCCCTTCTCCTCCCATGGCAAAACCATTTATGTGCAACACTGATTCCATCTCTGGTTTCTCCAGTAGAATTTTGAATCTCTCTCTAACTACTAATGCCTTCCTTGCTGCCTTTGATACATTCATGTTTCCCTGATCCTTTGAGAAAAAAAAAAAACAATCCAACTATGCTAGCTATGATTCTATATCTTTCCTCCCTTTCTCAATTAATGTCCTTAATAAAGCTGCCTACACTAGATGCACAGAGACTCCCTCTCCTTTCCCTTGCTACCAAATCCTTAGCAATATGACTTGTGACATCATCATTTCACATCATCAGTCATTGTTGACTTTTTGACAAGGATACTGAGGTGATTATTTGTTATTATACATAGTTAGGTGGTACAGTGGCTTAGAGAGCTAGGCATGGAGACAGGAAGACTTGAGTTCAAATCCAGTCTCACACACATACTAGCTGTGTGACCCTAGGTAAGTCAATTAATCTCTGCTTCCTCAGTTTCCTTGATTATACAATGTGCATAATAATTTCAACTACTTCATAGGGTTGCTTTTAGGATCAAATCGCATAAGACAATATTTATAAAGTAATTACACAGTGTCTGGTACAGAGTAGACACTTACTAAATGTTTGTGCTCTCTCTTTCCTCTCCCTCCCCTTGTTAACTTGAGAACAGAAGTAGAGATGTCTAGTGTTTTATCTAAACACGTATCTAAGATATGACAGAATTCTCAAGACTAATCTAATGGGGTGAATAATATTCACTTTCTCCAGGGCACTAAATTATATTACCTGAAGAAATTAGAAAGTGTTGCTAATGATTACAAAGTTTGTACAGGCACCTTTAATAAGGATACTTATATAACTCAGAAACTATCATAAGTGGCAGTGATTCACTCGATAAATACGAGGGATCCATCTTTTTGCTGGATTTGCTTTGAGCTTTCTTACAGAAGTTGTCAAATAAATGATGTGTATTATAACACACTTTTTTTGAGATTACCTTTTCTCTCCACTTGTCCTGACCTTTTCTTGTAGAAGCTGTTAGCAGTGTTAAACAGACATTAATATCATTCATGCTTTCAGCCACAGAATCCTATTACAACATAATGTCTTTTGACATTCAAAGTCATTTAAACTTCCTGGGAACAGCATAGGAATAAAGGTAATGGGCAAAAACATGAAGAAAACCTTCCATCTACTTTGCCAAAATACTATGAACTTTGAGGAGATTAGCATGGGAAACCTGAGATAAACTATTTGTCTAAGGGAAAAATGAAGCTTGGCTTACCCTCCAATGGGCTGATCAAATATACCAGAGGGGCCAGATCTTTGAAAGGCAAGACAAAGATTCTTTGCTAAATGGCAAAGACAGACATATATCAAAAATGAAAAGTATTGTAATACACATTTCTGATTATCAACTTTTAAGGACTCATCTTGGGGAGGTAATCCAAGATGGCAGAATATAAGCAGGGACCTGCTTGAGCTCTCTTCCCAAACCCCTCAAAAAAAAAAAACTATAAAAATGACTAAACAAATCCTAGAAAAAAGAAGCCACAAAATGACAGACTGAAGCAAATTTCCAGCCCAAAACAATCTTGAAGATCAGCAGGAAGGGTCTATCGCACAGGGCTGGGAGCAGAACAGAGTTCGGCATGGGATGTGCCAGTGTGGACAGAGTTGGAACAGGCCTTAGACGACTAAATCACTGGTGGCCACTGTGGTTTTCGGACTTCTCAACACACAAACCCCAGAAACCTTTGAAGGTCATTGGAAAGGGTCTCTCACCTGGCTGAGAGGGGAGCATGGTCTGATCCCAGCTTCAGCCCCAGCTCCAGGCTGGTGGTAGCCACTGCTGAAGGGAAGGCTGCTTCTGAAGCTCTGCACATAACAAAGAACTCAAAAGCCAAGTAATTGCCTGGGAAAATGAGCAAAAGGGCAGGGTGCAGGGAAGAAATGGAATATAGATTCCTACTTTTTCACTGAATAGGTATTTTCTAATGCCATTGGTGATGAGGAAGATCAAAACATACAATCAGGAGAAGACCACAAAGCCAAAGTGCCTGCATCCAAAGCCTTCAAGAAAAATATGAATTAGTTTCAGGCCATGGAAGAGTGGAGCAGGAAGAAGCAGAGGTAGAAGAGTAAATAGGCAGCAGATTCAAAGTCAGAATAGATTGACAAAAAAAACTGTTTACTGCTCTAGGAAGAGCAGGGGTAGATTTTGCAATAATAAATGACATTCCAACTAATGAAACATACAAAATGTACTGAGAAAAGGGACTGATACCAGACTGAGCAGGGAAATAAGAACTGCTCCTACAGATCCTCCTGAAACATTGTATCCAACTTTGTCATACCTGTAGGGAGAATAGAAAATTGACCAGACCTCAGCTCAGATTAAAGAAAATATATCTAGAGCCAGAGTCACAGCCCTCAAACCACAAATTAGAAAACAGTAGGCAACAGTGAATGAGGCTATGATAGTGGGTTTATGGACTCCAGAAGCATAGTTGACCCTATATTTACCCTAATTCTATGGCAGCTAGGTGGTGCAGTGGATAGAGCACCAGCGCAGGAGTCAAGAGGACTTGAGTTCAAATCTCACCTCAGACACTTGACACTCACTAGCTGTGTGACCTTGGGCAAGTCACTTCACCCCAATTGCCTCATCCTTGGGTCATCTCAAGTCATCCTGAGGAACATCAGGTCACTGGATTTAGATGGCTCTTGAGGAGAAGTGAGGCTGGTGACTTGGACAGCTCTCCCTCACCCAAGACAAAGTCAAGTACAAGTCATGTCATCATTTCTCTGATGGCATGGCCTTCTTCAGCAATGAAGGATGAACATACACCATAGTTATGGTAATTGTCTCCCATGTTTGTCTGTTCACCTTCTTTGCCAGATTTGTTTTCTACAGGTTTAATCCCCTCCACCTGTAGATGCCAGATCACTTAAGCTATGTCACCCTCAACCACAACTATGATTTGTTACACCTAGACCTAGTGTCATTCAAGTTCCAGATGACAACTAAAGAAGCTGGGTCCTCTTGGGGCAGGGATAGCTGTATGTCCAATCTCAGCAGGAAGTAGCTATGGAAGAAGAGACCTTTGCCCATTACCTCAAGATTGCAGCCCTATTTGTTCAAGGGGGGAATAATAGATTGCTTGTGCTCAAGCCCTAACCTGAGATATTGCTTTATATACTTATTTTCTGTTATCTCTATTACAGTTTTATTGACACCAGTTGCCCCACTGACCTATGTAATGATTACAAAAGATCTTGGGGCCACATGTAATGGTGATTTAAATGGAAAGATCTTTCCCATTCATTACTAGGCCCATGTAACCTGCTTGGATCACATAGAAGCCTGAGTTACCTAAGTCTAAGTTACATGGAACAGGAAGGAGTGGATTAGGAAGAGTGGACCTAGAAGAGGCAGAACTAGAGAACAGTTAAGAGGAAGTTAGTCAGAGGTAAGTCAGAGCCAGGAAGTATATGGGTAAGCAGGCAGCTGGCTACTGTGAGTGACAGCTTGTTTATGATTTTGTTTTAGGGAACTGACTTGTGATTTGTTTAAGGGAGCTGGGCTGTGGGAAGCCTAGCAGGGAGAAGGCTTGGGGATGGTGTTGTCCCCTGGCTTGTTATTGTGTAGAGATCTTTGTTACTATGATGGATTCAGATTTCTGGTGTTAGAATTTGGCTTTCTAGTGTCTGAATAAATGTTTTAGTTCTGTCTTCAATATGGGGAGTTGGTTATATTTCATGATTCAGAATTTCACCAGGACATTCATAGCCATCACAGGCAATGTGAATATTGCATGGGCACTATAAAGAGCTTCAAAAGGATTTTGAAAATCAAATGAGATAAGTAGAGGAAAAATTGGGAAGAGAAATGAGAATGATCCAAGAAAATCATGAAAAATGAATCAACAACTTGCTAAAGGAAAGCAAAAAAAAAAAAAAAATAAGGCCAAAGAAAACAATACCTTTAAAATTAAACAAATCCAAATGGCAAAAGAAGTCCAAAAAGCCAATAAGGAGAAGAATGCCTTAAAAAACAGAATGGGCCAAATGGAAAAAGAAGTTCAACAGTTCACTGAAGAAAATAATTCCTGAACAATTAGAATGGAGCAAATGAAAGCTAATGACTTTATGAGAAATCAAGAAATCATAAAAAAAAAAAAATAGAAGACAATGTGAAGTATCTCATTGGAAAAACAATTGACCTGGAAAATGGATCTCAAAAAAATGTTCAAAAAAAGAGTCTACACATCATCTTTCAAGAAATTATCAAGGAAAACTGTCCTGAGATTCTAGAAGCAGAAGGTAAAATACAAATGGAAAGAATTCATCAATAACCTCCTGAAAGAGATCACAAAAAGGAAAATTCCTAAGAATATTGTAGCCAAATTTCAAAGTTCCCAGAACAAGGAGAAACTACTACAAATATCCAGAAAGAAACAATTCAAGTACTGTGGAAACACTATCAAGATAACAAGGGACTTAGCAGTGTCTACACTAATGGATGGAAGGGCTTGGAATATGATATTCTAGAGGTCAAATAATAACCTACCCAGAAAAACTGAGTATTGTAGTTTGGGGGAAATAATGGAACTTCAGTGAAATAGAAGACTTCCAAGCATTCTTGTTGAAAAGAACAGAGTTGAATGAAAAATTTGACTTTTAAACACAAGAATCAAGAGAAGCATGAAAAGGCAAACAGGAAAGAGAAAACATAAAGGACTTATTAAAGTTGAACTGTTTACATTCCTACATAGAAAGGTGATATTTGTAACTCATGAGACCTTTCTCAGTATTGGGAGAGTTGGAAATACACTCAGGTATCCACGTATATATGTATGTGTGTGTGTGTGTATGTGTGTATATGTGTGTGCCTGCATTTATATACATATATGTGTATGTATCTCTGTATATATGTGTGTGTGTATATATATTGAGAGAGCGAGAGAGAGAGGGATGGAGGGAGGGAGAAGGAGAGAGGAAGAAGGCACAGGATGAGCTGAATATGAAGGGCTTAACTAACTAAAAAACTAAAAAAGATAGTTAACTAAAAAAGAAAATTAAGTTTTGAGGGGAATGTACTAGGAGAAAGAGAAAGGGAGAAATAGAATGTAGTAAATTCTTTCATATAAAAGAAGCAAGAAAGACCTTTTACAATGGAGGGAAAGAAGGGGAAGATGAGAGGGAATAAGTGAGCCTTCCTTTCATCAGATTTGACTTCAGGAGGGAATAACATACACACTCAATTAGATATGGAAATCTCTCTTACCCTACATTAAAGGTGGGAGAAAGGAGATAAGAGAGGGGAAATAAGTGATGGCAGATTGAGGGAAGGGGTAATCAGAAGCAATCACTTTTGTAGAGGAACAGATGAAAGGAGATAATTAAATAAGTGCAGGGTGGGACAGGCTAGAGAAAAATATAGTCTTTCACAATATGACTGTTAATAGAACTGTTTTGTATGACTACACATGTAGGGGAGGTGACAGAAGGGAGGGTAGATTGGAATAAAAGGCAATCAGGATACACACTGTTATGGTGTGGGGAGAGGGGGAGAAAGAGAGAAAATGTGAAATTTTAAATTTTGTGGAAGTGAATGTTGAAACTTGAAAATAAATAAATTAAATAAAAAATAAAAATAAACTTTTACATATTGCTTTTGTGCATGACACTAGGAACTAAGAAAGAATTTTCAGTATAATTATTCTCTCAAACAGAAGACAAATATATTTTAAAGTTACTAGTGAGGACACATTGAAAGACTAGAATTCAGCATGCATCATTACACAAACACAAACATTTCTGAAGCATCCATTAGGCCCCAGAATAAGCATTGCTAGAAATATAAAAATAAATGACAATTAGTTTCTATCTTCGAATAATTTACAGATGAAGAGTTAAAATAGAGTCCTGGAGCAGCTGAAGCAAAAAAGGTAGGGATAGAAATCATGATCTTAGACAAAGCAAAAGTAGATCTTTTTTTTTTAAATAGATGTGATCAGGGAAATTATGTTTGACAAAAGACATCATACACAATGAAATAACAAAAAAATTTCAACAAGTTTCTCTTTTTCATTTCTCAAATATATAGAGAATCAAGTCAAATTTATACTTTTCAGAGAAAAATCAAAGTTATCTCTAATCATGTAAAAATGCTTTAAGTTACTATTGATCAGAGAAATACAAATTAAAACATTTCTGAGATACCACTTCACACCTATCGGAAATAACAAATGCTAGACAGGATGAAGGAAAATGGGCACTCTAATGAACTGTTGGTAGAGCAGTGAACTTGTCTAACCATTCTAGAGAAAAATTTGGAACTATGCCCAAAAGGACTATAATACTCTGAACACCCTTTAAGTACCAGCAATAGCATTTAGTAATGGTCTGTATCACCAAAAAAAAAAAAATTAAAGGAGAAGGACCTATGTGTACAAAAGTATTTAGAGCATCTCTTTTTGTGGTGGCAAAGAATTGGAAACTGAGGAGATGACTATCTATTGGGGAGTAACTGAACAAGCTATGGCATATGATTGTGATAGAGTAGGGCATTGATATAAGAAATGATACAGTGGGCAGTTTCAGAAAAACATGGCAAGATGCATATGAACCAATATAAAATAAAGAGGAAAAATAAAAACCAGGAGGTCACTGTACACAGCAAGAGCGCTTTTGTAAGGAAGATCAACTGTGAAAGACTTGGCTACTCTGAGCAGTACAATGATCCAAGACAACTCCAAAGGACTCAGGATGAAAAAATTCTATTTGCTTCCATGGAGAGAACTGATGAATACAAATGCAAATTAAAGCATAATTTTCTCACTTTTTTTTCTTTTCTTTGCAATAAGGCTAATACAGAAATATGTTTTACATGAGTTTACATGTAAAATTAATACCATATTGCTTATCTTCTCATTGGGTGATGAAGAGGTTTGAAGGAGGAAAAAAATTTGAAACAAAATTTAAAAAGAAAATATTAAAAACTATATATTTTTAAATTAAAAATATAAGGTTATGCTAAGTAATCTCTAATAGTCCTTTCATCTCAAAATCTTAGGACAGAATGTGTGTAGGATGAATTGAAAAGGAAAGCTTGGAAGCAGAGAGGAGTTAGTTGGATACTGCAGTAGTCTAAGTGAAAAATATGAAGTGTCTAAATTGAGGTGATTACAAGTATATGGTAAGGAGGAGATGAACACAAAATCAAGAATACCTCTGTCTTAGGTTGAAAAGCATAAGGACAAAAGGAGAGGGAGAGAAGAGTTAGTCTTAGATGAGATGGAACTGAGCAGACATTTAAAAGTAAACACTATTATCACTTTTTAGTAAATAATCACAAAAGCCACTTCAGCTACACTAGTTAACCGTCATGGCATTCAAATTTATTGTGCATATTTCTTGAATATGTACAGAAATCAGAGGTCCCAAGAATTCACTTCCTAGAAAAGGAAGGGGTGTGTTTGTGTGTGGTAGGGGAGGGTGCCTGTTGAATTCTAGTCTTTCAATATCTCTCACTAGTAACTTTACAATATATTTGTCTTTTGTTTGAAGGATAATCTATTATACTGAAAATTCTTTCTGAGTTCTTAGTGTCATACTCAAAAGTAAATGTTAAAAAGCTTATTTTTATTTTTTAATTTATTTATTTTCAGGGTTCAACATTCACTTCCACAAAATTTCAAATTTCCAAATAAATTCTTTTACCTCAAAAATTTCAATGCTAGTATATGTAAGGTAGATTTTAGTATGTATGAAGTGGGTTTTTGGTTTTTTTTCTTAGAGTCTACTTTCCCAGGATCCATGACCATAACAATCTCTATTTCCCAGACTCATGACTTGTAAACATCTGTACTATGCTTCCACAGCATTTTATAATGATAAATAATATAAATATTTGTGTTTAAATTGTAAATTCCCACTATGACTATGCAGTGGAGATAGCAATGAGGAAATGTAAACTTGTGAGGTTATTGCTAGCACTGTATCTTCTTTGTCTGTTGCCCTATAAATATAGCAAGTGAACACTGGTGAGTGAATGAGAACCCTTAGGGTCGAACATACAAGTTGGAATGCTTTAAGTGCCTTGATCGGCCCCCATCAAAGCTTGGGGGAAATCTGTGTTTGCCTCAACCAGCTCCCATTTAGACTTGACAGGATTTAGGGGAACAAAAGAGCTGTAACCGCATCAAGAAGTAGTAGTTGCTCCCTCCCCCTTCTTTCTGGTTAATGCAAGAAGGGTGATTGGGGAATGTTTTAGCAGTTGGTGCTCCCATTATCAGCAACTCTCACTGTGAAGACTACAGTAGAATAAAGTAAAATTATTAACCTCTCCAAAGTTGTCTTCCCATCCTACCTACCTGATCAGATCAAGAGTGAACTTGTGCTAGAAGTCCTCTGTGTGGTAGTGTTATCTGTTTACACTGGTTATCTTTCATCTTCTTTCTTAGCTTTTAATTTTAAATTTATTTTAATTTTCTCTTTATTTTGCAGTGTTAAAAATTGCTTCAAGGTGCTTTAATACCTAATTCCATTAAGAACTCCCAAGGTTCATATGTCTAGGAAGAAACTAAGAATATAAGGGGAGGCAAAAAGATAAATTATTCTCATTAAAACCAACTCACCTTTAAATACATTTCTGAAAAAAAAAGTAGATTGCATTCATGAAAAATAAAAATAAAATAGGTAAGCCAAAACATAACAATGGGGTATGCATGGTAATTTGAATAATCCCAAATTAACCAAACAACAAACAATTTTTCTAAGAGGGACTCATTAATTAAATCCCTAGACCTAACACAACTTCTGAAAAGTAGAACAAGTACATGTTAGAGCTAGAGTACAAAAGTAAAAAAAAAAATTGCAGAAAAAATAGTATGAGCTAAGAAGAAAAATACGTGACCACCATAATAAAAGCAAGTTAAATCTAAATATTAAATATCAAGGAGAACTTAGCAGGCAATCTGAACAAAATCAATCAACAAGAGATGTGTAAAAGCATTGACCTCAAATAAAGATCTAGTTGTGACTTCAGAAATCTTCAAAGGTTTAATGGAGGTGGAGAGATCATATTAAGACTATGTAGGATTAGGGCAGGGACAGCTATGTGGCTGACTGTACAGTGTTGAGCCTGGAGTCAGGAAGATCCATCTTGCCAAATTCAAATCTAGCCTCAGACATTTAGTAACTGTGTGATCCTGGGCAAGTCACTTAAC
This sequence comes from Potorous gilbertii, assembly GCA_028658325.1. NCBI lineage: Eukaryota > Metazoa > Chordata > Mammalia > Diprotodontia > Potoroidae > Potorous > Potorous gilbertii. The sequence goes on along the minus strand of CM053774.1, from coordinate 96,244,225 downwards.
CCTGTGACTGCCTCAGTTTCCTAATCTGTAACATGATTTAAAGAAGGAATTGGCTGGCCACTATTTTTGCCAAGAAACCCCAAACAGGGTCACAAAGAGTTGACCTCAACTGAACAACAACTGATTTAGGGTAACAGCATAAACCAAGAAATGGAAGCAGAAAACAATAAGCTTTTATTGAAGACCAATATGGCTAAGGTTAGAGGTGTTATGGGGCTCAAACCAGGTAACTGGTGAAAAGTCCTTGGCAGACCTTAAAGCACAATATTAACGTCACTTATTGCTACTATTAATACGACTGTTGCTATTATCGTTAACTTTTAGTTAACAATGTCTAGGATGATAAGAATTTCATTTGATAAGTCTTCTACTGCACTCCTGCCAAGCTCAAGCAATGTTTCTACAGAAATATCAGTTTGTACTCTTTAACATTTAACAACTCGGCTCTCCAGGAAAGTAAAATATAACCATATTTACTTCTAAATCTTATTCTTAATTATCAACACTAAATCTAGACAATTAAAAGAACTAATTCAAGTCCTGATTTGTGGTGATTACTGATTTTCGAGGTATAGACGGTCTGAAAATTTTATAATCTGCTAGACCTGGCTTCAACATATTTCTACTTAAAATGCAGAATTCTCGAAATGAGAATTGTTAGAAGGCCTTTAAATTGTAGAATGTTTGAACATTAGGAGTCCATTTCTTTTCTGTCCTCTAACTTGACTTACTATTTTTTGTGCAGAAGATCATAGGCTGGTCATAGACCTAGAGCTGGAGAGGACTTCAGAGGTCATTTGAGTAACCCTTTCATTTTACAGATGAGAAAAGTAAGGTCCAGAAAATTTAAATGATTTGCCCACGGTCACACAGTCATTAGGAGTGGAATGTCAATTCAGGTCTTGTCACTTTAAATTCAGTCTTCTTTCCTCTGTATACCCTAAATACAGTATTTTCTTAATTTTTCATTTGCATTTTAAAAATTTACTGATTCTTGTGCTTTTAAATAAGTCTGAGTGATATCATTTTCCCTTTTTTATGCAATGACACTTCAAGAACTCACTGTCATTCTAGGGTTTGTAGTTTAGAGGGATATGCATCTGTCAGGAATCCCTTTGACTAGAAAGTATGGTGAATTGCATATGGGACTTTTAAAAGAGATTCATACAAGCTTCAAGAGAGCAGACTGAGAAGAAACTGAGAGGGGGAGAGAGATAATATCTCAAACTCCAACAACGTAGAAAGCATCAGTTGTTTAGGGACAATAAGTTAAAAAGGAAATCCAAAGGAGAAATAAAGTCAAAATTATGATTTTCTAATGGAGTGTGACCAATTAAATTTCCAGAAAGAACTGTATTAGGGAAGAAAGGCATGTGACCAAGTAAAGATCACACCCTAAGTCAAATCTCCTGGAAGAGCTAAACCAGGAAAGGCATGATTCAACTCTGTCTCTGTATACCTTGTTGAAAGGAAAGAACAGAGAAGATACAGAATTTCCCAGTCAATTCCATCCTCCACAATAACACCCAAAGTTTTATTTAGTTCTATGAGGTAAATTGTTACTACTACTGCTATTATTTCATCTTTAGGATTTATTGCATCATATCTTAATGTGAGACTTTCCAGTGAAGTCATAAGCAACCTTTGGTATGGTGTCACATGGTATTATAAAGCATCCTTATTTGTAAAATACAATTCTAAACAGGGAGGGTTAGAGATAAAATGTGATCAAGGAGAATGAGATAGTAAAATAGAAGAATACACAGTGGGGTGAAAATAGTACCTTAGTATTAACAATAGTAATTAATTTTATAATTAATGGGATAGCCCACCAACTCTCCTTCTTAGAATGAAACCTTTTCTGATGTTCCCAGCTACTAGTGTTTCCCTCAACACATTACCCTTTGTTTTATATCTATGTTTCATAAACTTACGTATATGTTATGTCCCAGTTAGAACATAAATGTCCCAACCCCTAGCACAGTACCATACACAGAGCAGATATTTAATAAATATTTGTTGGTGGATGGATAGATAAGTTTACTAACAATGTACATGTATACACACACCCACACACAGAGGCACACACATTCTGTGAAGGCCTTCTTTTTTACTAAGCAGCAAGGTTTTCGTTTTGTTTTGTTTCTAGTGAAGAGGAGGGGGAAGAGAAGGCAGATAGAGGTTTTGTCCATTGTGGTGCTCTGAAAAAGGTGGCAGGGGATAAATATTTCATGAATAAATGAATGACAGAAAACTAATGGCAGTTGCATCCAGTTTTGGGGAGTCCAAGCATTTAAATTGCAGTCTAGCATGTAAATGTGACAAGAAGCCATGCCTTGTAAATAGAATTGGCCAATATGGGTTTTGAATCACCTCTTTGTACTTTACAATCCGAATGACAATGGGTTGCTTTTCTTTTCATTTCCCAGTCAGCTGCCCTCCTTTGGACTTCTCCAACATGCCCCCAAGAACACATTCATAAGAACATCAACGTTCTGCAAGATTGCATCAGCTTTGGAACTCAGTCCTCAGCAGTACCCTTTGCTGCTTCAGTATCCACTATCCTGGGACACTGATTAGATGACAGATCAAAGAATTCCTCCCAGACCCTCTACAAGTAGGCTCATCATTTCCCACTGGGTTGAACAACTATGGACTACTCTATTATGTCCTCTAAGAGCTCACAGACTGGACAATAGGTTCCCACCCACCTAGCACAGAGTGAAAGTCATGCATGTAATGTAACTGTTTCTCTTTTACTCAGGAATCCTGAGGGTCTTCCTCTTCCAGTTTGAATTTTTTTTTTTAGCAACTCCTTAAAGAAGCCTATTCATTGAATGAGCGTATTTCACTGAAAGTGAGAAAGTGGTAAGAATGTGGAAGCTAAAAGGGCCAGGGTCTCACATTGCATCCTAGACCATCTCCAGTCTTCCTGATAAATATCCGGACACTGGACTCAGATGGCTCAGGAAAAGAAAGTGAGATTGGTGACCTTGCACAGCCCTCCCTCACTCAAATCAAAGTCAACTGCAAGTCATGTCATGATCTTGATGTCATGGTCCTCTTCCAGAACAAAGGACAAAACACAAGTCGAGTACCTCCTCCCTCCTCCCTTTTCACCTTGCTTTGGCATGATGTATTCCTCCATTAAATTGTAGGGGAAAGCACCTGGTGCTGATTCTATTCCAGCTGAGATTTACAAGATAGGGAAATCACTGCTCATACAAAAGCTGACTGAAATTTTCCAGGTTATATGGCAAGAGGAGGTTATCCCCCAAGAGTTAAAAGATGCCTCCATTGTCCATCTCTATAAGGGTAAGGGGAATAAATTGTCCTGTGGCAATCACAGGGGGATCTCTCTCTTAGTCATTGCTGGCAAAATTCTTGCTAGAGTGCTTCTTAATAGGCTGATCCTTCACCTGGAAGATGGGGCAGAAACCTAAGTGCCAGTGTGGCTTCAGAAAAGACCAAGAAACAGTTGATATGGTGTTTGCTGCCCAACAACTCCAGGAGAAATGCCAGGAGCAGAACATTTTGTGGATCTGACCAAGGCCTTTGATGCTGTTAGTTGTGAGGGCTTATGGAAAATTATGTCAAAATTTGGTTGCCTGGAGAAGTTCATCAATATTATACGTCAATTTCATGATGGCAGGTTTGCCTGGAGTTCTGGATAATGGACAATACTCTTGTGTCTTCCTAGTCACCAACGGAGTAAAACAGGGCTGTGTGCTTGCTCCCATTCTTTTTAGCAAGACGTTTTCAGCTATGTTGACAAATGCTTTCAATGAGGATGAACATGGCATCAAGGTCAACTACCATACTGATGTTAAGTTCTTCAATTTGAAAAGGTTACAAGCCAAGACCAAAGTGGAGGGAATGTTGGTGCACTGTTTTTCTGTTTGCAAATGATTGTGCACTCAGTGCAGCCTCTGAAGCTGAGATGCAACAAAGTATGGATCAATTCTATGCTGCCTGTGCTAAGTTTGCCCTAATAATTAACACCAAGAAAACACAGGTGCTCCATCAGCCAACACCGCACCATCCATATGTGGAACCATCAGTTACAACAAATGGAGAAGTTTTGAATGCTGTGGATAAGTTCACTTACCTTGGTAGTGTACTTTTCAGGGATGTACACATTAACAATGAGGTTGACACATGCATTGCTAGAGCTAGCTCAGTGTTTGGAAGGCTCTGAAGAAAGGTTTGGGAGAGAAGAGGTATTAGACTGACTACCAAACTGAAGGGCCATTGTGCTGACCTCATTGTTATATGCCTGTGAAACATGAACATTCTACCAGCACCATGCCAGGAAACTGAATCACTTCCATTTGAACTGCGTTAGGAAGATTCTGAGGATCACCTGGCATGATAAGGTACCAGACACTGAAGTCCTTGCCCTAGCTGAGCTTCCACGTATTCAAATTATGCTTCAGAGAGCACGACTCTAATGGGCTGGCCACGCTGTTCGAATGTAAAATGTATGCTTGCCAAAATGACTATTTTATGGAGAACTCTCATGGGGCAGGCGATCACATGGTGGTCAGCAGAAATGATACAAGGACACTCTCAAGGCATCTCTCAAGAACTCTGGATTTGGCTGTGCAACATGGGAGACACTGGTGCAGGACCACTCAGCATGGCGTGCCAACATAAGAAAAGGTGCTGTGCTCTATGAGCAAAACAGAATTGAGAGAGCACAAAGTAAAGGCAGGATGCACAGATTTGGGATATTCACCCCAAAGATTCACACGGACTATCTGTGCCCAACCTGTGGTAGAGCATTCTAAGCTTGCATTGGCCTGATCAGCCCCAGTCAGACACACTGAAATTTCACTTCACAATGGTGATGTCATTTTGATCCTCTCTGAAAATGAAGGATAACAACCAAGGGGCAAGAACTATACATACATACATACATACACACATACATACATACATACATACATACATACATACATACATATATATATATATATATATATATATATATATATATACACACACACACACACACATAGCATATTTGTATCCTCAAAGTTGGCACAGTGTCTCGGATGTAGTAGACAAATATTCATACTAGCTTAATTTCAGAATTGAAGATACATTGCAAATTTCAAAAATGATTTTATTGTTTTTACTACTATTGTTTTTGTTGTTATGAAAACTTTGAGATTTGTTGTATCACCTCCGAGCATTTCATTTCCCAATGAAATCATGAGCAGTCTTTGCTGTAGCATTTCATGATAATATAAAGCATACTTATTTTTATAACATACATTTCTAAGATGCAATTTAAGCTGTTCCATATAAACCTAACTACCTTTTGGTGGTTTTTGGTCTGCTCACTGCATCTGTTATTCTTTTTAAGTTTCCCTGATTGAATTGATTTTCTTGTCTTTCTGATCTCAAGTGAAAAGTTTATTTGCCAGAAAAAATTTCCTGCTCAATATAGAAAAAGTGTGGTGTGGGGAGAAAAAAGGAAAAAAAATACTTTATAAAAAAATCTTTCGTATCAGGAAAACATTTCAGGAATGATTAAGTTTAAGTCACCTCCTTCCCAGAGGAGCTGAAGAACATTTAATATGGAGGTTGTGACTCCCTTTCCTATGTGACCCGTAGAATCCAAATGTTCCCTTCTTTCCATACATCCTTAACTTCACGTTATTTTGCAAGAAAAAATGTATGACTTTATTGTGTGTTAGTAGTCTCACAACATAGCTGTTTTCATATGTGGATATATAAAAGCATTCCAGAAGAAAAAAGAGTCTAGAAAGTCATCATTATAACAATTTTATTTTATCTTCTTTGAAACTATGCAAAATCAGTATCATGTCATCTCTAAATGAAAGTAATGGTGAACATGGTATGATGAGTTACAGACCCTGGATAGATGGAGTGGGGTTACTGTCCAACACAAGAACTCCAGGCAGATGCTGAAGGAAAAGATGCCAACAGAACAGAATTGAGAACATATTGAGGGGACAGCCCAATCCATCATCTTGGACAAAGTAAATGCTCACTAAATACTTATTGAATTGAATCAATTTGGCTTTCTGATGTTGAAAGGACAAAGGCAGTAGTGGAGGAGGAATGAGATGAGAAATGTAAGAAAAAAAATAAGGGAGGAAGAACAAACGAATGTGAACCTTTTAGACCAAAAGTTTCTGTAGCTTTCAATGGGTTGAATAAAAGTCAAAGTTTGCTGATGTGTTCATTGATGAACAGGAAGAAATCTTCAAAACATTTTAAATGTATCTACAGAAATTGTACAAACTCTGACATGCCACAAAAGTAGTACTTTCAAATAATAAGCAGTATGTTTAGGTCTTGGCTAGATAAATTTTAGTCACTATGGTTTCGAAAATTCCTCTGCTGTGTCACAAAAGAATTCTTTTAAGATATACAATGATTATTATACAATTATACAATATATTGCAAGATGTTCCAGACATTAAAAAATATACCATGATTCAAAGCAACTCCAGTAAAAAATTGCCTGCACACATAAATCTATTTTAGAGCTAGAGTTAATATTGGTTTCTTTATAAAATAACTCTCATTTCATTTAAAGGGATGAGATTATTAATGAAAAAATAAAGGCTTGAAGCATGAAAAATGACAAATAATAGTTTAGCTAAGATTACTAATCTTAAAAGAGGCATGTTTTAGCTTTTGTTCATGATGAATTTTAAAACTAAAGAAAACTGACAAACTATTTCAAGTCCATGCACAGAAAATGGTATTATGGAATAAAGATTGCTTAGGGAATTATGATCTCTCATTTCTGTGCTACTTTATTTCTGTAGCTTCATTAAAATAAGGACAGCAGACTTGCCAGCTCCTTTCTTTTCATCTCATCCAAGAATTTCAAACCTTTACAAATGCAGTTGAATAATATTTTGGAATATCTTGTAGTTCATTGATAAGTAATTCCTGTAATCAAATAGACTCTTAGATTTTCGAGTGTAACCACTTAAAATGATATTTTGAAAGAGCCACCTCTGCTCACCATACCTGCTAATTAAATAGTAGCAGATGTAGACACAGAGCTAATGAAGAGGACAAGGCAATTTCAAAGAGAATTATGCTGAAGGATGTTGTGAAGGATGGCACATTAAAAGTCACAACCTCCCAGTATCCCACACAACACTTAAGATTCTTAAGTTGCTTCACACTTGTTACTCCACACTGGTATAGGGAATTTCCTCACCAGCGTTTCATTTTCTCTCCATTGATTGATAACACTAACTGCCTCTGTAATTTCCTTCTTTTCTCATATACAGGTCCATTTGCAATGATTGAACTTTAAGAACCCTAGATATCACATAGGTCAACCCCTTCCTTTTTTACATATGAGGAAATTGATGTGTAGAGAGATAAAGTAATTCATCCAAGGTCAAGCTGGAAGTAAATCTATGGAATTAGAACACAAGTCAGATGATCTGATGTGGAGACTACTACTCATTTCACTCTTTCATTGCTATTTTCCATCTTCAGGGATATAGAAGGAGTACATAGGAAAAGCATAGCTGCTTGAAATCAATAGACAATTCTGAAAGTTCATTTTAGTCAATATTTTAAATAAGCACTTCCACAAAATACTTTATTAATGGCATGATAAAATGATGTAATTTAGTAGGAAATGTATTCTGTTTACATTTTTTTCCCCTTCAGTTTCTACCTTCAGTCCTCCATGCCTCTAGTCATTTCTGTCTCTAATGCCTATATAACACTGGTGGAAAAGTGAGGCACAAATAGATGGCACATAAAGGCAGAGCAAGGATGGATAGATAGGTAATCACGAGATGACTGTGATTAAAATTGCTTCCTGTTCCATTTTCAAAGAGAGAATGTTAACGATTGCCAAACAACAAGAGAATCAGATATGTTGTTGAAATGGATTAGACTTTTAGTAGTCAGGCTTCTTATGATCTGTCAGAATAATGTGATAAAAAGCTGGCACAGACTCATGCTGCATTAATAGAATTATAATATCTAGATCATGTAAAGAAGTAATCTTGTTGTATTCTGTAGAGTGGGAAAACCTCATGAGAAGTATTGTGTTCAATTTTAAGAGTGACTAACTTAGATTTTTCAAAAGGACTGTGATCTTATTGATAAAAGCATGCCTCCTGGCAGACTGAAACCCATCTAATTTATCTCAGTCAGCCTGTTAACAAATCCTGCATAGAAAATGTGCTTAAAATGATGGAGACATTCTTCTGGTTCTTTTATTATTTGAGTGGAACCAATGCTTCTCTTTGTCTGTCTGTACATTGTCCCTCTCTTTCATTATATGATCAGCCTACTTCCTTTTCCAGACAGCAATCTCACATTTGATAATTTTAGGTCTTAGAACTACCCTAGAATCTAGAATATTTCTCTTGATCCTATCTTTTAGCAACATACTTTGTCCTCTCTACATTTTGTCTTTCCAAACATTTTCTCATTGTCTTTTGGATGAAATGAGATTTTGACTGCGTTGTTCCACAACTGACAACCAAGGAATCACTAGGAGCATATTGGTATTAGAGAACCATAGGTGGGAATGGTTAGCTTGGAGTTAGCAAAAGTCACCAAAAATTCCCAGAATATAATCCACTCTCTTCCTTTTAATTCTGGGTCTAGTGAATTGCTGAGGCCTGTCCAAGTCGACAGAGAGAAAAATAACTAGACAATTTCAGGGAACTTCACTTAGCTATACAATATAACTCAATAAATATGCGTTTCATCTTTATTTTTCTAGTATATATGCCTGTGCTGATATCTTTTGAACTCCTATAGATTTAAGGAGAAGCATTTAAAACTAAGGAAAATCTAGAGGGGATTAAATGGAAAAACAAAGAGTAAAAACGTTACTTCATATGATTAGTAGATCAAACAATAATTAATATTAAGTGTGGAGTAAAAGACCAGGTGGATTTGTCATCATTACTTTCAAATATTTGAAGGATTGTTATAACAAATAGGCAACAAACTCTTTCTAATTGTTCCAAGAGGCAGAAATAAGAATAATGGGTAAAAAGTCACAGGAAAATAGATTTTGGATAATATATGGAAAGATAACCCTAAATATATTATTTCTATAGAAAACCAAGTGATGCTAAGCAATCTCTATGGCCTTTGAATTTTATTAAATGGAAATTGTCTTAATAGATTGGTGATCCCTGAAACTGACACTTAGAGAATGCCAAAACACTCAAGTGCATATTATTTAAAGCATTACACTATTATATAAACTATTTTGAAGTTAGAAATGAGCATTTTATGTACTTATGTGCCACTCTTCTGCAATTTTCACTACACTGAATGATGGGCAAATGTAATAATTCTTTTTGGCATTCTATATTAGCACTTAAACTTGAACTTGCCTATTACTATGGAGAGCGTCAGCATCCTCCTAGGCACCAAGGTTTACAGTCTCAATCAAAATCATTCTCAGCTCTTTATCCTTACTCAGCCCACCTTTCTAATCTGTTGTCAAATCATGTTGTTTCTAACTTCACAAGATCCTCTCCTGTTGGCCACCTTCTCTTGACTTGCTTAGCCACTTAATTCAAGCCCTCATTACATCTCTCATGGACCAATCATTCTCATTGGTCTCCCTGCCTCCAAACATTCCCCTCTTTAATGCATCCCTTGCTTTACTTTTCTGAGATTACCTTGCATCTATTCAGTGTTTATTTTCTATTTACTTAGTTATTTTTAAGGTTGTCTCTCTTCGTAGAACGTGAATTCCTTAAGGGCAGTGATTATTTTTTTAACTTTTCTTTGTATTCTCAGCACTCCACAGAAAAGATGTAATAAAGGCTTGATAAATGACTGAAACTTTGATGAATTGATAGACCAAGTTTGTGAATAATTTACTATCTCCTGCAAGTCTTTTGAAATAACAGATGTGAATAATTGTGTATATCTTTTTACCAGACAAAAGTAAATTTTATCTCTGTTGCCATCTCAAGATTACAAAAACATCGATAATAACCTGGAGCACATTTTATTTTCTTCCACCAAAACAGCATAAGCTGTCATTACGTTGCGCATGTTTTGTGCCAGTTAGTAATACAGCCTAGCACCTCCTCTATAGAAACACTTTAACTCACCCAGCAGGCGCTGAAATTAAACAAGAACAAATGATTGGTTTTAAAACTCTTCACAAGTGAAAGTTTTATAGAAGAAAATGTGGAAGAAATGCAAATACATTAGAGTAAAATGCAACAAAGTGAAAATGAACCTATAGCATTAAATGTCATTAATTCTAGTATTTTTAATCTAAGGAGAAAATGAAGCATATAAAGTATCTGCTTCTAGAGGGAAGAAATCAATAGAAGCTTATACTGTGGTATTCTTTCATAAGTGAATATTAATATTACTTTTTTTCTTGGGGAAGAGTTAAGTAGGTTATTTTTAAATAGTTGTGAAGATTTTGCTGCCTACTTTTCCCTAAACTACTTTATACTTAAAAACTGCACATATTAGGGAAAAAAGTAACATAGTAAATTAAAAGACTACTCTCAAGTTCCTGGTCCATTGAGAAACAAAGGAAAGAAAAAAATAGCAGATACTTGCAATTCAAACTTTAACTTCTATTTTTATCCCTATGGACTCAGGTAACTCAAGTAACAAATACTACATTACTTAACATTTGAATACATTACTGAGAATCCAAATCATGATGAAATATTTCCTTTACATTTTTTTTTCACTCCTCATTAAGACTTCATTTTTTTCTAGGATTGATTTAAAAAAGTGTGTTTGTGTTCAAGATAGGGATTCATATAATGTCTAATATTGCATCCAAAGAACAGATAATGAAACCAATGTCCCTCCTCGCAGGAGGGGTGATAAGCTATGGGTTGCATATACTGTCACTTAAAGATGTCATTTGTTTGTTTGTTTAATTCTAGTTCAGTATAAAAAAGAAAGTTTTAGGGCCGGACAGTTAGTGGGAAATAGTAAAGATTTTAAATGTCAGAAAGCCTCAAAAACATTAAGCCATTGAGAGTGAAAAGGAACAGTGGAGCAGTAGATTGATATGAGAAAGATAAGCATATCAAAGATCATTCAAAGCCACAATGAAACAGATTAGGTCATACCAAAATGTGAAGAAAAGTGAAGTTGAACATGAAAAACTGAGAATTAGCAAAATCTACACAAAAATGTTTTAAGGATTATTTTTTGACACTTTCAATGAGTTAAATGTCTTAGACTCAGGAAAAGATGAGTTCTGGGAAATACATCTCTATATTAAAAGGCAGAATGTTCTAAAACAAAAAAATTCCAAAATGGTATACTACAACATGACTTTACATCATACATGTATGAAAAATAGATAAGAAACTTAATCAAGTGATGGATATGAATATGTTTCAGGAGCCTAAAAGCTCATCTAATTTAAGCTTCACTGAAAACTTGTGGATCTTAATCAGGATGTCTTAGAAAAATATAATGCTTGGCAAAAGTTCACTTAATATTCAGTGTAATAAAAGTGTAACTTCATGAAATTAAAGAATATATGTCAAAGTCTTCTGAATTCAATACTTGATTATGTAAAAATTAAAAGCTTTACTGTATATCAAAACATTTATTTTATTTTGACCCAATTAACTTGCAAATCATTAGAAGACAATCAGGCTGGACATCTTTCATGGAAAGGGTTGTGAAAATACTGAACTGAGTCAAACTTATAATAACACGAGTCATTCATCAATTGATAAATGGTCAAAGAACATTAACAGGCAGTTTTTCAAATGAAGAAATTAAAACTATCTATAATCATATAAAAAAACTTTCTAACTTACTATTCCTTAGAGAATTGCAAATTAAAATAATTCTGTGGTACCACATCACAACTTTCAGATTGATTAATAGGACTAAAAAGAAAATGGTAAATGTTGGAGAAGTTGTGGCAAAATTGGAACACTAATATTTTGTTAGTGGAGTTGTGAATTAATCCAATCATTCTGGATAGCAATTTCAAACTATGCCCAAAGGACTTTAAAAAAATCTGTGCATACTCTTTGATTCAGCAATACCACACCTAGGCATGTATCCTAAAGACATCATAGAAAGGGAAAAGGACCTACCTGTACAAAAAATATTTATAGCAGATCTTTTTGTAGTGGCAAAGAATTGGAAACTGAGGAAATGCCCATCAATTGGAGAATCTCTGGACAAGGTGTGGTTACGTGAATGTAAAGAAATACTACTGTCCTATAAAATATGATGAGCAGGTAGATTTCAGAAAAAAGTTGGGAAGACTTAACACGAACTGATGCTGAGTGAAGTGAGCAGAACCAGAAGAAAGTTGTACAATGTAACAGCAACATTGTGCAATGATCAACTATAATAGACTTAGCTCGTCTCAGCAATATAATGGTCCAAAACAATTCCCAAACACTCATGCTACATCCTGGAAAGGAACTATGGAGTTTGAATACAATTCAAAGCATATTATTTTCCTCTTTCTTCTATTTGTTTTCTTCCTCTTTCCTCTGATTCTTTTTTCACAATATGACTAATGTGGAAATATGTTTAATATGAATGTACATGTATAACCTATATCAGATTGATTGTTTCCCTTCTTGGGAAAGGGGAAAGGGAGGGGGAAAAATTTGGAATTAAAAATCTTACAAAAGTGATAGTTGGAAACTATCTTTATATGTAATTGGAAAAAAAAACTATTTAGTGGAGAAGGGATGAAGCTAATGATAGAGGACTCAGCTTCCCAGCTACACTTTCTTTGATGTAAGTGGTATAGCTGCTATTTTAAAACTCCCTCTAAATGAAATTCCAGAAGGCTTCAATAGTGAAAGAAAAAAAATGGCAATAGTGATTATTCTCAACCAAACAAGAGAAATGGTAGCACTAAAAGACAAAATAGATAATTTTGATGATTGAAAATTGCAGCAACAAAATGAATGCTCAGTAGAATAAGGATGGAAATGATCAATTGCAAAAATTTTTGCATCAAAGGGGTGTGTAATAACAGCTGTTTTGTAATGACAGTTTTTTTAAATTTTAGTTTGTATATTTGATAAAATATTCAAGTGTTTCCTAAATTGCTCCGAATTTCTTTTTGATATGATATTCTTACTAGAATCACAAATTTAGAGCCGTAACAGACCATAAAGTTTTCATAGTTGAATGCATCCCATCTTAAAAATCAGTAAGTTAAAGGCTGAAGGGCAGTTAAGTGGCACAGTAAATAGAGTGCAGGGCCTGGAGTCAGGAAGACTCCTCTTTCTCTGTTCAAATCCGGCCTCAGACACTTACTGTGTGACCCTAAGCAAGTCACTTAACCCTGTTTTTCTCAGTTTCTTCATCTGTAAATTAAGCTGGAAAAAGGAAATGGAAAAGCCTAGAAAACACCAAATGGGGTCACAGAGAATCAAACATGACTGAAAAATAACTGAACAGTAAAATGCTAAAGGCCAGAGGTTAAGACTTGACATGTGACCCTTTAGGTCAGGAGTAGGAAAACTGCAGCCTCCAGGCCACGCTCTAAGTCCTTGAGTGTGACCTTTTGACCAAGGCCAAGTTTCACAGAACAAATACTTTTATCAAGGGGGTTTGGGTTTTGTGAAATGTGGATTTCATCAAAGGATCACACTTGAGGACCTAGAGGGCCATATGTAGCCTTGAGGTAGTAGGGTCCCCACTATACTCTAGGTTCTCAAGCAGGTTTCCCAACTCCTGGGTAAGTGATCTGCCCATACTCACACAGTGTAATAATAGCACAATATACACAGCCAAATTTCCAACCCAGGTTCCTTTCTGCCAAACTCTAACCTTATCACCCAACTTAAAATGTTCTCTCCATAGGTACCAGTGATTTTTGAATTGTCAAATGTTATTTTTTTCAGTTCTTTTATTTCTCTATCTGCTCACAAAATTTGATACTGGTGGCCACTCTCTCTTTACAGGTAATTGGTTTTCTCTGGGCTTTTGAGACACGCTTTTCTCCCTGCCTTCATCTTTTTTTTTGTTGGTTCACCATGCCCACTGTGAGTATTTCACAAGAACCTGTTGTAGACTAAGTCTTATCTTTCTACACCATCTCTTAGTGATCTCTCAAGTGTTCAATAATCATTTCTATGTTGATTGCTCAGCCATTTATATATGCAGTCCAAGAGTTACCCTTGAGCTTTCAATCTTACACCATGAGTTGCAGATTTTAGACTTTTAAAACTAGATGTCCTAGATACATCTCAAAGTCAACATGTCCAAACCAGATCCCATCACTTGCAGGCTGCCCCCAATGCCTGGAATGCATTTGTTCCTCATTTTTACCACATCAAATTCTTCTCTTCTGTCAAGATATAGTTCAAGAATTCCTTTCTACATGATTTCTTTCCTGATCCTCCCACTGTTAATGCCATCCTTATAAAATTACCCTATATTTATCTACTTTTTAATTTAATTCTTCTCTTTATATTCTGAGGTTATATATATAAAACCTATATATGTATATAATATGTGACATAATAGTTACATATAATATATAAACATGTTACATATAAATATTATATACATATACACATATTTAAGAGTAGAGTTTTTTTCCCTGCTTTTATTTGTGTCACCTATGAAACTTATGAGGTCAAATTTAGTTCTAGTTTACCTTGTTTTGTTTATTGGCATTTTACAAGTTTTCCTTTCTTGGATTTTTATATGCCATAAATTTCTGGATATTTTTGTTCAAATACTTCTGTTAGGGTTTGTGTTCTCAAGTCTGATGGATTTTATTTTCTCCCTCCACCTTCGTTTTCACTTTAAGTTCCTTCTGATTAGATTACCAACATTCTGGCTTTCCAATATTAGAAACTTTGGTCTAGAAATAAAATCTATTTCCAGATATTAGTTTCTTAACTAGATCACCACTTCTAATATTTGTCTTTTTTTCTATCCTATTGATGTTTTCACCTTTCAATAAAGTACCAAAAAGGCTAAATAAGTATTTGATTGTGCATATGGAAATAATACCCAATGATAATATACTGAATAAAACTATATTGAGAATGGCAAAGGCTCTACATTCACAGTATATTTTTAAATATTTATGTTCCTTAATCAACATCAATATTTTCAGTCTCAAGGTTTCATTGGCAATTGAAACATTTTGAATACAGAACACATGGTGCTAGAATACGGCAGCTTAGTATTTCTGTGTAGTACCCCTACCTGCTATTAATCTTTGGAGTACATCAGGGCCTTGACTTTGTACTTTAAAATGAGAAGAGTGGATGGAAATATATCAGTCTTTGTAGCTGAGCAAAGGGCAAGATAGGAGGAGAAAGTAATTGAAGTATCTAATTTTCATGCAACAATTACTGAAAGAAAATGTGTTGCATTCATTTAGTAAATTCAGACGTGATTTAAAAGATGTGAAAATGCAGAGTTACTGACCTACTCACCTATGCTAATAACGATGTCATTTAGATGGTTTTTCTCCACTTTAATGAGAAATAAGTGCTACTGAAGGTATCATAAAGGGTTCATTTGATTCTGCTAAGATATCTAATGATAGAAAATAACTCACGTTGAAAAATATTAGATGATTTCATTTAGCATCCACTTCCTTATAGATACCCTCCCTAGCATTATATTTTGCCTAGATTAAGATAATTTCAAGGGGATAAAATGATTCTTTTTCATTTATTAGGACATTACATTTGTAGTCCTTTGGCCTGCAGCTCAATATGTATTACCTGAGACGCTGATGTTTCTTTTCCCAAGGTAACAGCTTCTCCCACAGATTGCAAAATAAGCATATTCTTCCAGTAGATTTTGATTTCAGTCTAACCTAAAGGCAGGATTACTTAGCTCTATCACTCCCATATTGCAGTGGGGTTCATGAGTTTAGTAAGGCTATCTCATTCTGGTACACATAAACAATTTTTTAGCTTTTGATATGAGAGGAAGCCAAGGGCCAGAGATGTTCAAACTATCCAAAACATATTAGACAGAAAGTCACAGACCTGATTTTAGGATTAGCACTTGTCACCTAAACATGCTGAGTCTGTAAATTACTTGAACTTTTTAATTCATTAAAAAAGAATTAGTCAACACCATCCACATAAAGGAGATGGAATATTTAAGACTTTTATGTGAGGAAACTTATAACTACGGACTACAAATTTAAAATGTGATCTTATGCTCTCAAATACTAAAATTTAGCAAGATAATGGCATACAAAGTGATACAAACACTTTCGGTTTGTTGAACATTATAATACATTTTATTTGTAAAGTATAATATGAGAATTCTTCCTGAGCTAATGAGTCCTGATTATATTTCAGGCTTTAGTAGTATGTAAGCAATATAATGGTGTTTATAAGCCATATATGGATCAGAGGAAAACTTAACTACTGTATTTGGCTATAATTATAAAGCCATAACTGTTTGCAACAAGAGTAATAAATATCACTGTAGGAGCATTACTGTAGTGTCTACCAGTAAAATTGCTAATGTAATATGAATGCAGTTCTTAGAAATAATAGTGCAAACACAGCAGCCTAGTATCTTTAATAATTTAATGTAAAAATAAAACTACATTTTATAGGTGTGCATTTAAAATTAATAACCTTTCCAATATTTCAAAAGCCATAATAAGGCACAAAATAGCTCAATAGTTCAGAGAGTGATAGGATGAATGGCTTACAAATTGCAAACTTAAAGATAGTTTTTAAGAAATCTAAATTAATGTGTATTCTCTCCTATGATACACACACACATACACACACACAATTTTCTATTGTGGCAAAATGCTATTAAGAAACTGGAATGTGACTAGTATCTGAAATAGGAATGATTTACCATAGGAAAACTCTAGTTTCTATAAATTACGTATTACTGATTTGTATGAAATGGGGTTAGAAATACCCTCAGTCCTTTCCAGGGAACTAATTTCTAATCAGAAATTAGAAAGAAACATGCCCAAGTGTATGATGGTAGAGAGAACAAAATATTCTAAGCAAAAAAATAAAAGATGAATAAACAGAAAAGCTGTGCACAAGTTAAAGCCAGGAATCAACGCAGGCAATCAATACAATATAGCAGGCTGAAATTGACTGAATTATGCGGAAATAGATCTGTAGCTAAATTGTGATCTGCACAGAACAAGGTCAAGTACCTATAGAGGCCAAAGGCATTTAGAGTGGGGTCAAACAAACCATTCACTTTCCTTATTCAGCCATGTCCAGGAAACTTGAGGGAGCAAGGAGTTCCTAAAACTGTTCTCCTCTTTTCCATATTCTTTCAAGCCAATTTCATACCTTATAATCACAGGTAACAGTATGATAAAACTAAAACTAGTTTGGAAGAATGATCATTTTAAATTACTCAAAAAAAGTGAAGCTTTGGCTATTAAATTAAAGGATCTGCTTTCATAATGGGAAAATAGCATATCATTCGATATCAATTGTTGATATCTAAGTTATTTTATCAAGGTGTTCAACAAGTTTATCTTTATTTGTAATTTATTGTAATTTAAATCATTCCCATCTATGCATGTACTTACTAATTTATCTAGTTATCACTTCATAAATAATTCAAAGAGAAATAATTATGTCAAATACCAAATTACCAGCAAATCTGAATTCATGGAATCCAAGTTAATTTTACTATACTAAATTCTTACCATACTGGAATAAAAAGAAAAGTCTTTCTGCTACTCTCTGGTTAGGTTCAGCCATCATTTTCATGCCACCATTTTTTCATCATTATACTGTAGTTGGAAAAATACTAGACAGAAATCATTGGATCTTTGTACTTTGCTCATTCAACAGATGATTCAGTCAAATTGTGATGACTACCCATTATGTGCAAGATGCTCTGACAGGCACTGGGGATATATAAAGGCAGGTGTGAAATAGCCCCACCTCAGAATATTGTATTTAAAAAAGAAAGAAAATCAGTATGCACTCCCATTAAAGCTATGCCTGGTCATAAAGAGGAATGAAGTTCAATAAAAGGGAGGTATAAAATGCATTAATATAAAAGATACCAGAGGCAAGCAAGCTCAATGTGGAACTATGTGAAATGGAAGGAACACAAAAAAAGAAAACAATAACAAAATAATACTATACAGTGCAATCAAGTCCCTCCTTCTAAGTGGCTAAAGGTTTAAGAGGATAAATTAATCACGAAAATGAAGAAAGAAATTATTCTTGTAATTATTATATTATCTGGGGATCTACTTACCTTAAATGTAAAAAGTATAGTGTGTGGGTAGACTTATGAGTGGGTAGTGGGGTCTGAGAGGTAAGTCGCTGTAGGGGGTAAGCAGATAAAAGAGAATGCACTCTCATGCAGCCTGTGTTTGAGAAATGAAAAGGAAGAGTCATGCTCAGTCTCTTGACCTGACTGAGTTGCTCTGGGTCAGAGTAGAAACAGGAAAGGAATAGACCACAACCCTTTAGTTATTTGGCAAAATAAGAAAAGGTCGTTGGAACTTGTTAATGAAAAGGGGTCAGTGTGGGAGAGCTTTCATTCAGGGAGAGAAAATAGTAGAGATATGGCAAAAGACCAAATGGTGATACTACTGATTGGTTATTTCAATGAAATTTTCAATAAATTTCCAACTAACTCCTTGAAAACATTTTATTACAGAATATAGAAAATCCAACTCAGAAACAAATTGATTCTGAGAATAAGGATAAAGTAATTAAAATGTAATAGAAATAGCTGCACTATTTAATATTAACCACAAAGGTATGGGTGCTATGTTTAAAATTTTTGCATATGACACAAAGTGGCAACAACCATAAATATATTATATGTAGAGTTAGTGTGTTCAAAGGCTAGCACACTGGACTGAATTCAGTAAGAAAAAATTTAATATAGAAAAATCTGAATTCTTAAATAGTTACAATATCCAACCCATAAACAAGATGGTGAAGGTAATCTTACTTAATTATATGTCTGAAAACGATCAGGGTCAGGGGGAGTTAGTAGACTACAGGGTCTAAATGAGTCAACAAAATTATATGGCAAAGAATGAAACTTTATATGAACCTAGCTTGAAATTTAGAGATTCAGAGAATCGAAGAAAAAAAATGACAAACTTCCTATATTCTGCCCTGGCCAAACCACATCTAGTATTCTGGCATTCTGTTCTGAGTACCATAGTTTAGGAAAGACCTTGATAAGCTAAAAAGCATCTAGAAATGGATAATTAAAATTATGAAGAATAATTAGTTCATGTTAATTGACCATTAGTTGAAAGATCTAGGGATATTTACTAGAAAAGGAAATATTTGGGTCATAGGGCATTATCTTCAACTACTTGAAGGACTATCATGTATAAAAGGAATTAAGCTTGCTCTGTCTGGGCCCAAGAAAAAGAACAAGGAGCAATGGGTAGGAATTAAAAAGGGAACAATGCAAGTTTGGTATAATTAAATTCAAATAAATGAACATGTATTATGTACCCAATAGTTCAAAAATACTAGGTTATACTAGAGATAAAAAGACAAACTCAAATTAATTCAATTCAGCAAGTATTTACTAAGACAAACAAATGAATCTTAGATATGCTATGTTCTGTAAGGAACAACTGCCTGATAGTTCAAGTGATGCAAAAATGAAAAAAAAAATTCCTCAACAAGTAGTGCTTAAAGATCTAAATGGAGGTCTTCAAAAAAATGAGTAGCTACTGATTGCTAAGTTATAGAGGGGAGATTTTTTAGAATAGACCCTTTAGGTCCATTCTATTTTGGAAATTCATTAGTTTAGTGATTCTGTATTTTAATCATGACAAAAGTTTTTCTTTCTTCTTTTCTGGGAAATCAGGAGGATGAATATGGAATATGGTACTAACCTCATCATTCAAAATGACATCCCCAAATTAATATCTAGAACTAAACAGAGGGGTGCTATAGAAATAAATTTTCAGATAGCATAAGAAAAGTTTCTAAATGAGCTACAAAGTATATGTTTCATCTTGGAAAGTGTTGTTGATGAACATAATTGATAATAGCTGATTATAGTCTGAGAATGTGTTATACCATAGTCTTGTTTTTAATTTAAATATTAAAACGTAAAACATAAATATTTCTTTTGATTTATTCAGCCTTTAATGAGGCAGTTACTTAATTCATATTTGTTTTGTTTAAATAAAATTCAGTTTTATATAAAGTAACACATTTCTGTAATAAAAATCTATGACTTTCCAGTTATCCACTTTGAAAAAATAATTTTATTACCTAACTAGGCAATATAAGAATCTATTGTCATTGTCTAATAGGTGATATTTATCACACATTTTGGTAAGATCTCAAAAGGGAAATAAATCTAACTCCAAGGAGTAGCTGAAGTGATTTAAACATTTTCCTTAAAGTCCCACTTCAATACACCCACAATTTTTGCTGTTATTGTACAGATACTGTTTATATACAATGGTACCCTTAATAAAATTTATCCCTACCAATGCCATTTTGCAATAGTATCAATTAAGATATGATAATCAAATCCCATCAAATTATCCATGTTATCTTTGTAGCAATATTACAGGATGCAGTAAAAAACAACGCCAAGCTATTCTATATCTCTAGCAGCTTCCCTGACCTGGCTTATCAAACCTCTGGATCAGTCAGTGACCAACCTAAGTCAATAACTTTGTTTTATGTAATCCATGTTTTACAGGATATTAGAAAGAATACAATAATTGTATTCCTTTCAACATCCCAGGAAAGCATTTTAAAACATCACATCATTAGTTTTATTTTGAGGCTATTATTTACTTAGAATAATATTAGTGATCATGTTAGATTAGAATGTCAAAAGGGGGTGAGGAGTGTGAAAAATTAGATGAGAGGGGAGAAGTCAATAGTTATTCTATCTTCACTCCATGCCATTATGTAAAAAGGAGATAGAAGATTATCATATTTTATCTGCCCAAAAGAGAAATATGAATCTCTGAATAAATATTCCATATTTTGGTGGATGCCATGAAACCATTTAAGTTAGAAATGATCATGTACCCTAAGGAACAGACAATTTAAATTTTACTCCACGTCTTCACTTCACTTCTCATTCCATTCAGCCACTAGGGTGAAAAAAAAGGGCTAGATGTCTGGTCTTTTAAGTTATATTGAAAAAGTTTGTGCTAGAATGAATTATTGCAAGAAATAGCTCTTTTTGGTTCAACTTCATTCCTCTAAAATTTACAACTATGTCCTTTCATTCTACTAAAACAGAAAAAAGATAAATTATTTATTATTGCCTATAAGAGTAGACTCACTTTACTTGAAGACTACCTGACTTTTATCTTGTGACCAATAAATTTTATCCAATTGTCAAAAACTCTCAAACTTCTCTAAAACAAGAATTCTGTGCAAGAAATAGAACAATTTCAACTGTTTCCATGGCCTAGAACATCAAGAACCCAAATGAGATAAAATTCAATAAATTAACAACAGAAGCTGGTCACTCAGCATGCTTCCTCCAAGGCCAGGCTACTATGTTCTCAGCAACAGGGCTGTACAAGCTAGCTTACTTCCCTTTTAACAGAACAGAAACCTGCCCTCTTAATTTGCCCCACAATTCCTCCTTGTGTTGCAGAAATATCAACATTTTCTGAGTAATTTTCTCAGAATACAATTTTCTAAGTGCAACAGTTTGGACAGGGAATGGAAAATCAGAAGAAAATGAAGCAGAAAGTGTTTGTGGGAGAAGGGTGTGTCAATCTAATAAACATGAAGAAAAGATCCAACAAATATCTTACAACAGTTTTATCCCAAGAGAATTCACTTGAAGAGGAGACTTAGGTAGGTAAATTGTGAATTGCCTCATAGGAGAAGAGGGTGAGACACCATTAAAGGGGAGGAAGTCAGAAAGTAATTGGAGGAAATAAGAAAAAAAATACTCTAGTTACCAAACAGATCAGAAAGAATGAAACTCAATTAAAGACCTTGAACATAAGCTGATAAAGTAGTGAGAAACACAATTAATGATTATTAGTTTTTAAAAGTGAGCATAATCCTGTCAGAGTACACTAATTCATTAAAAAAATTACCACATTAAATTTATACTAGGGATACAAGAGTGGTTTAAAACCAGGGAAACAAGCAACGATTAATCTTATTGAAAACAAACAAAAAATCCAACACAACAGTGACAATTTTCATGTCATAAAATGCATTTATTTAAAACCCAAAGGAAGCATCATATGCAAAGGGGATACACTAAAATGTTCTCCAATAAATACCTGACCAAAGCAAGAAATCATTCTCCCAACTATTACTTTATCTACTTTTGAAAATGCTACCAATGATAATAAGAAAAGAGAGAGTAATTTATCATATAAAGATAAGTAAAAAGGACATAAAACTATATTTGTTTACTGATAAAATAATGGCATACTTGGAAAACCCTAGAGCATCAGCAAAAATATTGGAACACATAGCTTCAGTAAAGTTGGAGAATATAAAATTAACTCTCATGAACCAAACATCTTTCTCTATAACAAAAACAAAATCTGACTCAATAATAAAAAGGAAAATTAAAATAATCATAAAATACATAACATATCTAGGAATCAATCTACCAAAGGATTTATACAGATTCACTAACAAAAAAATTAAAATACAAATAAAAATTCAATTAAAAGAATTATATAGATTTCAAAGTCCTCCAAAAAGAGATAAAAAACCATTTAAATTGCTGAAAGAATATTCACTGATCATGGCTTGACTGTGCCAAGATAGTAAAAATCACAACACTTAATACATAAAAGTATGCCACAATAAAAGAAATTATCAAAAAGATATATGTCCTTTAAAGCAAATGAAGCAGTTATACATTAAAAGGAAAAGAAAGAATAATAAGAGAAAAATAGAGTATATACAGTCCCTCTAATATTTTTTCATCATTTTTACAGTTATTGCTACTATGGTGGTTTAGATTTGGAACTTTGGAGTTGCCTTAAGTTAAATTTATTTAATTATTAGTGAGTTAAAAACATGGAATTTTTCTTTAGAAGACTGTCTATATCCTTTGACCATTTATTAACTGGGGAACTTTTCTGATCTTTCCAAATTTAAATCATTTAATTATAGAGGGACTTCAGGGCCCTTCTTCCAATTGAGCATTCTTATCAGAACCTACATTTTAGAAAAGATTCCTGACCAGTCATCTCTGATTTGGGGGCTTTAGCCACCATATTCTTATGCTGCTCCCTTTCTAGCTTGCCTTTTACATATTGTTTCTCCTCATTACAATGTCCTTAAAGTCAGTGAGAGTCTTTCTCTTTGTTTATATTTTTATTCTTGGCACTTAGCACAGTGCCAGGTTCATGTAGGAGGCACTTAATAATTATTGACTGAGTGATGTATATTGGAAAGAGATCTTTGTCAGAAAAATGTACTGTATTTTTTTTTAGTTTTATACTTTTAACTGTGCTGGCTTTTAGAAATAACTTTTAAAAAATATATAACCAAAATTGTCTATTTTGTCTTTTGAGATTAACAATCATTTGTTTGATCATGAATTCTTTCACTATCCACAAATCTGAAAGGTAATTATTTCCTTGCTTTTCTAATTTGTTTATGACATCATCCTTAATGTCTGTGTGATGGATCCACTTGGAGTTTTTTGTTTCATGTGCTGTGAGATATTGTATTGGCTTATGCTTTATCTCTTCCAAACGTCTTTATCATTTTCCCAGTGATTTCTGTTGAATATTGAATTTTTAATCTCGTAAGGTGGGTTTTCGATTTTTTTTTATTAAATTAATTCACTTTTAGTTTGCAACACTAACTTCCACAGGGTTTTGAGTTCCAAATTTTCTCCCCATCTCTCCTATCTTCCCACCCCAAGACAGTATACATTCTGATTACTCCTTCCCTCAACTTGCCCTCCATTCTATCATACACCCCGCTTCTCTTATGCCCTTCCCTTCTATTTTCTTGTAAGGCGACATAGACTTCTATACCCCATTACTTGTATATCTTATTTCCCAGTTGCATGTAAAAACAATTTTTAACATTTGTTTTTAAAACTTAGAGTTCCATATTCTCTCCCTTCCTTGGCTTCTAGAATATCATATTCCAAGTCCTTCGATCTCTTAATGTAGAAGCTGCCAAATCTTGCATTATCCTGATTGTATCTCCACAATATTCGAATTATTTCTTTCTGGCTGCTTGCAATATTTTGTCCTTGACCTGGGAACTTTGGAATCTGGCTACAATATTCCCAGGAGTTTTCCTTTTAGAATCTCTTTCAGGAGATGATTGGTTGATTCTTTCAAAATCTATTTTCCCCTCTGGTTCTGGAATATCAGGGCAGGTTTCCTTGATAATTTCATGAAGGATGATGTCTAGGCTCTTTTTTTGATCATGGCTTTCAGATAGTCCAATAATTTTTAAATGATATCTCTTGGACCTATTTTCCAGGTCAGTTATTTTGTTCCAGTGAGATAATTCATTTTATCTTCTATTTTTTTTATTCTTTTGGTCTTCTTACTGGGATTTTCTAAACTGACATGGATTTTTTTAAAAAGTCCAGTTCTTATTTACTTCTGGGGGAAGGGAAAGTACACAGTTGATAATCAGTAGAAACACATTGTTGCTATAGTTGTTATTTAGATTAGATTATAACAGGACCACAATACTATAGTGTGAACACAGAATGATTTGGAAATTTAAAAGGGCTTCGAAACTAGATTATGAACTCGGGAGACAACAGAAAACATCTAATAAAATCTATCTACAGATGTTCAAATATTTTGAAATGTGCTGATGATTTCCAAATTAAGCACAAAAATGGAGCCACATTTACTAAAATTTCAAATTGTCTTATAAGAGCAAAATGAATAAGTATCCTCAAGAGAAATATTCTAAATTTTATTCTTTTAACTTTTAGAAATAAATTTTCTTCTGTGCTTAATCTTGCCAGTTGTCTACCAATTTAAGGATATCATGCTAAGGCATACAACCTCCATCTATCCTTCCTTCACTAATTGACTCACTCATTCATTCAACAACCATATACTATGTCTATTATATTTAAAATAAGTCATATCTTTTCATAGAAATATGAATTAATTTTCTATTTCTGAAACAAGTGCGGACATGTTGACATTAGCACTGTTTCCTTTCTTTGAATCAAGAAACAAACCTGTCTCCCAACCCTGAGGTACTAAATTAATGGACTCAGCTTTGGCCCTGAAAGCAAGTTATCTTCACTGTAAATTATGAGTGAAAATTCACCCAAATCATTATATATAGCTGACCCTATACTCTGAATGATCTAGGGCTTCATCTCATATCAAAATAATGGCCTGCCTCACCAAACACTCACTACTTCTACCTATACAATTGGCTTTTATCTCTTACTTTTTATCTTGGAACAGTGATCAAAATCTTACAATCAAAACTTCCTTCCCAGATCCCTTTAACCTATATGTATCACATCCCTCTCTTACAATATAAGCTTCTTAAATGCAGGGATTGTCTCACTTCTATATGGTATTTTCCCCCCTCCAAACACAGTGCTGGGTATACAGTAGGTGCTTAATAAATGCTTCATTCGGGGGTGGAACCAAGATGGCGGAGTAGAAAGACTCACATATGCTAGCTCTGAACCCACAGCCCATGGATTTCCTCTAAAAAGAACTCCCAACAAATTCTGGAACAGTGGAAGCCATGCAGCAACA
>CM053774.1:96093427-96218065 GCA_028658325.1 Potorous gilbertii | reverse complement strand
AAAGCTATCTGGCCCTACAAGACAAAAGAGAAGACGGGGTAAGGGAAGGGAGAGATTAAAGAAGAGAGGGCAGATGGGTGATAGGGGAAATTAGAAAGCTTGCTGTATTGGGATGGGGGGAGTGGACAAATGGGGTGAAAATTTTGGAACTCAAAATCTTGTGAAAATGAATGTAAAAAGTTAAATAAATAAATTTATAAAAAAAAAAATAAATGCTTCATTCATTCAGACCAGACTGGTGATTTGGCTTATCTTCTGATATAGATATAAAGATATATATATATTATATATATATAATATATATAATATATATGTATGCATGTATATACCATATACACACATATGTGTGTACATATATCTGTTATATATGTGCAGATACACACATACATATATATCGCATATATACACACATATTCTGTGGGCAATATTCATATATATATATTTTTTAAATTATTAAAAATATGGTCCAGGTGTCTTTCTACAGATAATTCCAGATCTTGATCTTAAACTTCTGATAAAATTAATTTCTTTGCCATCCTTCCATTTGCATAGTAGTTATTTTCACTCAGATGCTTAGTATGTTTCTTTAACTAATATTTTCTAATTCTACTTCACAAAATAGGGTAACAGAAAAAGAATCTTATTCAAAGATAGAATTAGAAATAAGAAAGCTCATTGGGCAAACAACGATTTCTTACTGCTCTTTAAGGAAGCTTAGCTGCAAAGATATTGAAAGGAAGTCTTAAAAAATAACATATAAACAAGTAACACTATAATTGGCTTGACATTTGACTTATGAAAAGGGGAATGACCTTAGAGAAAATTGTATCTGGTCTTTACTAACTGGGACAATGGGATGGGAGGGAGAAAAGGCTTATGATAAGGTATTCCTCGGTGTGTAGGTCACCACAACGCACAACCAAAATATGCTTGGAACAACACATAGGTCAACACTTTTAATTAGGCATTGCCTGAATAGCGATTAAAATTATACGGAAAGATTCCATCTGAGAACAAGTGAGGTACTTAGCATGTTTGAGGACATGTTATAAGCAGAGAAGAAACTTGTTCAGAAACCCAAAGACTCGCCTACTTTTTGAAAAGTGAAGTGAACATCTTTCAACTGTTGGCTATTTCAGTCACTGTAGATCAATCAAGTGATTTGATCATTCACATCCCCAATTTGATTTTCTAGCAAAAGTTACAATCACATAGTATTTTGATAAAAGTCATAGAAAATTTTGTAAAAAGTTAATCCTACACAGTTTCCAAAATAATATATATGAAATCTAAACATTTTGTGATACATACAAGCACACATATACACAAACATACATATACATATGTGTGTGCACATATGTATAAACACAAAGATACATATGTATAAGTACGTATATAAATGTGTGTATATGTGCGTTTGTGTGTGCACCATAGCTTGCATTTAACTTGTAAAGTTTTCTCTTCCTTTACTCTGTTATTGTTTCTCAATTCATACTCCTGAGAACTCATTCACTCTTAGTCTTCAAGAGAGACAATATTTCTGAAGTGTTTAAGCAGAATACCTGATACACAGAAGGTATTTGATAAATGCCTACACCTTCCTACCATCGTCACCTCTACCAAACATTTTTATCCTGAATCTTTTGCTTGTATTTTAGTTCATACATCCTCCATCATTTATGTGTCATAAATTCTTTTAGGAGTCTGCTGAATCCTATGTAATTCTCAAAGCAATGTTGGTGTTGTTTTTAAATAACCGAGAGAAATGGTAAATTTCAGAGCTAAATGAAAATAACATTTTCTCCCCTAAGTTCAAGGTCCCCTTGAAATCTATCCATGATGCTTGCTAGGAATTTCCAACTCGATGTGCTATCAAGTGCAAATATATAGTGAGATATATAGTGAGACTTTTGCAAATTTATTTCTTCCACTCTGTTCACAAACTAATCATGATTTCCCAAACTCCACGTCACCCCACGTCTCCATGCCTTTGTAAAGTCAGTCACTTCCACTTTGGGGAATGTACTACTTCAAATACCATCTTTTCCTTTTACTGATTTCTTTACTTGTTAATGTTCTCCTCTTTCTCCAAATACCTTTTACTTTTATATCTACTTGTAGAATATTAAATCCATTTTAGGATAAGATAAGCACCTTGAAGACAGCGTCTATTTTTCCTCTAATCATTTTATCCTCACAACCTAGCATACATTGGCTTGTACACAGTATGTGCTTAAAATAATAAATACTTTATAATTAATCAATGATAAATAAATATCCAAAATATCACCCCTTGCATGTTTTTCCTTTTTCTGGGTTCTTTATTTTTCTTAGTAACATCACCATTTTTTTCTGTCATCCATGTTCAAAGCTGAAGTATATTTGACTTTGTACACAGTCCACATACATTAAATCAATTAGTAGCTCATCAGTTTTCCATTCACAATGTCTAATATGACCAGTTCTGATTCCACAAGATCAGGAGGAAAAAGTCAGGAAAAGGCAAGGACGCTCTATTCTGTGTTAGTTGCCTGTCATCGTCATCATCATGGTTATGGACATAATTTCCATCATCATCTTTATCATCACTGACACATAGAAAACTCAATGCTTGTAAATATCTTACAAGGGTTACCTCTTTTTATGATAGAAATGTTATCCACCTCCAGTGAAATGATGGAGTCTGAATGTAGATCAAAGTAAATCTTTTTTGACTTTTTATGGTGGGTTTTGTTATTTACTCTGTGTTTTCTTTCAGAACATGACTAATATAGAAATCTGTTTTGCATGACTGCATGTATAACCTGTAGAAAATGGCTTGCCTTCTTAATAAGGAGGGAAGGCAGATAGGGAGAGAATTTGGAACTCAACATTTTTAAAAATGAATTCAAAAATTTTTTTATATGTAATTAGAAAAAAATATTAAAACCAAAAAATTATCTCTTTTGAGCCCAATAGAAACCCTGTGAAGTGGGAGATTCAGTTGGACCTTCATTTTAGTGATAAAGAAACTGAGGTTCAGATTGTTACATGACTTGTTCATGGTCACATCCATGACATATCAGAATGCAGAAGTTGAATTTTGCCTTTTTTTCTGTAGGAGTCATTAAATATTTGGGGCCAGAGGTATAACCTTGTTACAGAGGATTTGAGGGAACATCAATTTAGTTTCAAAGTATAGGACAGATGAGGTGATGAAAGATTAGTGACAAATATCTCTAATTGGAATTCTTTGCATGTAGTGTTGTAAACAAAGTCTGGATAGGGTGATGGGAACAGGTTGCTGCGTTACACTGGGTAAGTCACTCAACCACTCACATCTATAAAGTGAGGAGTTTGAACTTGCTGAGAGAAACTATAGAATCTTCCACTCCTGAAATAATTTAACAGTTATCTGTATATCAGGAGAAATGTCTTCAGAGACAAGTTAAAAGTTTATGGTGGGGGTGGAGGGATGGTCTGAGTCCTCTCTAAGCTAAAAATGATGGATCTGTAGATCCTGCCTGATGACTTTCTGGGTAAACCTCACTTACTAGGGGAATAGTTTGAAGGATTCTTCAAGTTCAATATTCAGTTTAGGCACTGTATTATGGTATCATCAATTTCAATTTAAAGGAGAAGTGTTGGTACAATTTCTCTGGCTACAGCCATCCATCAGCCCAGGGCCAAACCCAGATTGAGTGGAAATCCATCAACTAACCAAACATTGTAGCTGCATTAGTTGGTGTAAACTGTATCATTAGTGGAGTGAATGAATACCAGGAAAAAGAGTTACCACATCCATATTTTTCAGTGTCAAACTTCTTAGAAGCTTGATCTTACTGCATAAGTAACAGAGATGATTAAAGGATGTTTGCTACTTATCTAAAGCTAAGAGGAACTTATATAACAGCAAAGTTAGGACAATTTTTAGATGATAAAGCAATTGACTGACTGTCCTCCAGATTCAGTATTTTACTGCTTTCCTCTTAATATTGCACTGCCTTTCACTTTCCCCCTACTGAGAGCAATTTTCTCTCCTATAAATATTTTCTTGTTAATTTTAATGATCTCCAGTTTGTTATAGCTCTTTTCTCAGTTGAATTATGAGCTTGTTATTTTTTCTGGTTTAAAATCAGACAAAAACATTTATTATTTCATCAACATTCTATTCAGCAAAGTTGAAAATGAACAAAGAAAGTGGTTAGTATCCTGTATCTCAGACTTTCTTTCCTCTTCCACTTTACTTTGAAGAAAGAATGACAAAGTTCATAAAATTTTAAAGGCCAGATATATTCATCAATTTTGTTCTCATATCACTTTTTAAATTTTTTTTTAATTCTGGGATTAATGAGATGGAGAACTTCGAAACATCTATTCAAATGACCAAAAAAATCATGTTAAAACAATCAGTTAAATAAAAAAGAATCAAACTGTTTGTTAGATAACATATAGGCAAGTTAATATTTTAATGGATTAAATGTATATGCTGGCTATTTTTACATCACAAAAACACAATTGTATAAAATCAGTGTTCTTAGAAGTCAGTCTTTTAAAATTAAAAATATACATCAACAATTTTCACATACATTTAACTTCCCATGCATCTTTGAGATTTTTCTAATGCAACACAGGCCGCACTAGAGTCAAACAAAAAAATTAGGGCTGTCACATGAAGTAAAAAAATTTAATATGAAAAATGGGGTTTTTTGGACATTTTCATAGGTATTGATC
The DNA here is from genome assembly GCA_028658325.1 of Potorous gilbertii. Classification (NCBI taxonomy): domain Eukaryota; kingdom Metazoa; phylum Chordata; class Mammalia; order Diprotodontia; family Potoroidae; genus Potorous; species Potorous gilbertii. The sequence continues at coordinate 96,213,352 of CM053774.1, read as the reverse complement.
ACTCAAACCTTTTCTCTTTTCTCTCCTCAGAATCAACTTTGTATTTTCACCTTTTTCTAGTGTCTAGTTTTATTCCAGTATTTCCACTAGCATTTTGGAAATCTCTTGTATTTTATTTTCTTCCAAAACTGTCTTATTTATTTATCTTCAGCTCTGGGCCACATCTACTATCTACTTTCTTCATTTTCATGTTCAGGTTGCTAAGTATTTCTAGAGGAAGTCATAAGATAATGCCAGTGAGATCTACTACAAATTCATTATATTAACTAATCTCATTTAAACAGGATTCCTAAGTAAGAAAAAAATTCTCATAATTCCCTGAGATCCTGTAGAATTTTTGACAACAGATGGAGCAGATCTTGAGAATACATGCAGATGATTGGATGGCTGGTCCCTGATAGCACTGCCGGAGTAAGATAAGGCTAGAAGAACTCATTCTCGTTAAGAATATTTATCACAAGCTAAATACCAATGCATTAAGCACAGGCAACTCTTGAAAAACTTGACTAATGATAGATTATACAACAATATGGATGACAGCCTTTCAATTCAGCAATAATTATTTGACTGTTAGAAGATAGACACTGTACTAAGAATAGTACTAAGAATAGAAAAAGAACCAGTCCCAGAACCATTAGGATGTCTAAGGGGGCTGACTGCCAGGGTTCTTCTGGCTCCTAGACACTGCCTCTATTGTCCACTGACATATCTGTCCTTCATCCTCAACTTCAGAACCTTCCTACTGCAGTCCATCTATCTGTCAGTCTGTCTGTCCTACAGCCCAGCAGGCAATGCAGCAGCCACTTGTGACCAATACATTTTACTTGGTCTGTCTGAGCAGCCTCCTAAATCATTAGAGGAAATCTTTTTGATGGCTGAAATCATTTTCTACAGGCAAAGGTAGTTGACATAGTTTCGTGGCACAAGAAAATTGAGGATTCAATGGAAGCTGCAGCCTTTAAACTTTTCCTGACCTCTTTAATTCAAAAAATCACCTTGACAATTCTCCCCTCATGAAAGAACACTCAACAACACTGGGGAACTGAATCCTTTTTAATGACCACTCTATGATCTGTTTACTGCAGGAGGTAACTGAAGAGTCTATCTGTAAGAAAAAGACTGTCTCCCCTAGGAGAAAATCAGGTAACCCAAAAGAGGGAAGTGTCAGTGGCCAGGCCCAGCCTTGGGTGAAAATCCCCATCTTCTTCATGAAGACTACCGCAAGTTTGACAGTTGATGACACTACAAATCCCAGAAGAAACTAGAGTAATTTGTTGTGCTTGAGATTCATTAGTTGTTCTGGGCACTAATGAAACTTCAATATATGAACCATCCCCATCTTCCCTTTCTGGACCCTATACTCTTGAGGAGAAGCCTGCTACAGGAGCCAATTGTAGCAAGGATAGACCTTGATTGCATGATTGGACCCAGAAGAAGTTTATTTTTTCAGGGGCTGCATGGCCAAACCTTATATGAAACTACAACATCATCCCTTGCTTAGCTATCTCCTCATAAAGAAGAAACCTGCCATGGAAGCAGATGATGGGAGGGCCAGCAGCTGATGGTAATACTTGAGTTAGAAGAAGCTAAAGCAATTCATTTTGGTTGAGAATCTCTGCTTGTTATGGTGGCTGATGACCTCACATTATATGTGGAAAGTTCCCTAACTTTCTTGCCTAAGTCTTCTCTTTCTTAGGAGAAACCTAGCATAAGAACTGATAATATAGCAAGGTTTATCTCTGATAGTATCATTGTAGTTAGACTGAACTAGAATAATTTCTGGGTGAGAATCCCTATTTCTCTGGACTCATGGCCACACATCATATAGAATATCCACATCACCACTTTCCCAGGCCACCCATCTCTGAGTGAAAAATGTGCTGGAGAACAGAGCAAAGAAAGACTGGCCTCTGAAGTTGTTTCTAGATGAAGAAGAGGGTTCCTCAACACTATTTAATTGAAGAGTTTTTCTTCTGCTATCATGTAAGCCTTAAAATTGAGATAGCACTATGGAAGAAAGAATTTTTTAGGTTTTACTAGAAGACTACCTATTCCTTTAAACTGAAATTCTGCAATTTTTTTTTGATAGTCCAATAAAACTGAGCCAGATAGGTGGTTTAATGGACAGAAGAGATCAGAAAGATGTGAGTAGGAATATGACCTCTGACATTTAGTCTGTTTACCTCTGTTTCCTTAACTGTAAAATGGGGATAGCAATAGCACTGACCTTGCAAGGCTGTTGTGTGATCAAATTAGATAATATCTATTAAGTGCTTAGCACAGTGCCTGGAACATGGGAGGCATTATAAATGCAAACTATTGTTTTTGTTTCTTTCATTGTTTAAAAAAAAAATCAGTGATGCCGAGCTCACTTCTAAGAAAAAGGAGAAATATCATTTGAAAAACATAGGTTTATTGGTCAAATATTTTCAGTCATTGAAGTCTTCAGGTTATGAGGGAATGCAACTACATTTTCAACCTAAAGATCATGCTAAAATACTTCTTAATTTTTTAAAGAGGCATTAGAGAAGAAAAATAGACTACTCAAATAACCCTATTTCAAGAAAGGAAATTGACCAAGTCATGAATGAGAACTCTAAGAAAATATCCTCAGGCCAGAGGGATTTACAAGTGAATTCTATCAAAACATGGGAAGAACAACTAATTAGAATGCCATGTAAATTATTTGGAAAAATAGGCTAAGAAGGAATCCTACCAAATTCCTTTTACAACACAAATATAGTACTGATACCTAAAACAGGAAGAACAAGAAAAAAAGTATATACAAATTTCCCTCATGAATAATGATACAAACATTTAAATAAAATACTAGCAAGGAGATTATAGAAATATATCACAAAGATCATATACTATGACCAAGTGAGATTTATACCAGGAAGGCCAGGCTATTTCAACTTAGGAAAATTATCAACATAATTGGCCATATCAATAAAAAAACCAACAAAATAATAATTATAACTCAATAGGTGCAGAAAAAAGCTTTTGACAGAAATACAACATTCAATCTTAGCGAAAACACTAGAAAGCATAGGAATAAATGGAGCTTCCCTTAAAATAATAATTAGTATCTATCTAAAACCATCAGCAAGGATTAACTTTAATGGAGATAATGTAGAAACCTTTCCAATAAGGGCAGAGGTGAAACAAAGATGACAATTAATATTGCTGTTATTTAATATGGTAGTAGAAATGTCAGCATTAGCAAAAAGAGAAGAAAAAAGAAGTGAGGGAATTAGAATAGGCAATGAGGAAACTATCATTCTTTGCAGATGATATAATGGTATATTTAGAGAATCCTAAAGAATCAACTAAAAAACTAGTTGAAATAATTAACAAATTTAGCCAAGTTGTAGGATATGAAATAAAACCACATAAATCATCAGCATATCTATATATTACTGTTGAGGTTTAGGGGTGCTGCGACTGTGAAATAGCAACACACGGATCTTGTCCAAATGAATTCAACCCAAACCTTCCTTCAACCAAAGACAACGTTTATTAGAACCCCTGTGGAAAGTGAGCGTGATTCTAAAAATTCACCACATTGGCCAGACTCTTAAAGAATTTAAGCATTGGCCAGACTCTTAAGGAATCTGAGCAATTTTGTGGGTGGCAACATGGACCTTATGTACATGTGGGATGTACATGTGGGAAGGCTCGAGGAGTGATCAAGTAGTCTGGGGGTAACTGGGAGGTAACAGAGAAGAGTCAGAAATACCAGGGACCTGGACCATGGACCACTTGGTCAAGCGAGAATGAGGTCTGGATAGGATCAAGGGTGGGAAATAATCTGGGGCAATCTGGAAAAAACAGACAATGAAGAACTGGGCTAGGTTAGAGGTAATAGAGAATTGGGAGATTGCATCTAGGCTACAATGAAAGGCCAAGTTAGCTGGGATGAGTGGATGCTTCAGGTGAAAGCCAGAGACTTGACCAAGGGGGAAAATTCAAGGAGAGTTTAGAGAAAAGTTCAAAGGGAAATAGGACTTCCAGGACATATACCCCATCATTACTAACAAAATCCAGCAACAAGAGCTAGAAAGAGAATTTCCATTTGAGATAAGTACAGAGAATATAAAATAGTGGGGAGTCTACTTTCCAAGACAAACTCAGGAACTATATCAACACATATACAAAACATTTTTCACACAAAGTCATACCTAAACAATTGGAGAAACATTAACTGCTTGTGAGTAAGCCATACCAAACTATCAAAAATGATTTTATAGAGCTAGAAAAAATAATAACAATATTCATCTGTAAGAACAAAAGGTCAATAATATGAAGTGAATCAATGAAAAAATGCGAAGCAAGATGGCTTAGCAGTACCAGAAATAAAACTGTATTACAAAGTGGCATTCATCAAAACAATCTGGAACTGACCAAGAAATATAGTGGTGGATGAATCATTGAAACAGGTGAGGAGCACACTACACATTGGTAACACAAGATCACAGTAATCTAGTTCTTGACAAACTCAAAGATACAAACCTCTGGGACAAGAAATCACTATTTGGCAAAAATTACTGGGAAAATTGGAAAACCATTTGGCAAAGAAACTTAGATGAACATCTCACACCCTGTGCTGAGATAAGGTCAAAATGGGTACATGATACAGACATAAAAGTTGATGTCATAAGTAAAGTAGAGAAACCTGGAATAGTTTACCTGTCAGACCTATACATTAGGGAAGAATATATAACCAAAGAAGAGACAGACAGCATCACAGTAATCCCTCAAATATATAAAGAATTGAGTCAAATTTATAGGAATTGGAGACATTCAATTGATAAATAACCAAAGATATGTGTGCAATTTTCAGAAAAAATCAAAGCTATCTACAATCACATGAAAAAATGCTCTAAATTTTGCTTGGGAAAAATGCAAATTAAAATAACTCTGAGGTAACACCTCCTTCCTATCCAATTGGCTAATAATGGACTGTGATAAAACTGTGAACTGATCCAATCATTCTGGAGAGAAATTTGGAATTACACTTACAAGGCTACAAAAATGAGCCATGAAATGCTTTGACCCATGAATATTACTCCTAGGTCTGCATACAAAAGAGATCAAAGGAAAATGACCTGTAAGTACAAAAATATTTACAGCATCTCTTTTTGCGGTGGCAAAGAATTGGAAATTGAGGGGTTACCCATCAATCGGGAAATGACTGAAAAAGCTGTGGCATATGATTGTGGAGGAATACGACAATACTGGAAGAAATGATGTGCCAGTTGAATTTAGAAAAATATGGACTTACATAAAATTATGGAATTAAGTGAGCAAAGCCAAGAGAGAACACACCTTGACCTCTTCTCTTGTGTCCCCCCATCTCTGATGAGTGATGTTTTATCTTTTCTTGAGAATCAACCTCCTACCAAGCTTCTGGGCCAAATCTGAGGTATGAATATACTCCACTTTTCCCCTCCCTTTTGGGCACTGTATTCCTCCATTACAATGTGATTTCTTGAGAGAAGGGACTTTTTGCTTACTTATATTTGCAATTTTCATACCTAGCACAGTTTGCTTAATAAATGCTTTATTGAAATAAGTGTGCAAATACATAATTTCTATATTTCTTTGTATTTAAAGTCTATTTATATTTTGTTTAATACCAATAGGATATAAATTCCTTGTGGTAGAGAGTGTCTCATTTTCAAATTTTAATTCTGTCTAGCATAATTTGGGGCGGTGACGGGGTAAGAGTTGCAGTGACACATCTCAACCTGTGATCCTCTAGCCATGAAGATCCATAACTCATCCACAAATCATTGTCTTAGGGCTTCACCTGGGGCACAAGGGAGTTCAAGGTTGTGCCAAAGGAAAGCTACACAGCCAATATGTAAGAAGTAGAATTGGAACCCAGATCTTCCAAACGGAAGCCAATTATCTAGCCACTACGTCATCTTGCTTGTCCAGCAATAAGAAATTAGTAAATTCTCACTGAACTAAGTTTAACTGGATCCTGCATAATCCTATTCAGTACTATAAGATCCTGACAAGGTAATTTTGGAATAACAGAATATGAAAATATTAGAGTTAGATTAGATCTTGGAGATAACAAAACTCATCATTTCCTTTAAAAAGAAAGATGAAGGAATTGAATATGAGGGAAATAAAGTGACTTGTCTTAGGTCACACAGATGACTAGCAGTAAGTAAATACTAGATCAGAAGCTGGGGTTTCTGATTGCTAGGACAGCATTTAATCATTAAACAATCTTCCTTAAAATATAGTTCTTAACGCAACATTTCCCTGGTCAAAATTACCATCTATTGAATAAGGTTCAAAGTGACAAAGATTGCTTTAAAAATAGAATCACAGATTTAATAAGAAGTAGTTATATAGAAATTAATGGTGAATAGTAAGTCACTTCTATCTCAAATACACCATTAAAGAAAATGCATGGATGAAATAAAAGTGTGCACCTCCTACAAATATTTCTATGCACCACTGACAGCATTCCCAAGTGCTTCATATGTTATTTTGCAACATGAATGGTTTCATCCACCGAAAGGAATTTAGAATACCTCTAAATTTTAGATGCCTTATAAGAATCTATCCAACTTAATACAGTTTGGGAGAATAGAGGTGGGAATCAGGAAGCAGTCACCTGGAGAGGTGGGTTTCTCTTTTCAAAACATAAACTATACAATACATTGAAATTAAATGAATGTTTCAAGGAATAACTGACCTTGTCAGAACACTAAACAGTGCAGGAAAGTGGAGAGTACATTTAAAAAATAAGGAGCAATTTTCTTTTCATCAACCTCACTTGAAAGAACATTATTGCTACTTTATGAAATGGACTAAATGAAAAATAAATTAAAAGGCATTTTACTGATATTAAATATACTTTATGGTAAAACAGTATCATATTTAAATGGCAAATGACTAGACAGTGTAGACTTTCTTCATAGAAGAGAACATTTTAAATATTCCCTTGCAGAACAGAAACAAAAGGACTAATTTTCCTTTGGAGTACATACTAATAAACTATTCTGTTTTTAAAATATCTGTCCTGTTTTTGTTTGTTTAAATGCTAGCATTAGTAGGATTATTTTATGTTTAAAGAGGAAAAACTTACTGAAGCCAATAAATTTACTCAACCGCTGGAAAAGCTTTTGCACATAAAATGGAGTGGATATAAAAATTTAAAGGAAAAAAGTCATTTTCAGGTTCTATCGTTAACAAATATGAAGTTTAGGCCAGTTTCTACTTCCTCGGGTCTCATTGTTGTAGTGAAACACTAATACAACCTTTGCTTGTGATATCTCAGTAGTACCAGTAACTCATACAAGTTATTCTGGAAGCTTATGGAAAACAGCAATGAAAAAAACAACAAAGATGGTGTCAATCAACAAATATTTATTAATTGCCTACTATGTGCTGGCCACTCTAAGTAATTGAGATTACTAAAAAAAAGCAAACCATCCCCTACCCTCTGGAAACTTATATTCTAGTGTAAGGAAACAACATCTCTCTCTCTCTCTCTCTCTCTCTCTCTCTCTCTCTCTCTCTCTCTCTCTCCCTCCCTCCCTCCCTCCCCATGTATGTATATCAGTACATATATGCATGCACGCATACCTATATACATACAAACACTCAGAATAGATACCTGGTTCTTTTAGACTAGAAGACTTGATCATCTGCCAGACAAGAAAATGTCCTCTGTCAATCATGGTACTTGAGCTGATTCTAAGAGGTAATTGTGAGGATCTAAGTTCTAACATAGGTATGATACTAATTTACTGTGAGACCTTGAACAAGTCCCTTCAGTTACAAATAACTCTCTTACCTCTATGTACCTCAGACTCCTCATTTGCAAGATATAAACCCTATGCTAAATGATTACATGATCACAAAGTCTCCCCTACATCTAACAATCTATTATTCCATGAAATGAGCCCTAGGTAAAACATTCATATTATTGCAGCAAGAATTTATTTTGAAGGGTGTTTACAAGCATACCCTTTTCATTCAGTCCTACTTGCATGAAATTTTAATTCACGTTTCTTAATAACCATGATTTTAAAGTCAGAGTTCTAATGAAGTGGAAAAGGAGATCTCCCTAATCAGTTAGTATTAACCTCTCTGCTTTGCAAAATGTACCCTCTGGGAACAGTAGCTATTTTACTAAAATAGGCATTTCTTAATTTTAACACATTTCCATCTTCACTATCTAAATCACTTCTATTTAGCAAAAAAAAAAAAGAAAGAAAGAAAAGAAAAAGAAGCAACAATTAATTGAATCATCAGAACCCAAGAATTCAAATTCACAATGTCTACTAACACCAAATCATTTAGTAAAATAATTTATGCCAAGAAATATCTATTATCTATTCTATCCTTGGTAGAAGATAATATGGACAGTCATGGTAAAGAATATTGATAAACCCATATATAATTATAGATTTTGAATTCTAACCAAAGAAGAAATGCATTGCTTGTAAGAAAATAAAATTTTCACAAATTCAAAATGTGATATAATTTTATTTTTACAATTAGTAATACCAGCCAAGATTTACCCTTGAATGTTGGTACCATGTTTAATGTTACTCATAATAAAGTACCCTCTCTAAGGAGCCAATTTAATTTTCTAAAGCTTGAGGCTGAAAAATGTTTCAAATTTACCTGGAATAACATTCTCCAGATAACAAAATGGGTTGGAATAGTCAATGTTAAGAACCAATTATTTATCTTTGAAGAGTTTTCATCAAGGTTAAATAGAAACTTCAAAAAAGGGGCTATTTAACTAACCTTTACTCCTAAGAATGATATATATATATATATATATATATATATATATATATATATATATTCTAAGAAGTAATTGTGAGGACTTTCAAAGATAGAATGACCTTTAGAGTAGTTATCACTATGCACTGAAAACTATCAAATGATGATCAGATGGAATGTTCTATCTTTTACATCCACTGGTGAACTCAGTTCCACTGCTTGGTGACTTCTAAGAGAGGGGATGTGAAAGAATGAATTCATGAACAAACCTGAGTTGGGCTTTGAAGCCAATGGATATACATAGGCAGAGAATAGAAGGGTGGATGAGAACATCCCTCCCATAAACACACACACACACACATATATGTGTGTGTGCATATGTGTGTATACATATATACAAACACTCATACATATATTTATATATCATACATAAGCATACATTTTATCTTAATCTTTTATTCTTAACTACCGAATTGAAATAGTAAAATATACCTAAGGAAGCATAAACTTAATGAAGGTGGTATAGTAGAAAGAATGGAAGAAAATGATGGAGGAGAACTGCACCCCAATCTTGACTGCTAATAAATATAAGATGTTAATTAAATAATTTAACCTACATGAACTTCAGTGTGCTTATCTGATTAAATAGGGATATTTTCTGGATGATACTTAAGTATATTTCATCTAAAATGTATATAAAATCTGAAAAAAAGTAAAAATATTACACAGTATGGGAGAGAGAGAGAGATTATGGACTTTCTTTAAAAATCTTAGATAGTTCTAAAATCAGTTTATTTGACAAAGTAAAAATAAAATAACATCCCAGCTGAGACTGGCTTTTGTTTACAGATTAGAAAAAAAGTAGATGCATTGGGGCTGACAGATTACCTTACTATTATACCCTTCTCAAACAGCCTGACCTTGTCAGGAGTTGAGTCTTAACAGGAATACAAATTAATAATTAGTTATTGATATAATAGTATAATTTTAATTTCTTCCAATTAAATTACTTAGTTTAATTAAATTTCTTTTAAAATGGTGAGGAGAACAGACATATAGTGCCTAGCATGTGTTAGTTATTATATAAGTGCTTTTTGCCAAGGAATATCTCACTTGCTCCTCAGAACAGCCTTGTGATAGGTGCTTTTATTATTCCTAATTTATATTTTTAGGAAACTTGGGCAGGCAGAAGTTAAGTTACTTGCCTAGTAAATGTCTGAGGTCTACTTTGAACTCAGGTCTCCTGACTCAGAACCAGTATTCTATCCACTTTACCACCTGCAACCTCCAGTGAAAGAGGACAGACTTTGTGTATCATTCCAAAATAATTGAAAAATCAAAATAAACTTGGTGCAGTGTGCAGGAAAAAGAAAGTGATAGTACACACAGATTAAGCCTTTTGGTAAAGTAAGTTCTCTAGTAACAAAAAGGATATTACTTGATGATATATGTTGGCATAAGAAGTCTCATTAAGGAAAGATAGAACTGATATAACAGGCATAGGAATATATTACAGGATATCAGTGAGGGAATTTCTTGCTTAAATATTGTATCATTAAACATAAGTGAAAATAATATTCTAATATTCTGGAAAAGAAAGCATGCATCTAGGCGTCTGGACGATACAAGTCATTGATTGGTCTCCCCTCTGACATCTTCTTCCATTCTTTCTTCTGCCACATTTCTAATTTATCATTATACACTGCTGAAAAGTTGTCAGTGACTCCCTAAAATATACTGAATAAAATACAAACTCCTGAACCTAGTATTCAAGGACCTTCACCACCTGGTTACAATTTACAGGGGCAAATTTAAAGAGTAACCCAAACTGCAGACGTGTAAGGCAACTCAGAAGTAATTTATTGAGACCTATACATGAATAGGAACCCCCCTACAACATCTCCTACAAGGGGAAATCTACTCTCTAATTAAATAACACTAGTAAAGTGGAGGTGGCTACCATTACATTTTCAGGAAGTGCAAATGATAATGAAGATTTTGTTTACAAAGAAATTAAATCCACCTGTTTGCCTCTCCTATCTAATGCCATAACATTGTGTTGCTTTTCTAGTTCTCTCCACTCCAGCCAATTTAAGCTAGTTACTAACCTCAATGCTGTTTTTGCTTACTCCATGACTTTGCATACAATATCACTAACTTGAGGGATGTTCTCATCCACCCTTCTATTCTCTGCCTATGTATATCCTTTGGCTTCAAACCCCAGCTCAGGTTTGTGCATGAATTCATTCTTTCACATCCCCTCTCTTAGAAGTCACCCAGCCATGGAACTGAGTTCATCAGTGGTGGATGTAAAAGATAGAACATTCCATCTGATCATCATTTGATAGTTTTCACTGCATAGTGACAACTACTCTAAAGGTCATTCTATCTTTGAAAGTCCTGAAAACTAAAGCAGGACCCAATATATCACAGGTTGGAAGATAGGACTTTATAAGAGGCATGAAGGCAATAGAGGTGGTGGCAGGTAGAATCTAGAAAAAGAATGAAGAACTCTGGAATGAGAGCCACATGGGATGCACTTAAGTATAACTGGCATGCCAGTGAGAGGTAAAGAAGCTAAACATCTATGGAAAGATCCAGGCTTACTCTACAAGTTATAGAATTATGAAACAGACATCTTTGCATTCAAGTTGGGAAGATCTGTATCTCTGGCACATTTTGGCTATGTTATCCTATCCAATTTTCTTACTCTGTCAAGAAGTCCATAACGTAAGTTTCAGAAGAGCTGTTGACCTCTGAGGAAGCAAGGGGGCTTTTCACTTAATGTTTCCCTTTACCAGTGTAATCACAAGGCTGAGTTCCCCCTCCCCAAAAGGAAAAAAATAGATGAGCAGAAAGAGGGACATTTCTAGACTATCTTTTTCAACTCTACACTATCATTTAAAAAAATGAAGTCTAAAGATTAAGTTCAAGTTCACACATCATCTTTCTGACAAACTGGTACAAAAGATTAAGTTACAGGTGAGTGCATTTTCCATTACATTATTCTATCTGCATAAAGCAAGGAATTATGGTCAACTACAAAAACAGAATTTAGTAGGCAGGGTCAGACATGGTTATCTAAAACAGATATCTATGTCTTTGTGAACTTGACATTCTTAAATTTCATACATTAAATTTGTAATTTCATGAAGAAAATTTCTGAGGTTCTTATAACTCTCAATTCTCTAATGATATAATTGTCATTTCAAACTACATGAAATCATAGATGATACAGTTTGATCAATCAGACCATAATCTTAAGAAATAAAGACTATATGAGGGGAAGGTGGAGGAAGTCACCATAGATGATTCTTTGTAGGAATTTGGTGCTGAGAAAATGGCTAGAGAGGGGACATCTTAAGGGAATGGTAAATTTAGAATCACTGTTGTTTCCTTGAAATGATGATATATAGACCATCTCAACATATCTTGTAGAGAGTGAGGGAGAGAGGGGGAAGGATGGGGAAAGAGAAGGAGAGAGGAAAGAAGGAAGAGAAAGAGAGAGAGAAAGAGAGAAGAAAGGAAAGAATGAAAGAAGTAAGGAAGGGAGGAAGGAAGGAAGGCAAGAGGGAGGGGAGCAGGGAGAGAGAAATAAAGAAAAGATAGAGACAAAGACATACAGGCAAGACAGATAGTGGGAATTAATGATAAAGGAAGATATTAGAGGAGAGAAAAAGTGGATGATACTGAGCATAGAGATAAAAGCCATGGCATATAAGGCCAAAAAAACTAGTTTCCCCTGCTCAAAAATAAGAACAAAAGGTCAGAGAATAGGAGAAAATTCACAGAGCTCTGAGAAAAGGGTGGCAATAGAAATGAGAGATCACAGAAGATTACTTCCATTTTCTTAGTAAAGTAGGAGGTAGTAGGAGAATAGAGGGAAAATTGGAGAGGAGGAAAGGAGAGATAATTTGGAACAACTGAGGGAAATTGAATAGAGAAACAACCAAAGAAGAAAATAAGATTTTGCCATGCAGCATTGAGAACCCAGTTGAAACTGGATACTTTAAATCTGTACTGAACATTGTCATGAGTGTGTCATTTTCTCAAATAACATTCAAAAGTATAAATAAAGAACATGCATGTGGAAAGTAAAATAGGGTTTAGGATTTTGCTGAATGTGAATGAGGGTAGGACAAGGTGAGGAAGTCAAAGGTAGAGCATGTTTTATAGTTAAATTGTTCAATCTGTTAAGAGAAATAAAGCAACTGTAAACTGTCTAAGGATAAAGAAGAAGTATAGAAAAATTTCATCAGAGGAATACGTAGAAAGACAGGAGATGATTATCCCAGGGGATAATTTTAGAGCTCAAATCAAGATCACAGAAGAGTTATGGGTGATTTTGAGGTCCATGCCATACTGAGGAATAACTGATATGTGTGTTCATCCTTCGCTGCCGAAGAAGACCTTGCCATCAGAGAAATGATGACATGACTTGCACTTGACTTTGCTTTGAGTGAGGGAGGGCTGTGCAGGTCACCAGCCTCACTTCTCCTCCAGAGCCATCTGAATCCAGTGACCAGATATTCATCAGGATGACTGGAGATGACCCAGGATGAGGCAGTTGGAAGTTAAGTGACTTGCCCAAGGTCCCACAGCTAGTGAGTGTCAAGTGTCTGAGGTGAGATTTGAACTCAGGTCCTCCTGACTCCTGCACTGGTGCTCTATCCACTGCACCACCTAGCTGCCCCTAGCTGATGTAGAATAAAGTCATTGATTATGGGAGATGAGTAGATGGATGAATAGTTTCGGCAAAAGTGTTTGAGGAGATATCAATACGTTTCTGCAAATCAGGGTACAGGACAACTTGGAAAGAAAAACTGGGAACCAGACACTGTAGGAGACCTAGAAGCTAATATGATATAAATAGGTCCTAACAAGAACAATGATGTCAGTTCATCACAATAGAATGTAATCCCCTTGAAAGCAGCAGCTGTTTGACTTGTTATCATATTCTTACCTTCTATTATGGTGTCTGGCACATAACAAATTCTTTTATTTTTTATTATAGTATGTGTGAACACACACTACATATATTTTTGCATTGTTCTTTCTTTGTTTAAACTATGGCAACCTCTCTGTAAAAGTATTCAGATTTGAGGAAGTGTGCACTACATGGTGTCTTATCAAAGAATTTGACTGAGAAAGCAGGGTAGCCTAACAAGTGGAACTTGCTTGCCACACAGAATTAAGAAAAATGAGCTACAAACGAAAGACATACATTAGATATGAAATAGCGCCTTATAAGGAATTCCAAAAGCGGCCCAAACTTTGTATGGCAAAGGAGTCAATGTGTGTTCAAACTTTCATGGTAGTTGTTATAGTACAAGGAAACAGGAATGATACTCTAACCAGGTTCTAAGGGACTCTGGAGATGCAATTGTAAAGTCACATTTTACATAACTCATAATTGTGCCATAAATATGTGTACCTTGACATTAAGATTAACTCTGAAATATAACCTAAATTTTCCAAGAATTTCCAAGAAAATATTTTTATAAGATATGGAAATTAACCAGAAAACATGTAGAGGTATTCTACATGCAAAAGGCATTTTAGATGAGAAATATGATGACACTTCTATAGTCTTCACTTTTTGTTTAATTTTTTTTTCTAAATTCCAGTTAATAACAACAGAAAAAAGGTCAGAATACTTAAGGAACTGAAAATTAATTGAGCTTCAAACAACATTCTGATTGAAACTTCCTTGAGTATAGAATATTTATGTAATTTTAGATTATAGATGAATCTAAAGCACCGCAGACAGAATTTGAATAGCCTTCAATTTATGTGTATTTGATACTTTGTTACAAGGCCCAGAAAGTTCTCTGCACTATGTGCCTTTTGTTTGGTCATCATAGAGGGGAATAAAGTACTTTACTAGTTTTCACGCAGTGAATTTGAACAAGTGAGAAGAGAGTTTATCGTTCCTGTCAACTATGCCAAGTACAGAAAAGAACCGCTCGATCATTCAGTGCTATAAAGAATACTGAAGGAGCTATCTCTAGTCTGTACTCGGAGAAAGAAATATTGATATCATAAGTGAGCTCAGCTATGGAACTTTGATGGTGGATAGTAGAAAATGATGAGAAATGTTGGCCATTGGCATAGGACTATCATATTCCAAATTGATTTTTCTTTCCTCAGAGGTAGAATATTTCCTATGATCTGTTTTTGGAGATGTCACCAATGATAGTCATATCTATTTGTGAAAGTGTATTTGAAAGAGCACTGTTATAGTTATCCACAATGAACACATGCACATCTCTTTGATTTGTAGCTGAGGAACATTTTATTAGCGGCTCTGCCACTTTACCTCACAGATCATAAAATACAGGATTTCTACATGTTCAGTGGCCCTGCCTACTACAATTTTCCAACAGAGATTCACCTATTCTTCCGAAAATCCTTTGTAGGAAAATGCTCCTAAAAGTCCCACATACACCAAATACGTTCATATAGAAATTTATTGTGGTGACCAAGAACTCAAATCCATGTGGACATTCTTACATAGCTCTGATCCCAAAGCCTGAGCCTCTCCTCTTATTAGTGGAGGTCACCTACTTGAGGAGAGTGGGCAAGAGTGGGTGATAGGAGAGCTCCTCTGTCTTCTTCAAGCTTCTGAATCTCTTTGGATTTTGGGAGCTTCCAGACAGAAGACACAAGATGCTAAATCTACTTAAAGGTGTTAAAGAGAAATTAAGACTGGGAAGAAGCAGACATGAGGGGATCTAGAAGTCTCCATCATGCCCCTGTCCCCAGCATGCTGCCCCATAACCTTCAAGGGAATTCTTGGGTGAGATCTAGGACTGACTCTCTCTCTCTCTCTCTCTCTCTCTTTCTTTCTCTCTCTCTCTCTTTCTCTCTCTCTCTCTCTCTCTCTTTCTCTCTCTCTCTCTCTCTCTCTCTCTCTCTCTCTCTCTCTCTCTGTCTCTCTCTGTCTCTTTGTCTCTCTCTGTCTCTGTTTTTGTCTGTCTCTGTCTCTTTCTCTCTCTGTGTCTCTGTTTGTCTCTCTCTCTCTCTTTCTGTGTGTCTCTCTGTGTGTCTGTTTCTATCTCTGTCTCTCTGTCTCTGTCTCTCTCTCTCTCTCTCTTTCAACTGAACTGAGTTATCTCACTGCCACTGGAAAAACTTCCTCACTCTCTATTATCTGGTATGTATTCCCCTTTGTCTATCTTCTCTGATTTCTGGATTGCTACCACTTATCTACATGGGTTTTTTTGCTATTTGTCATATGTGTGTTCATTATGGAACTGGGTTTCTATAGGAAAGAAATCAATTTTCTTGGGGTCCTGCTTTCCCCAGTAGTGAAACAGTAATCAGAAATTAGCCTGAACCTGAAAATCACATGCTCTAGACAAATAATATTTAAGGTAGTATATATACAGACACAATTCTAGTTTGGTAATTCATCTCTCTGAGGAGTTGGAGCCTCTGGTGCCAACTTTTTGCTTCCCCTCCAGGCAGGAATTACAGTCTTAGATGGAGAAAGGTGGGAAACAAAAGGAGTCACATAATGACACTTCTGTGCTATACATGTGAGCAGCCTTCACTCTACATATAAAAGGCAATAGCTAAATACACTGTAGCACATGACTATATGAAAAAGTATATGAAAAAAAGAGTATGAAGTCAGAGATGTGTGGGAAGATTTATTTGAACTCATGCCAAAATAATTAGATAAAACCATGTAAACAATATATCCAATGTCTACATGAACGTAAAGGAAAAGACTAGAACCATAGATGTAAAAAGAAAGGAATGATTGAAGGAAGAATAAAAAATAAGAAGGCCTGTGTATCACGTAATTATAATGGCTAAGTTTGGTCCCAAGGATAAGCAAAGAAAATATACATTACAGAATTGGGAACATATGAGTATGAAGTGTTACAAAAAACGTCAGAAAGGTTTGCGATGTTGGCTGGTTTTGCTTTATTCTATTTCTTTCTTTTTCTTAAATACAAAAGATAACTTGCTAATAAAGGAGGGAATGGAGGGGAGAGAAAAGGAGTAAGCATTTAGAAAGTATCTATTATTTGCCAGGCACCCTGCTAATCACTTTACAGATATTACATCAAAGAATTCTCCCAACAATTCAATAAGATAGGTACTGTCATCACCATTTTACAAGTGAGAAAATTGAAGCAAATAGGGGCTAAGTGACTTGTTCAAGAGATCGTACAGCTGGTAAGCACCTGAAGCTGGATTTGAACAGAGGATTTCTTGACTAAAGCCCTAGCTGCTATCCACTGTGCCACCTAACTGACTTTAACACTTAGAAAAGCTGCCCTGGTGAGCGAGAACATGAATCCACTAGGCAGATGCCTTGTGGCTCTGAGGGACCAGTTTACATTATGAAACATAAATTTACAGTGAGCTGTATTATCCTGCTTTCATTATTTTTTTCCCCAGATTTCTTCAGTATCATGTAAATAACTGAGGACAGTAGATGGTGAGAGAAATCCAGGGTTGGAACATGATAAGCCATGATCAATGAGAAAGGGGAAAGAGGGACTGATGAAAGTCATGTGGATTGGGAGATCATTTAAAAACACTATAAGAGAGTAGTTAGTGGACTCCAGGTACATAAGGAAAACACTCAAACAGGTAGCAGCTTGCATGGTGCTTCCAGCCATGGTAGTATGGATGTTTTCTTTTTTTTCCTTCCATTATAGCTTCCCCTACCATATTGCAAGGACAGAGGCCATTAACGGGCTTTGTGGCCATAAATGAGGCATATCCTCTGTCCGGCTTCTGTTAGCTCCCCTATAAAGTAAGAATCTATGCTTGACTAGATGGTCTTTGAGCTATATTCACACTCCAATGATTCTATGAAAGCCCTTCTTCATATATGAGTGAGGAAAATAAAGTTCAGCCCCAAATTCAGGAAATGGTTTTAGAGACAGAGAATTTAGAAATGATGAATTCTGCAAGTACTGTTGATGAACAGTGATAACAAAGGAGTGAAGATGAGTTCTCATAGAGGGAAATTTTGATTATTAGGACATTATATAAACACAAAAGATCATATGGCATAAATATAGAACGTCAAAGAACATCGGAGCCCATCTAAGTCAACTTCATTTTATACATAAGGAAACAGCCCCGGAAGCATCAGTCATTTGCCTAAGGTCACGTGGGCAGAAGGACTCTGCTGAGTCTAGGGAGAGTCAGTGCTCCTTCCACTTTACCACACTGTAATCATGACATGAGATCACCCTCCATGTCTGTTGCAACAGAAAGAAATGACACAATTGTTTTTGTTTATTACCATTTCTCCTCCAAGCCTCCAGTACAGTAAATGTTTATACATGAAATGCCAAATTCCAGGCATAATATTTATGCATGGGCAAGTATTAAAGAGAGAACCAAAATGCAAACCATATCCCTTACCATATTATAAAAATAGCTTGCAAAGAAAAAAGAATCATTTCCCAAGAATATGAGATTGGAGCCCCATGCTAAGATACAGCATGTCTGTTTGCCCCTTCCTTAATCAGACTCTTGCCAGTTGCAACGACTTTTAAAAGCAATGATTTTGTGACATGAACAAGAATATAACAAGCTGAACTAAGACCTATGGAGTCAGTACCCACAAATTTAGCTGCTCGATTACAAACTAACAGTGAATAAACAGAACTTCAGCAAACCAACCACAGCTGCCACGTTAGTACAATTCAGAAGAGTACATTATTGTTTCCAGGACAGTAAGAGAGATCTTTATAATGAATCTCAATCAAAAGGCAGGCTGCAGAAATGAAAAAGAATCCCTCAGCCTAAGTCTGACTCAGCGTCAAGTTGATTTCAGTGACCTCAGATGTCTTTTTTGTATGTCTTTGTCTCTAACTTCCATTAATCATTTTTATTTATTAACATTTTGACATCAGTTGATTGAGAAAGGAGAAAGTGAGGACAAGGTAACAAAGCACAGTTTCACTTTTAGTGAAGAAAAAAATAAGTCCTACATTTAACTGTTATTTAAACAGAATATTTGGAACAGAATCATACTCAATTAATATTACTTAAGTTTTCTATTAGCATTGATTTTCCTTGACACTGTGGAGTCTGACCTATTAGGCAGAGCAGAGCAGCACCAAGAGCTTCCACCATGATAAATTGCTTTGCATGAGATTCATTACAGATTGCATTAAATGAACTGGAAAGGATAAGTAGAACATTTTTTTCTTTCTTATTATGATAATATCTACAAGATCATCTGCTAAATAAAAAAATTTTCAACTTACTGTAGGTTAGTACATTTAGTTTAAAAAGCAATGGTTGATTTTCAAATAAATCTAATTTTATTTAATATAATATAATTTAATTTTTAATATAATTTTATTCC
Source organism: Potorous gilbertii (assembly GCA_028658325.1). Classification (NCBI taxonomy): domain Eukaryota; kingdom Metazoa; phylum Chordata; class Mammalia; order Diprotodontia; family Potoroidae; genus Potorous; species Potorous gilbertii. Next base: position 96,194,241 of record CM053774.1, on the reverse strand, counting down.
ATCACTTTCTCTAAATCCACTAAATTCCAAGGCTGATCATCACTTATGATAGGGTGAGATAGAGGAGGTCCTGGCCTGATAAGAGTCTAAGCAAGAAGGGCAAGCCAAGGCTCTAAGTAGGTTGATTTTCAAATCCAATATTTTGTGATGAAGTGACTCTATACTTCCCCACCCCATGTATCACCTCTGTGCTTAGGTAGCTATCTCAAGAATAAGTTTAAAGATTAGATGTTTTTGACGTTCCCATCTCCCCTTCCTCTACGTGATTGTGCTATATGGCAGAAGTTTGTCATGTTGGAATCATGGCATCTTCAAGGAAGAAAAGACACCTGGTTTCAACTTCCTTCATCTCTGATGGACAAATTATTTACTGGAGGAATACAGCATGTGTATTCCTACCCCTCCTTCCTCACCTTTTGGTTTGGGGAATGCACAGTGGTTTCCCCATCCAATTTGGGTACCAATTCTTTAAATTCTTTCTAAATTCATCCAAGTCTGATACAAATCCTCACGTGAACCTCTTTGATCATTTTTGTCAAGATACACTCCCAGAGCTGAAAACAACACAGCAGATAAGAGTTGATAAGGCCAGCTCTGGCAATGTAAATGTCAATGTCATCATCTCTGTATACATCTCTTGAAAATATATTACCAAAGTAAATGCATTATCCACAGCATTCAATATTTCTCTATTTGGTATAATCAATATTTCCATATGTGAATGGTGTGGTGCTGGATGGTGGACAACATGCATTTTCTTGATGTTAACTGTTAAGCCAAGTTAGAATAAGCAGCGGAGAATTGATCCATATTTTTTTGCATCTCAGCCTAGGAGGTTGCATTGGGTGCACAATAATCTGTAAACAAAAAGTCATGCACCAACACTCCCTCCACTTTAGGCTTACCTTTTCCTATTCTCAGGTTAAATAATTTGCCATACGTTCAGTATCTGATATGGTTTTCATTCTAGCTGAAGGCATCTGAAAATATTGCTGAAAACAACACGCTAAAAATCATGGGAACAATGGTGCAGTCCTGCTTTACTCCATTGGTGATGGGGAAAGCACAAGAGCATCATCCATTTTCCAGAACCTGAGCAATAGGATTCACAATACTGATGAGCTCCAGGTAAACAAATTTAATTTTCCACAAGCCCCCAAGACTGACAGAATCAAAGGACTTGGTCAGATTGACAAACATTGTATACAGACCTCTGTTCTGCTCCTGCTATTTCTTCTGGAGTTGTCAGGTAGCAAACACCATATCAATCATTCCTCAGCTCTTTCTGAAGTCACATTGACTCTCAGGTAGACGGTCACCATTCAGGTGAAGGAACAGTCTATTAAGGAGGACTCTGACAAAATTCTTGCCACCAATGACTAAGAGAGAGACCATGAAGTGATTGTCACAGCACAATCTATTTCCTTTACCTTTACAGAGAAGAAAAATGGAGGCAACCTTGACTTCCTAGGGGATAATCTCCTCTTGCTGTATAAACCAGAAGACTTCAGTCAGCTTTTGTATAAGCATTGGATCCTTTGCCTTGTAAATCTTACCTGGAATAGGAACAGCACCAGGCACTTTGCCACATGAGAAGAGCCAAATGGCATTTAAAAACTCTTCTTCTGTTAGAAGTCCATCTACAGATGGATTGACTTCAACCTGAGGAATACTGGTCAATGGCTCCAGCATTGTTTGATGATGTCTGTTGAAAATATTGTGGAGGGATTTAGCACATTTCTCCAAGATCATATCTTTTTAGGTAATCAATTTGACTCCAACATCACTGAGTAGTTGAGAAACACCATAGGTCTTTAAAACCTAAATACTCTTCAGGGCATCATAAACACACTTTGGATTGTTACTATAAGTATAAAATTGAATTTCATCTGCTTTCTTGCTGAGCCAAGAACCCTGCATCTCTCCAAGCTTCAGTTGTACTTAACTTTTGATGGAGTAAAATGTTGCCTTCATAGAGACAGATGGATTATCCTACTGGTAATACCCTGTAGAGTTCTCGTTTTTAATTTAGCAGCTTCTGAATTTCACCATTATTTTCATCAAATCAGTCTTGAAGTTTGTGAGTGTTCTGGCCCAGATTAGTAAATACAGTACTAAACATCAAATCTCTGAAAACTTCCCCTCCTTTTCTGTTCCATTATTGCTAACTGTACGTTGGCTCAGCTTTCCCTCCAAACTAACAATAGACTTTTGCCAGTTGGAGAAGTACTTTAATTACTGTCAATATTAAATCTTCAGGCAGTCATCTGGACTTGGGGTCATCACTTTTGTTGAATGTGAATATTTAGTTCAGAAAATGTAAGTCCAATAAGTGACTCTGTTTGCAGGCCTGTGGCCTACCCTTTTATTGGTCCTTCAACCCATGCAGATATTTTGACACCTACTAATCAACCCAGCCCATGGGTCTGCTCAAGGGCTCAGTAGGACCTCCTGAAAGATCAAGATAGATCTGTCAATGTCTACTCATTGGCTTATTTGTCAACCAACAGGACTGTATTTTATGTACATTCATGCAAAAGGTTAAGGTCAAAATGAAAGACCCAATGAGACTACATTTTTCAGTTTCCACTGTATTGTCTGTGTATCAAGTATTGTAAAATTAAGGCGTGGGAGAAAGGGGACATTTCAGATCAGGAGGAAGATCTGAGGTCCACTTCATTAGAGGTGACCATGGATCTTTTAAAAAGTGTTTTGACTTGGAGTTCTGCCTCAGTGTTTTTTTTTTCCTTTGCAGATTGGGTAGTTTTTGACCCCACATATAGTAATTATAGAATATGAACTTGCTTTTTTGAATCTTAAGAAATCTTGATTATGTAATATTGAAGTAGAAACTATCATATCACATTTTGGTTCTGTTAAGAACATATTCTAATCACTCAGAGTGTGGAATTTCCCACTGGTGTTCTAGCATCAGTGCTGGGAAATAACATAGGCTTCAGTGGGAACATCAGTGTCCTAGCAGTGTATCAGCTGAAAGCAGCATTTGTATTGTGAGTCAAGGAAAAATGGATACAGAGGCATTATTCTTAAGGAGAAATTCTTGAACACCTTTTGAATGAGAGAAAAGAACTTCTAGCAACCAAGAGTTGTTATTCCTCTGCTACCTGTAGTATCTAAGTTTGAGTCCATTTTCCCTGGCTGCTAATATTTGTGTGAGGGAGTATAACAGACTTTTAGGGAAAATTTTATAAAAAGTGTTTTTTTCCATTATGTTACATTATTATTAAGTATCCCTTTATAAAAGCTGTTTTAAGAATAACTCGTCTCTCAACTGATAATCTTGAGAAGAAGCAGGCAAGTAGTAACTAAAGCAAACAGCATTAAAGAATCACCCTTGACTCCACATGGTTATTCTTGGAGCCCTGAGAGATAGATATAGGCGACCAAGTGCTGGGAATCCAATGCAAGAGTAGGGTTTGGGATGGGAAGCATCTGAGCTCATATAGATTTACATACAATTTAGCTTTTATTTTTTTCAGGTTGTCTCTTTGTTCTGCTTCCTCTCTCAAATATATCCCTTGCATGTATATATAAAGAACATCTTTAGACTCTGAGATTGCATCTGGCAACCAATTCTTTTAGTTTTTCCCAAATGCCTTATTATAAGAATATCTTCAGAATTTGCTTCTGAAACAAAGCCTGTATATACTTATAAAAAAGTACATTTAATAACCATTTAAATACAGAATGTAAATAGACTAAATGAATTGATATTTCCCAGTAATGATACAGAAAAAAAATAATTAAATTGAATACTTGACCAGTGATTTTATAACTTTAATTATGCAAATATGGGAATTTTGCAATAGAAAACTATAAAATTGTGTGGAGAAAATGAGAATCCTCAGGATTTTGATAAAAGCACAAAATAGTTTCTTCCTCTATAATACCTATATAGATCAGGTCTGCAAAGCACTTAATGTGCTTCACCTCATTTGATTCCCCCTCTAGTCCTATGATATAAATAATACAGGCATCTCTATTCCATTGAAAAAGAAAACCATGGTCCTGAGGAAATTATATGGCTAGTGTCTATTGACCCCTGGTCTTGAATTCTTTCATTTGGAGCTTTAGTAGATATATGAGACAAATACTTGCATTTGGTAATAAACTCTTGCTGATTTGTTTGTTTTGGGGGCATGACAGATTTTTATCATTTCAATCATAATTCTGATGAGAGAATAAGAATGATGAAAATGCTTTCCTTAACATTTTCCAGGTTGATACCAGTGAAGATGCTACTATTCTCATTTTATGGATGGGGGACCAGAGATACAGATAATTAAGTAACTTTTCTTCAGTGAGCTTTATAAGCTCCTTTTTAACGCATTCTTCTCCTCAATGGCTTTTTGAACCTCTTTTGCCAATTGAGTTAGCCTATTTTTAAAGGTGTTATTTTCTTCAGTTTTTTGGGGGGGTCTCCTTTAGGAAGGTGTTGACCTGTTTTTCATGCTTTTCTTGCATCTCTCTCATTTCTCTTCCCAGTTTTTCCTTCACCTCTCTAACTTGATTTTCAAAATCCTTTTTGAGCTCTTCCATGGCCTGAGCCCACTGAATATTTATTTTGGATGTTTGGGATACAGAAGCCTTGACTTTTATGTCTTTCCCTGATGGTAAGCGTTGTTCTTCCTCATCTGAAAGGATGGGAGAAGATATCTGTTCACCAAGAAAGCAACCTTCTATAATTTTATTTTTTCCTTTTTTGGGGCATTTTCCCAACCAGTTACTTGACTTTTGGGTTCTTTGTCAGGAGGAGGGTATACTCTGGGTCCTGTAAGATATCAGTTCCTCCAATGGGGCACAATCAAGTATGTACTGGTCTGAGAGCAGAAAAGGATTTTTGTGCCCAGAATCTTAGCAGCATTTTCCCTCCACAGGCATCTGACCTCCAGTTTTGCCAAGCTAGCACTGAGGGGGTGGGATTCAGTCAAGCTGCAGGGGGAGGGCCTCCATTCAGTGCAAGACAGAGACCCACTGCCTCAGGGTCTACACAGGGCTGAGGTAAGACTCAGCTCTTCAGTGCCCCAAGGGGTTTTTATGATTCAGCTCTGGTCTCAGGCTGCTGTAGGGGCTGCCCTGAGAACTCCTGCCACCTGCCCGATGTGAAGGCCCTTCTCCCTTCCTGGCCAGCTGAATAAACCCTGTCACTGACCTTTGGTGCCTGTGGGTTGAGGGATATGTGGACCCTCTGCTGCTGGAACTGGGGATTCCATGACTGGAGATTCCCCCCCACCCTGAGGGCTGTTCACGAGCCATGCCCAGCCAAGGCTGGGCTCCCAAGCTCTACTCCGTCTGGTGAGACTGATGTTTCCTGTGGACTTTCAGGTCACCCTGGGCTGGAAATCTCCTCCACTCTGTTGTTCTCCACTTCTGCTGCTCCAAAATTTGTTGAGAGTCCCTCTCTACAGGTGTTTTATGGGCTGTGTGGGGGCAGCCTCTGTATGTGTGTCTTTCTACTCCGTCATCTTGGCTCTGCCCACCTTAAGTAACTTTTCTATGGTCACACAATCAGCAAACGTAAAAGCCAGGTTCAGAAGCCAACCATTATTTTTTATGTTCATCACATTAGAGCAAAATAAGCAAATTCTACATTTGCAAATGAGAAAGACCTTTGGGGCCACCAAAAGGCATCATTCATTTGGTGACTCTTGATATAAATACTACCTAGACCCTCTGACCAAAGAAATTTATGTCATTCAGGTTGATTTAGAAATCAACAAGATCACTGAGTTCATCAAGGTTGATACTGGCACCATGATGGTACTGGTGACTATGAATACCAAATTCAGTCCAACAAGGAAAAAACATCGGATATCTTTTGAGATCATATGTGTAAAGGATATTATTATATTATGACCAGGAGCTTTACCACAAGGCTTTCAAAAGGTTTTTTTTTTTTTTTTGGTGTGGGGTGGAAATGATAACAAGTCTTAGATTTCTCTGCCTTGAAAAAAAAGGGAATTGATCTTACCATTAATAAAAAAAAAATCATAAAAATATTGCCAGTCAAAAAAGCAGTTGTTAAATGATTATAGATTAAAACCAATAATTTTAATGATCAAATAAATCTATTAAAACATGGAAAATTATTTTCATCAGTCCTGATAATTGATATTATAGCTAAAATATCTACTTTCTTCATGCACTGATTTGCTGAAAGATAGTAGTGTGAATGTATTTTTATATAGTTAGAATTTTCATAGTTCTATAACATTTTATAGCTTGTATGTGAATGTGAAATAATACTTTTTTTCAAGTTCATCTTATTTATTTCTTTCCATATAACTGACTACATTTTATTAAATAAAAGGTTAAGCTTAAACAAGTGTTTATTTTTAACCTTTTAATTTGATTTGTCATTTTCATCATGGAATGGTAACATCTATTACAATATTTTTGTCCATTTGTTTTATGGCTGCTGTATTTCCAATTTTGAATTTTGTAGTTGAATTGTTGGGTGCAAATATATTGAAAATTGTGTGTTGGCGGGAAGAGTCATAAAAATTTTCCCCAGACTCTCTTTACATCTCCCAACTCTCATTCATCCAGACTTTTCTTAGATCCCTGATTTGGATACTTTACTTAAACTATGAATTTATTTTCATTAGTTTTATTTATCTATTTCATCACTCTTTTTCCTCTTCTTTTCTCAAAACTACTCAACTTTTTTTCAGTTTTTGTGTAGTTTTCTAATTTGGGGGGGGGGGTTATTCTCTTTATTAATCCTCTTTCTTTCCTGTCTTCTGAAATTTTCTCTCTTTCATTTTCTGTATCTTTATTTATCCCTTCTTCCATCTCTTCACATTTCCCATAGTCTTAAAGGTCTGAACCACAAAGAAAACTTGTCTTCCATCAAAGTGGCAAATATAGATCTTATTACAATCAAGCAGTTACAAAATGTAGTTTAAAGAACAGTTTCTTGTCTTGTAATTGTTCCGTTAAAGAATATATTGTCTTGACCATAACTTTAGCAATTGTGTTTAACTAAAAAAAGAAAATTAGCTAGATGTGGTCTATCTACTCTTTCCCAGTGTCAGTACATTTCCCCATTGTCTCCCCTTTCTTCCTATTTCACTTATTTTTTCTATCTCTGTACCCATCCCTTTCTTGTCCTATAAGAGTAGGATAATGGAAAAATACTAGGTCTAGAATTTATTACTCCTGTATGTGTCTCTGTGTGTGTGTGTATGTGTGTAATTAGTAGATTATAATCCACTAATGCCTGTGTTCTACCCTCCCCTTACTTTTGATCTGAACCTATGGGTTCACTGGTGTTGAGGCTCCCAGGGCGTAAACCTTTATTTTCCAATGTAGATCAGCAACTCATAGGCTGAAAACACTGGAGATTTTCTTGAAGGCACTGAGATATTAAATGACTTGTCTATGACCCAAAAGTCAAGTACTGTTGAGTTAGGGTCTTGAAATCAATTTTTCTTATTACTTTCTATCCTCTATATCATGATACATTTTACACAAAGAATATGTGTTCCCCTAGCCAAAACAAAAACAAAAACTTACAGTTCCACCATCACACTAAAAGGTAAATAAAACTCTCCTTGTCTTTTCTCTGTTTTTATCACTGAATCTTGAAAAAATACTTCTGCTTTCCCTTTCTCACCATTCACTACTTAACTCCTTAAAATAAACAATAGTTGCTACCACTAAACTGAAACTCTTTTCTTTAGGGTTTTCAAAGTAAAGTAAATTAAAAACCCCAGTCTTAATGATGTTGGCTTTGCTTCATCATGTGATTCTATTAAGTATTTTCTTTGTGTTAAATTTTAATTTAACTTAATTTTTAAAATTTCTTTGAATTTCATTGCACTATGTAAGAGTTCCCTCTCTCTCCAACTGCTTCCTCTTTGTCTACCTTAATGACTCACCTTTCTGTTCATCTCTACATATAATAATTCCTCAAGGATTGGTCCCCAATTCTCTTCTCTCTCTATCAATATTATTTTTATGTGGATGATTCCAAAATTAATGTTTGAAGCTATATTCCATTTCAGACAGTTTCCTCCAGACTTCTACCTGTCTGTTCCAAGAGAGTTTAAATCCAACACATCAAAGAACATCCAGAACTCATCATGTCTCAGCCCAAGCTGACTTGTCATGATTTCCCTATATCTGTCAATTTCCCAGTTATCAAGGTTCAAAACTTTGGTGACTGTTCTCTCCTTCCTTTCCTTCCCATCCCAAAATCTATTTACCAAATATCAATAGTTCTTCCTTTCCATTTATCCTCCAAAGGCTCCCATTCAGCAGTCACCAGCTTCATGCTTAGACTATCAGAAAAGCTTCCTACCTCATCTCTTTGCCTTTTGATTCTCCCTCTCAAATCGAGCCAGGCACACTTGAATTACATCAATCTTTTGATCAGAAATGTTCCACAGAACTCACTAGTCTAAAAAGAGTCCAACCACCCTGTCTTTGCATTTGAGGTCTTCTTTCAGCTAGACCAAATTTACCTTCCCACATTTTACTCCTGTTCTCCCCCACCCCCACATACACACACAAAGGAACCCACAAACACAAACAACCTCAACTATTTCCTTTTCCCTGAACACTCTCTATATAGGAAAGGTTATGAAGGGAAACTGTATCTGGTTTGCTGGCCTAAGGCACCTCCCATGGATGAACATGTTTTCTCTGACTCTTTGGTCAGGAATGTGACTCTTGCAGGGAGCGCCTGACTGATCTTCTTCAGCAAATGACTTTCAAAACTTTTGGAGACTGAATTAAGAGGAAACAACACTTGGTAAGAGAACCAATTATGTTGTATAAAGGGACTTGAAGGAAATGCCTCTACCTTTCCCTTTTGGACCCATTGTCCAATGGTAGGATGAGCTGGATGGGTGTATAAAGCGGTAGGGGGTGGCAGTGAATCCATCCCTTATAACTTTCATTTGCCAGATTTACTTTGAAACAACATCAAGTAATTAAGGACAAGGGGGAACTACATGTCAACAGAGTAAAGATATGTGTTGCTTACCAATGAGCCATAGGGCATGTCCAACTGCAAGGAAGGTGCCCCAGTCCAGAAGATCAAAGTATCCTTCAGTCTCCACTACTTAATCATATTTTCCTTTGTGTTTTTCTTTATGCTAGTTCATCTGGCAATAATTCTTTTCTCCAGGCTCCCTTGCAGAAGTCCTACTATTTCTTCAAGACCCTGATCAATCATTCAGTCCTACACAATAAGCGTCCTCATCCTATCATCTAGACATGATCTCTTTTCTTCTCTATAACAGACTATAGAGAAGAGGTAGTATGTACCAGTGAAAAATACATCTATAAATATTCCACAATATTTTTAATAAATGAGTTCCCTGCCAAACACAGTGAGCCTTTGGAAGACGATAAGCCTTACTAGGAAGAAGGTAAACACATATTAAAATTCCACTTCAAACCCCTTGATAGAAGACGTCTTCTAAGGAGTATAATTGTCCATTTGCCTTGTAGCTAAACAAGAGAAAACTTTAGTTCATTTAGCTGGGGTTTTCTTCTTGGTGACCTGTGGACCTGGGTGGACTTGCAAAATATAGACATATAAGAGAAAAGTCTGTTGCCATTCTGACACCAGTCCTTTCAATGAGGGAGTTGTAAAGATCAATTAATGTCATTTACTCAGCCCCTGCAAACAAACAGGCTTTCTGGGCCAGATCTAATGGGGCTTCAGCTACACCCTTTGTAGTAGAGCTAATCAAATTCTCTGAACAATCCTCTTGCTAGCTGGACTGTGTGCTAAACAGATACACTGGTTTTCATCAGACATTTCTTTCTGAATTACAGGAAGAGCAAAAAAAATCATTTTATTAAAACAAAAAGCAGCAATATAATGCTATATTTTGATGGATAAAAATTAAAATAGTTTGTTGATATTTGATAATGGAAATTGAGACCTAAATCTTTTGTTCTCTAGCAGAGTTGAAGAATGGGACCTTGTATTTAAATGAAAATTATCCTTTAAACATAACCATAGATATTATGTATAAGCATAGTACAATATGAATAATAAAGGCATGTAAATTATGGTATCAGATGAAAGTATGTGACAAAAATCATTTCCATCTATAATTTATGTAACTATGATTTTAATCCTATAATAATTTAATCAGTGGTCTGTTTAAAAAATAGCAATTTGAAAAGAATTATGTTTAGGTAAGAGTTGTCAGAAGGGAAATGACATATATTACTTACCCTGCTTACAGAAATCAGGATGCTCTGTAGAGTTGTACTCACTAATTCTCCTTGGTTGTGATTTACAGAAGAAAGAAAGGGTTTTTTTCCAGATCTTTTTAAAGCCATTCATGGCTTCCCTCCTTGACCCCCAAAACTAACAACCTTGCCTCATATTTCACTGAAAACTTGTTATTCATTGAAAGCTACCTTTTCTTTCCTGTTTCTCATCTTATATCACTTCTAACACTATCTCTTCCTTCAGCCCAGCTTTTCATATCTGGATCCTTCTCCTTTCCAATTTCACACTCTACTCCTCTCCACCTTCTCTGTAGTTCAGGGACACAATCCTCCTTGGTGCACTCTGCACATAACAGCCCATCTCTGACACTGAATATTTTGTCTGATTGTCCCTTATACCTGCAGTTCTGTTCTTTCTCATCTCTGCTTGCCTACCAAGGCAAACCACTGTACATGTATATGTAATCCCCCATTCCATGACATCTTCTTCAGCAAATGGCCTCCTCTGTCATAAACCCTACCCTCTCACTAATTAATATTTAATTGCTCCTTGAATAGTGGTTTCTTCCCTGTACTGTCTATAAATAAATTTTGTGTCTCTCCAATCAAAAAAAAAAGCTCATTTGATTAATTCTAAATTGTCCCCGCTTTGTTGTTAAATGCCTTGAGAAGGTCATGTAGATAGCTGCTTCCACTTCCTTTCCTCTCCTCCTCTTCTTAACTCTGCATAGTTTGACTTCTAGCCTCATTATTCAAACAAGATTCTTTTTTTCCCAAAGCTATTAATAATCCCTTAACTACAAGATCTAATAGCTTCTTCTCAGTCTTCTTTCTTCCTAATTCTTCTTAATATTATCTTCTAGTGTTTTCCTGACACAGCTCTCTCCATGTGCTCCTCCAACCTGACTACTTCTCTTTTCCTCCCTTGCTGGCTCTTCATATAAGTGTAAAGCCAAGCAAAGTAGGATCTTTTTAATGTATTTGTTAATACCAAGAAGTACAATGCCTCTGATTAATGTGATGAAGGAGCATCTTTCCCACCCATTGTTGGGCCTGCCCATTAAGGGAGGCTAGATTAGGGAAGTTGTTTTGCAGGAGGGTTCCCAAGTCCCTTTTATATTTTCCTTTGAGGCACTGGGTCAGAGGATCATGACCTCTGACTCTGAAAAACATATAAATCCTCTGAGGATGAGCTTTTACTTTGGGGCTTACTGACAGGAAATGTTTGTTTGATCAGAAAAGGAGTCTGGGAAGCCACTAAGGAGCCCTCTTGCCCATGGAAAACCCAGATGTTGGTGCTTCCCTCTCAGGTAACTATGGTCAGATGGTTGGACCTGTCTGTTGAATTGTGACATATATATTGATTATGGTCAGACAGAGGAAGACATGTCTGTTGATTTTTGATTTCTCTATATTTTCTCTGAGGTTTGGGTTACTGACTTTCCCCCTGAACTAACTGAAGGACACTTGTGCTTAATTAAAGTGATTGTTAACCCCTCAAAAGCTGCCTTTCCTTTTAGAGAAGCAGATCAAAGAACCTGTGGTAGCAGGGCCCCCTGTGTGTGTTGGGGTGCTTACTGATACAACAAGGTACAACCACTAACCAAGAAGGTCCCTCAAAATTCTGTCCTGAGTCCTCTTCTCTTCCTTCTCTATTTCAGGTAATTCTCATAAGCCTTAAAGGTTTCCAACATCATCTCTATGCAGATGATTTTCAAGTCTACTAGTCTAGTCTTAGCTTCTTTCACTACCTCTAGTTTCAAATCTTGAACAGCCTTTAATACATCTTGAATTGGATATCTCATAGACAATTTAAACTCAATACATCAAAAACTGAATGGCCTCCCCTCCCCCCAAAAATCTCCCCTCTTCTTAGTTGCTCTACTATTGTTAAGGGTATCACTATCTTTCCAGTAACTGAAGCTCAAAATCTAGATGGAATCCTCCATTCCTCAACCTCTCTTATCCCACATTTTCAATAAGTTGTCAAGTCCTGTTGTTCATAACACCTCTCACATTCATCTTCTCTCTTCTGACACTTTAACCACATTGGTTTATTCCCTCAGGACCTTACACCTAGCTTACAGATTACAGCAATACCCTAGTGTTTGCTCTCCTTTTCTTCCTTCCCACCCTAATCTACCTTTCACTCAGCTGTCAACTTTATCTTCCTAAAATTCAGGTCTGACCATATCAACCCCCTATTTTGTAAACTCCATTGATTTCCTAATACCTTCAGGATCAAATACAAAATACTTTTTTCAACTTTTAAAGCTTTTCGTACTTGTATTCTTCCTACCTTTCCAGTTCTACACTTTACTTCTCTCCACACTCTGCAATTCAGTGACACTCTCCTTGCTGCACCCTGCACACAACAGCCCATCTCTGACACTGAATATTATGTCTGATTGCCTCTATACCTGCAGTTCTCTCCTTTCTCATCTCTGTCTCCCAGCTTTGCTAGATTCCTTCTAATCTTGGGTAAAAGCCCAATTTTTTTACTCAAGAAGCCTTTCCTAGTCTGCCTTACTCTTAAATCTTCCCTCTAAGACAATTCTATCCTGTATATATCTTGGTTATACATAGTTGTTTTCTGGTGGTCCACTCCCACCACAATCCCCATTAGACTGTGAGACCCCGAATAGCCAGAACTGTAGGGTTTTTGTCTTTCTTGGTATCCCCAGTGCTTAGCAAAATATCTGGCATATAGTAGGTGTTTAGTAAATGCCCATCAACTTTTTTTCACTTGGACCGCAGAATGTTTAAATTCTAATTCTGAAATATATACCAAGTGTTTACAGCTATAGACACAGATGTCCAATTTAAATTCCAACTAATTCTATTTTAAAGACAGGAAAGAAGAAAGGAAGTCAATTATAAGGGAGATTATGTAAGTTTCAGTTATTTAATATTTCTAAACCACAAAGAGTACTGGCTTATAGAAAATAAAGTGCATTTCTTAGCTTTTATCAACAGGCATAAATATGAAAGTATTTTTATTCATCTGAGGTTACATCATTGTTGTTTTACATATGACCTATGATTGTATTTAAATATGGAGTTTTTAGTGAAGAAAATCTCTCCACTGAGGTAGATAGCACCCTGCTCCATCATCTAAAACTTTTGAGATTTTCTTGGTGCACTCACAAGTTAAGTGAATTACCTATTGTCACATGTCTAGTTTGGGTTACAGTTGGGATTTCAATTCAATTATTCCAGACTATGATTCCAACTGTCTTACCAAAATACAGTCTATTTTGTGGTAGGGATGGGAGGTAATGTGAGAATAATATAATAGTTTCAGTTTTGTTTCGTATCCCTATTGTCATACAAATGCATGTTTTATTCCTTAAGTTTCAGAATAAAATAAACACAATTATTTGTAAGGAAAAAAGTAAACATATATAAAATTTAATACAACAAATATTCAATAAACATCTACTCTGTTCCAGAAAATTGTGGAAGGTACTTGGAATGTAAAGACAAACATGAAAACAGCTCCTTCCCTCAAAGGCATTCTACAACAGGGCAGCGTTATGTACATATGAACAAACGAAACATATATACAAAGAAAACATAAAGTAGCTTGAGGGGTAACCAATGACAATTAGGGAAACTAGGAAAAAGTCTTCATTGATCTAAGCCTTGATGGAGAAAAGAATTCCAGGAAACAAAAGTGAGGAAACAGCACCTGTGAACAGAAAAAATCCGGAGGATTGTATAAAAGAAAGGGCTTGCCTCCTCCTTTTCAATCTAGCATGAATGCTGAATCTCCTCTAAGACGGTGACCCAAAAAAAGTTGTAGTTAACAGAGAATTGTTGAACAAGGTTATCTCTATTGTTTTATCTTTCAATGGAATCATAATTTCTCTAATATACCTGCTCTACATTGTGTGATAATAAAGTTGAGGTTTACTATAAAACAGCTCTTACAAAAGCCTGATTATATTACCTTCTAAACATGTATCAGAAAAGCCTTTGATGCATGTGTAGATTATTCTCATAAATTGCATGTTGCTGGGAAAGTAGATACATAAATGCTTTTTTTGGTAGTAATAAAGTCTAAGGTGATTGTTGTTGTTGATGTTAATATCAATCCCTGAATATGATCAAAAGCACTAGACTTTCAGGTGACATGATATAAAGGATGGAGGGCTAGACACTGTCAATGATCCCTTCCACTTCTCTAAAACAGAAATTATGGGCCAAATATATAGAAACTTTAGATATCTGTACTATCTAGGACACTTGGAATCCAAAAGACAGTTAAAACAAAATAAAACATGAACACATGAACAGACTTCTATATTGAATTAACTTAACTCACCTCTCTGAGGTTGTACTACCTGACTCATTAGAGCTCTCCAAAAACTCCACCCCTACTCTTTTGTCTCACCACCCTCTTTCCAGTTCTCTGGACGTCCAACTCCAGGCAGATGTCTACCTAGGCTAGGATAGATAAATAGCCAAGATTCCAGACTACCAAAACTCACTCAAGCCAAGCAGTCAGCATCACAACACGAAGGTTTTTTTTGTTTCTGTTTTTTTTTCCCCTGCAGATGATCTCTAAAGTAGAGCCAGGAACATATTTTATAAAAAATCCAATTCATAAATTATGATTAAATTATTTATAAAAATTTTTACAGCATTTTGGAGGTATGCTCACGAATTCCTTCAATGAACAGAAGTCAAAATACTCATCATACACAATACTTGAACTACTAACATAAAAATTCTTGACATCTATAAAAGTTAATAACCATAATGAGAAAAACTGCCAAATCTAAGTGCAGAATAAAAATGAAAGCTGTTACTTTTAGTTTTCAATCAGCTATAGGGTTAACATACAACTTCTGAGGACCTCTAGATTTTTTCAGTTCTAAATAGTTCATATTAAAATTCAACTGTCCATTCATTATCTCTGGATTATTTTCACAACGATTTAGAAAAAATTTTCAGAAATTAATTTTGTTATATAAAATATGCTTTTTCCAGAATTAATTTTCACTAGAAGGGAAGTGAGCTATTATTTTGGACATCATTTTGACTATTTAATTGTACATGAATGAATTTAGATCAACGGTTACACAATTCACTAATATGTTATTCCAAACAACAAACCTGTTAAACAGCAAACATCTGCATATCTCTGTACTCTTTGTGACATGCCAATTTTTTCATAGGAATATCATATTCTTGTGTTTCCTTGGAAATAATATTAATTAAACAGGGTCAAAATTATGCCTGAGAAAGTTGAACACCTGCTACTACAAAGTAAAGATAAATCACACATTATATCTTTGATGTCTTGCAGTAAAATAAAACAATGTGTGTTTCTGCAGATAGCTATTTTTATGTCTTCCAGGGGAGTTAAAGTTATACTATCTGCTTTCTCCTTCCATCAGCATTTTAGCTTTCATTCTCCTCATCTAACCCAAGCAGGAATCTAAAAAGCAAGGGGTGGGAGGGAGCATCTTAAAACATTTTCACCTTTACTCAAGTTTATTTCGGAAGCGTAGACATCTGTTTTTTCCATCTTTTTTCATTGTGACACTCATCTACCCAGCATTCCACTGTAGAACTCAAGCAACAATTCTTTATCTTTTTCTCGTGCATCCCTGTCCAAAGCAGAGTAACGTCAGCTTTGTTTTTAGTGCTCCTAGATGCAGTTACCGCTGGAAACATGCTCTCATAGTTATAGGGAATTGGGGAATTAAAAGATTCCATAGCCTGGATGGAAGAAGGTCTAGATAGCAAAAGTGTGATTCTCAAACTAGTAATGTATGGCTTTTCAAAACCAGCAACTTTTCTATTCTCTGTCTAGCACTAAATCCAAGAAGTGTAATAAAGTCTGGCAAATGGCTTCCCTCCAAAGTTCTATCATGCTGCGAAAGTCCTAAAAGCTGCACAGCAGAGTTTGAGATGGAGGCTTGCCAAAGGATTGAACTTGGACCTGTAGGATCAATCAAGCTAAATTCATAGGGACATAGCCCCAGAAGCTTGTTAATCAGCTGCTATGAAACAGGGAAAAAAGTACAAACATTTCAATTCTTTGTGGCTTCTAATTTCCACGGAAATGATAAGCAGAAAGTTGCAAGGGGGAAAAGGGTATTTCTAATTCTGGTTTGTATTTCACCTCTAAAATTGACTCTAAACATGATATAATAATAAAGAGAATCCAATAAATGGCATTAAGTATGTAGAAAAATATTAGAAATATACACATACCTATATACATATATGCGTATATACATACATGTATGTGTGCATATTATGCGTGTATACATGTATATGTGTGTATATATATGTATGCGTGTATACATACTGACTTTGCCCTAAGAGATAGTGAGTTAAGGAAAGAGAGGTGGCCTCAGAGTCAGGAAGGCCTATGTTAAAGTCCTCTCTCATGTATATTGTATCATTTAACCTCTAAATGCCCTAAGCATTTTCTAAAAATCTCTGAGTACATACAAATCTATAGTGGTAGCAGGAGTTTCCTTCAGCAATTGGTGAACCTTGTATAGTGGAAGAGCTTAGTATAGTAGATAGAATACTCAACATGGAATTAAAGATTTGGGGTTAAATGTTAGATACCTTTAGCAAAACCATTAATCTCTTTGAGATTTAATTTCTTTATCTGTAAAATGAATATAATTAATGGCACTTACCTCACAGGGTTTTTGTAAGAATCAAAGAGGTAAAAATATTTAAAGTGCTATATAATGTTGTATTGATAACGCATTTTTGTTTTAGTACAATCAAGCTTCTCTGATTGAATGATGTGATTAATGAAGATCTTACCCACCCTTTAATGAGTCTGGGAAGATTTGTAGGAAGGTCCACACCTTTTGTTAATGAGGCACTGGTTCTCAAAGGTTGTGATGCCCTCTGGCTCTAAAAAGTGTTTAAAGACTCTAAGGTGAGGTTTTACTTCAGAGCTTACTGACTAGAAGTGTTTGTTTGGTCAGATGAAACTGTGGGTAGCTACTAAAGAGCACCCAGCTTTGAAAATCCAGATGTTGGTGCTTCTTGCCCTGGTAACTATGTATGTAGCTAATGATCAGACAGTTGAATCTGTCTGTTCATCTATGATGTATGTATTGCTTATGTCAGACAGGTGGAAGCCCTGTCTGTTGATTTTTATTTCTTTGTATTTTCTCTGAAGTTCAAGGTGCTGACTTTTTCTTCTAAACTAACTGAATGACACATATGCACTGACCCCTCAAGTTGCCTTCTCTTTTAGAAAAGTAGATCACAGAACCTGTGTATAGCAGGCCCTCCTATGTACGTCAGGGTGCTTGCTTTTACAAAAGTTAAGTGTAATTATTCTATAATTTGGGGGAAGACCACAGATTCTTAATCTAATATTCCTGCTGTTCTTAGTCATAGATATATATTCAGTTATGAACACTATATTTTAAAAATAATTTTGATAGATTGATTCTCATAGGAGATGACCCAGACGAATACATAATTGGTGACTATAACATGTAAGTATCAACTGAAGGGCATGAAGATGTTTGCCCTGGAGGACTTGGGGAACATGGTAACTATTTTAAAATATTAAATATTAAGGCTATCATATGGAAGAAAGACTAGACTAGTTTAAATTGAACCTAAAAGATAGAAGAAACAGTAGCACATAAAAGCTTCAAAAAGACAGAACTCAGCTTCATACACAGAAAAACTTCCTAAAAATTA
The DNA here is from genome assembly GCA_028658325.1 of Potorous gilbertii. NCBI lineage: Eukaryota > Metazoa > Chordata > Mammalia > Diprotodontia > Potoroidae > Potorous > Potorous gilbertii. The sequence goes on along the minus strand of CM053774.1, from coordinate 96,176,319 downwards.
GAATTAAAAATGGAATAAGGTGCCTTCCCTTCCTCCACACCCCGACTCAAAGTTTTCAATAGTGATTAGATATCCACTTGTTTATGATTTTGGTGCAAGGATTTTTGATGAGCCAGAAACTGGTACAGACAACCCTGGAGGCCTTTCTGGGAGTCTTTTCACATGAGACCAGCTACAAACAGTATGTGAATACGGAAAAACAGACACTAGTGAGCTTTTTTTTAGTTTAAATTAATTGGTCTTATGAAATGGAGCATGGAGGAGGGTTAAAATAAACAAAGATAAATAAATAAATAGCAAGAACTCTAAAGCACTTTTCACTTTATCTCAATGTAGAATGTCCATCATTTCTAATTTCATTGATAAATCCACTACACACAACACATTAATCTAGTAGGAAGTATTGCTTAGGAACAATGCAAACTATGCAGTGCTGTTATTTTCACATTAATATGCTTTTTTATTATTTTCAGAGTTACATTATTGCTTAAACTATTCTGCACATCTTTCATTTTTCTAGATGAACCATTAATATTTGAATGTCATCAGATCCTTCAAAATAGGGATTGTTACATTTTTTAGTACCTACTAGCTAAAACAGAGCTTGGAACATAGTAGTACATCATAGTTACCTCATTTGAACATCATAGCAACTATATTGGGTAGTTAACAGTTACTATTATGCCCATTTTGAAAATAAGTAAACTGAGGGCTTGACAAATTAATGGATTTGCCCATGATCACAAAGCCAGTAATGCCAGAGGCAGGATTTGAATTTTGGCCTGCTTGACTTCACACATAGTACACTATCTACTCTGTAGCACCTCAAATAAAGTTTCAGTAAATAGCTGACACAAAACAAAATCTACCTACTTTGATTATGTTGGCAACAACTCTACTAACAGATTCAACCACTCTAAAAACCAACTGTGCATATCCAGATATCAAATTTTTGAATTAAAAGATAAAACACTGATGAGACAAAGAACTAATTGAAAAACACAATGATCAGAATGCAGAAATGACCTTCTTACCCAGAATAACACTGCGAGAAAAAAATAAATGCTATATTTTAAGAAAATGTATTACTTATGTTGTCATGGGAAATTAAAATGATTTGCATTTATATTCAACTGAAAACAAAGTGCAAAACAAATAAAGAGCGTTTGCTTATTTGAAAGAACAAGTAACTATGATACTCTGTATGATAAATATAACAACATTATAATTCATCTTCAACATGAAATAAGAACAACAATCTCCTCTGAGGCATCACTGATGCATCACAACACCAGGATTTTTTAAGGAGAAAGAATCTGAAGAAAGTACAATGCAAATGAAAATAGAAGTGCTGGCAGGTACAGTTTCATGCAATTTTGACATATGAAGGTCAAATTGGCATCCTCTGTGAACCGTGTAAGAGCTGACTCACAAAGCTGAGATCTGACATCACAGATGTCATAAAGGGCTATATCATTAGCCCATGATGTGACCTCTGCCCTATCCCTATTCTGCATCCATTGGTCTTACATAAATGGGAAAAGAACTGATACATCACTAAATCCCATCAGCAAAAATTTAATAGCTAATTTATTTTCAGGGTTAACATAGACTGGAAGCCTGAAAACCCTTGAATTATGTTAGTTTCAAATTTAATACGTAGGACTCACTGTAAATATCTTCATCTTACAGTAACTTGATTTAGCTGGCTGTAAAAACTAACGGCTGTTCTCTGTATTTTTCATAACTGGATCATATTTTTTGCTATTAATGTTTAATGTTGAGATTAGCACTAACATTCAAATAATGGGAATAGATACATTCCTAGAAGGGATGCCACTATGCATTCCTGACCAAAGAAATAGGTAAGTTCTTATCATGGCTTCCTATCTCTTTAGCATTCTAAGTGTAATGGAGATAATCAGGGTAGCCCCATTGATCTGTTGGACTGGGGATTAAGGGACCACCTCATGGAGTGTGCAGAGGCAGTGAGATGGCTTCTCATTTGATTGCCGCCATTACTTAAAAATTGTTATTGATGCAATCTTTGATGAAACTACAATTCACACAGAGATCATCTTAAAAACTCCAAGGGTCTGCTCAGTTAAATTTGTTGCAAAACTGCATTCCAGTCATCTTTGTAACCACTACAAGGCTAATTTAAAGGGCTTCTAAAGTCATAAATTTGGCAGTTGATTAATAGCAATGAGCATATAAAACCTATTTATACCATTAACTCATATTCTTTCGTTGAATATGCAAGATGATGAACAAAATTAAGGATACTATACAAAACAATTAGGAATGTTTCCCACCATGAGAAATATGATGTAATGGCAAACAATGAAGTGGAAGTTATTTTGCAGAGTTTTAACTATAATCTTAGAACACAAAAGTCATTCTTCATGATTGCTGCCGTAATGCAAACATCAAAAGCATAAGACCATGCAGTCCAATGGAAAGAATGCTTGCATGTCAAGTCTGAGGCCCTGGGTTTGAATTCTGTCTTTGATAAATAGCTCTGAACAACTTATATAAGCTTTTCAGGCTTCAGATGACTCATCTACAATTTACTGGGGGTGGGCAACCTGCCACCTCAAGATCACATCACCTCATGTGTGACCCTTTGAATCTAAATTTCACTCACGAAATTATGAAGTTTGGATTCAGTCAAAGGGCCCCACTTGAGGACCTAGAGGACCACATGGGACCTCGAGGAAGCAGGTTCCACATCCCTAGCTAGACTAGATATGACTGTCAATGTTACTTTCAGCTTTAAATCTATAATCCTAAGTTAATTTTGTACAAGTATCAAAAACAAAAAAATTACCTGACTCAAAAACAAAAATACTCTCCAGAAAAAGCATGAGGGCTCTGGGACCAGGAATTCAATTCCCTTCTCTGCATTAATACTGGCCATGTGATTCTGGACAAAGTGTAATGGCAAGTAAAGTACGATCTTTTGCAGTTTTTGTTTTATCAAAAAGTATAAAGCCTCTATTTGAATGTTACTAAGAGGGTCTTTCGCACCCATTTTCAGGCCTGGGAAGATTTGTAAGAAGGTACATGCCTTTTGTTAATGAGGCACTGGTTCTCAAGGGACGTGATGCCCTCTGGCTCTAAAAAGTATATAAAGCCTCTGAGGGTGAGATTTTACTTTGGGCTTAGTTTTTGTAAGAGTATTTGTTGGGTCAGATGAAGACTCTGGGAAGTTGCTAAGGAGCCCCCTGGCTTTGAGAACCAAATGTCACGCTTCCCTCTCTGGTAAGGTAGTTGGTATCCAACTGTCTGTTGAATTCATGCAGAGGCAGTCATGTCTGTTGATTTTTAATTTCTCTGTATTTTCTTTGAAGTTCAGGGTGTTGACTCCCCTGAACCAGGTGAATGATATATGTGCTTGGTTAAAGGAAGGATATATGTACTTGATTAAAATGATTGTTACTCCTCAAAAGTTGCCTTTCCTTTTATGAATACAGATCTAATGCAAGGCCCCTCTGTATGTTGGGGTGATTACTGAGACACAAAGTCACAACCTCTCAGTGCTCCAGACAACTCTATGATTACAAATAGCAGAAAGGTTCCCAATCTGCCTTTATATAGTATTTTCTTATTATTACAGGGCATGACAATATCATCAACAACAACACAGCAGTAGCAACAACAAACCTAATTAGTGCAGAGTTAAATAGCAAAAGTTTCTGCATAATAAATTCCTCAATGACTGTAATGCAAAACTATATTATGATTATGAATCTTGTCAATAAGACAAATATTTGGGTACCAAGGGCAATTCAAAATATTCATTTTAGCAATATTAAGTATCCTTTAATATAAGGAATGCCTTTAGATTCAAGAATTCAAAGAATCTATTAATAGGACTCTATATTTAGCACCTGGGTCAAGGTGTGGGTAGGAAAGTAGGAAGATGGAGTGTGAGGAGTTAGATAACCCACGGATACCCTGATCTAATTGCAGATATACTGGAGGGCAAAATGAAGAGGTCAAGAGTTATGAGGGTAGGCCTCCACAGACTGACACAGTCCTGAAATGGGGCAGCAGGAGAAACTGACCACCACATCCGAAAGTCAACATCCAGGGGTCTTTCATGGCCCTGGGCTGCTCTGAGTGACAACTGCAAGGAGAAAATATACCCCCTTAGAAGTTGGTTCCTGTGGCATGTTGAGGGGTGAATCTCCTATATTGGTTACTTTCATATACATACCTGATTTCAAAAACTCCATTTGCTATAACGAATGGTTCCACATACAGGTAGTATAGTACCCTGCTCTATGAGCAAAGCAGAATTGAAATAGTTCAAAAGAAATACAAGTTGTTCAAATTTAAAGAATCCATCCTAATATTCACATGTACTTTTTGGCTGACTTGCATCAGATTGGTCTGATCGGCCACAGTAACTTGACTCTAACATGGTGGGGTCATTTTGGTCTTGTTCGAGAATGAAGGACAACACCCAACCAACTATCCATACCTGATATTTATATGGCACTACAGTTTTATCTAATCCTATAATATCTCCTCATTTTATCTTCACAAAATCCCTAGTTTATTTTTGCCCTTTTTAAAGAGGAGAAAACAAAGGCACAGAGGTTGTAACTTTCCAGTGGTCACAAAGATGCAGTAACTCTGACTCCAAGGCCAGCGCACGGCTCATCGAGCAAGTGCTTCCAGGAACCATCAGAAGGAGCAAACAAAACTTGAGCACTTTAACAAATAGGTTTTACTGAATGTTATTATAATGAAGTAATTATTTGAAGAGGAATTGGTAGGGACGGAAAAATGAAAAGATCATCCCTGAGACTTCTTAAAGCCATTTCTCCTTAATTCTAGCACCATTAGCTTGGCTTCTAATAATCGGAGAGTTAAGCATTCTCAGTCGAAAGGTCGATTTCTGCGCAACAAAAAAATGACCACACGTGGTAGAATTGTCAATCCTGGCAGTATGACTTCAGCCCAGGACAGAGGCCCTAGAAGCTGCCAACGCTTCTGCCAGTAAAATGCCTGTCATCCCATGAACACACACACACGCACACAAGAACACACATATTGGAGTGGAGGTCAAGAATGGCAGACTATCCATTTGTCTAGAAAATATCAAACTGAAAATAATTTAGCAATAATATAATATTAATATAATAATATTTTTGTTATTTAGTCTTTTCAGTCATGTCTGACTCTTCATGACCCCATTTAGGGGTTTGCATGGAAAAGACAGTGGAGTGGTTTGTGATTTCTTTTCCAACTCATTTTCCAGAAGAAGAACCTGAGACAAACAGGATTAAGTGACTTGACCAGGGTCACACAGCTCGTAAGTGTCTTGAGACCAGATACAAAGTCAGGAATAGAAGTTTTCTTGACTCCAGACTTGGTATTCTACCCACTTTTCCACCCAGCTGCCCAGTTAATGATAATAAACACTAACATTTATCTAGAGTTTTATGGTTTGAGAGTACCTTAAAACCCTAGGATTCAGGTGCTATTAGTGTACCTGTTTTTCAGATGATGAAATTAAGCAGGTAGAGATAAAGAGACTTGCCCAGGGTCACATAAAAATTAAATTTCCTAAGCCACATTTAATCCTTGGGCTTTCTGACTATAGCCCCAACACCGATCACTAATCACACAGCTATGTGTTGATTTGCTCTCCTTTTTTACTTTAAATTTATTGAAATTTTACTTAAGCTTTCCTTCTGCTACAAACAATAATCATTTCCATCAAAATCTGTATCTTATCCAGGGACTTTTGTTATTTGGTTGTACCAAAACATATAATACGAGTTTTATCAACAAATTATTTGAAATATAGTCAATATCCCATCAGTTGGGCCAGTGCTTTGAATTTTCTTCTTCCTAGAGAACCTTGGATAGGAACAGAATTCTTATCATCTGAAGAATTCTTTAGCAGCCTTAGCATCCAACTGAGCAGAAAAGTGTGTGTGTGTGTGTGTATGTATGTATGTGTGTGTGTGCATGTGCACATGTGCCAGTTACCTGGAGTACTAAGCAACTCTGGTGCCTTTCAGGCAGATATGTTTTTAGAAGTTTTAATAATGCCCCAGGAGCAATCAACTTGCAATGTTCTGTTCTGTTGCTTTTCTCATCTTGGAAAATATTAAAAATCCAAATTAAAACTACAATGCAGAAAATTAATAAAACACAAGACTTTTCTGCCCTTTTATATTGACAAAGATCTCTATGGAGAGAAACAGAGCGAACTTGTGTTAGTTTATTTCAGTCCATAATATTTGACTTAATTCCATGAAAATGACAAAAATTCTGAGCAGCAAGAAATGTTAGTGGAAGGCAGCTGATGAGTAACTGGAAGTTATTTTTCACTGAGGAAGGGCATTCTTGAGTGATTAAAATAATAAATGGCTCTTTTTAGAGTTCTTTTAAAGGGACTGGATAAATAGATCTGAGAATGATCAGCATGCAGATGATTAAGAAACATAATGTGACTTTTCTATGAAATATAATAGATTCATGGTGCCAGCTCTTCTGCAATAAAAAATAGTAACAAAAATAACATGAAATTAGGAATGTTACTATCTTAGAGGGTTTCTTCTGACTGGAGATAAATGCATTTTGACATTAATATCCAGCTACAATTAATTGATAATTTATGTAATATTTAGCATACTAGGTGTATTTGTGGAATAAATTCAATTCAATTGAACAATCACATAAAGATAGTTTAGTATGTAGAAGATGTTGAGGAATATAAGACCATATGAAAGAGTTTCTGTTCTCATGGCACTTACATTCTACTGGAACTGCCCAAGCTATTTGTTCCCATGTCCACATATGATCTAAGATAAAATTGTTAGGCCATTGTAAAATTACCAAAGAGAAAATATCACCCAATATTTAATATTTCAACTTACCGAATTTACATGAAGATGATATCATATTATATTTACCTACCCAAAATCATCCTTTATACAGAATTGTAATGTTTGCAAAGTGCTTTATATGCATTATCATTTGTTTCTCACAACAATTTTGGCATCTATTATCTTATATTAATCCTTTGATCTAGGTGTTAGTACCATTTTTTAAATGAGAAAAAACTGACACTGAGAGAATTTAAGTGACTTGCCTAGAGTCATAAAGCTTGTAAATATCTTAGTTGGGATTTGAAGTAAATTCTGCCTAGCTCCAAACCCAAATCTCTGTCTAACACATCATGGTGTCTCCCATTAAATATACGACAAGAAACAAACACATCTAAGTAAACCTTTTGCCTTATTAAATTGCATAAATTCATAGACCTGAAAATAACCTTAGTATTTGTTTAATGCTAATACTTTTTTCACAGATAAGTAAATTAGAAAAGAAAATTACAGTTGAGTAATTTGAGACTAAGTACTATTGCCTAATTTATTATGTTCCCCACAGCTAGTTCTCTGGACCCTTCTAGTTCCAAGGTCCAAGTCACTGAGTCCTTGGAACAACATTCTTTCCGTTCTATCACATTATGCATTTGTCTTTTAAATAGATTAACTGGGGAGGGGGGCACGGTGCAGAACCAAGATGGCAATGACAAAGTAGGGGCTTCCCTGAGCTCTTCCCAAAAATTAAGGGGTAAGAGAGGAATATATTAGGAGAAGGAGAAAGGGAGAGATAGAATAGAGTAAATTATCTCACATTAAAGAGGTTTCACAATGGAGGGGAAGAAGGGAGAGGTGAGAGAAGGAATGAGTGAACCTTACTCTCATAGGATTTGACTTAAGGAGGGAATAACACACATGCTAAATTGGGTATCTCTATAGGAAAGTAGGGGGAAAGGGGATAAGAGGGAGGAGGGAATGATAGAAGGGAGGGCAGATTAGGGGAGGGGGTATTCAGAAGCAAACATTTTTGAAAAGGGACAGGGTCAAAGGAGAAAATAGAATTATTGAGGGCAGGACAGCATGGAAGGAAATATAGTTAGTCTTACCCAGCATGACTTTCATGGAAATGTTTTGCATAACTACATATGTATAACGTATGTTGAATTACTTGCCTTCTCAGTGAATGCATGTGGGGAGGGAAGAGGGGAAGGAATTTGGAATTCAAAATTTTTAAAAACAAATGTTAAAAAATTGGTTTTACATGCAACTGGGAAATAAGATATACAGGCAGTGAGGTATAGAAATCTATTCTGCCCTTCAAGAAAGTAAAAGGGAAGGAGATGAGAGGAGTACTGATAAAAGGGAGGGCAGACTAGGGGCAGGAGTCATCAGAATGCATGCCACATGGGTATGGGGAGAAGGGATAAGGAGAAAATTTGGAACTCAAAGTCTTGTGGAAATATTAAAAACTAAAAATAGATAAATAAATTTAACAATAAATAAGGAAATAGATTAACTACATATCATTCTTATTTTCTACCTGGCTCACTTAAGAGGTCATCAGACCAGTTCCATGGTACCACACTTTCATTTCAATTCAAAAAATGTTTATTAAACAACCAGAGAGCTGGTCTCCTACCTGACATTCCAAATACTTTACCAGCAATATTTTTTTTCTCTTCTGCCTCAGTAACATAAAATACAGACAAATTAAAATCATATTAAGGCTGTTTCTCTTCTCTCTTGGAAGGGCTGTCTCCAATACTGTTATTGTTCCTTGAAACAAGATACTGTAAAGTAGGTGAATAAGTTATAAAGACAATATGTTCTCACTATCTCCTTTCACCTTAGCTTCTTTTGATTTCTCTCCTTTATTGCTGAGTTGTTTCAATTGTCCATGACCCCATTTGGGGCTGTCTGGCAAAGACACTGTAATGGCTTGCTATTTCCTTCTTCAGCTCATTTAACAAATGAGGAAACTGTGGCAAACAGGATTTAAGTGATTTGCCCAGGGTCACACAGCTAGTAAGTGTGTAAGGATAGATTTGAACCCATGAGACTGAGTCTTTTGGATTCCAGGTCCAGTGCTCTATCCACTATGCCTCCTAGCTGCCCCTTCTCTTTTTAATGGATATTTTTAAATGCTTTATGGAAACATTTAAATAGTTTTTTTTTCTTTTTTAAAGTCAACCATCTCTTCCTCAAACTTCTCACCAATATATGTTTTTCTTCTTTTAAAATATAATTTAAAAAGTTTTAAATATAATTGTATAGTAACTTTTCTTATCATAAAATTCATATGCATTCTTCAAAATAAAACAAAAACAGCTTTCTTTGACTACATATGTACAGAACACGGGGCTAAATTTTAAGGGAGGAGAAAAGATTTCATCAAATATGATCCATGATGTCAATCAACCTATAATCAATCGATAAACATTTATTAAGCAATTTCTTTGCAATAGGCACTGAGCTAAGTGCTAGGGATGCAAAAAGAAGGAAAAGACAGTCTCTGTCTTCAAGAGGCCTGCAATTTAATGGAGGACACAACATGCAAACAAATAAATACTCATAAAGCTATATATGGGATAAATCAGAAATAATTATGAGAGGGAAGGCACTGGAATTAAAATGGGTTAGGCTAAAAGCTTCCTGTAAAAGATCGGATTTTAGTTGGGACTTAAAGGAAGCCAAAGAACAGTCATACAAAATAACATAGGATAAATACATAAAAGATGAATACATAGAGGGATATGTGAGATTTCATGAGGCAAGGGTTATTGCTGGCTGCGAAATTAGGGAAGGCTTCATGGAGAAACTGATATTGGAACTATCCTTTAAAGGAAGGACAGAAGCTCAATGGGGGATATGGGAAGGGAAGCAGGGATCTTCGAACACATGAAAAAGAGTGAACACAGAGGCAGGAGATCATTATAGGGATAGGATAATGGCCTCTTGAGAACAAATACAATCATAAAATTCAGTCGATACTAGAATCACAAACTGGGGAAGGTTCAACAGAGAAGTCAGAGTATCTATTGTTGGTTGTTGTCCATTGTCTTCAAAGAGGACCAAAATGACAACACCATTGTAAAGTGAAAAATGTGTATGTTCCTCCTTCGTTGCCAAGGAAGACCATGCCACCAGAGAAATAACGACAAGACTTGCACTTGACTTTGTTTTGGATGAGGGAGGGCTGTTCAGGTCACCAGCCTCACTTCTTCTCCAGAGCCATCTGAATTCAGTGAACAGATATACATCAGGATGACAGGAGATGACCCAGGTTGAAGCAATTGGGGTTAAGTGACTTGCCTAAGTCACATAGCTAGTGAGCATCAAGTGTCTGGGGTGAGATTTGAACTTAGATCCTCCAGACTCACGCCCTGGTTCTCTATCCATTGTAAGGGGAAAAGTATACAGAACCACCAACCGTGGTCAGAAACACATGAGGTTTTCAATGGGAAAACATACTGAAAAATGCAATGCGATAAGCAGTAAGCTATTTGTCTTCCACATTTATTTAAAGGGAAGCCTAATTTTAAGGATAACTTCCATACTGAGTCACAATTAGAAATAAAACATAATGAGACTATAACTTTTGTAACAGTTTCAATAATCATATCAAACAATATTAGAACATAATGAATTGTCCCTTCAAAGGATATATACTGAAAGCCCAGATAGATAAGCAAAATGGTGAAATCAACAAAGATGAATGGAAAGAAAGATAATAGAATATCTTGTCTCTATTATGAACATATTGAAAAAAATACTGGAATGCAGAAAACTTGGAAAAAGTAGAAATTTTTAGGATAATCACTTCAATGAAATTAATAAGGAATCAATAGATAACATGAACATCACTTAGCATTTTGTTTGAGGAGGGGAAGGAGGAAGTAGAAACTTGAGTTGGACTGGATTTAGCAATGCTCACTGGTCCTCTCTCTCTCAGTGGGCTTCAACCTCAGTGGGTATATTTGCTTATCAGTGGTATATGGCCAGTGAGAAATAAAACTCTAACAAATGTTTAACTTCAGCATGAATCGAAAAAAGAAAATTGTTTGCATTTCTGGAAGGACAATACAAAATGAATTGAGAAGATAAGGTGATACTACATTATGGAGAGTTTTGAATACCAGGCCAATTTATTTTAACTTTGTTACAGAATAGAGAAACATTCTACTTTGGAGTGAAGATGCTCAGATCTATGCTTTGAGAAGGTAACCCGGCAACAACACATTGCAGAAAAAGAGCTATTATAACTTTATGTACAGGTATAACTTGAGGAATGCAACTGGATTTTTGAACAAGGTACTAAAATTTAGAGAGTATACTTCTTCAGCAACCTAGGACAACTGAGTTTAGCACCTTGTTGGCAACAATGATGATTAAAAGGAGCTTCCCGATTACATGATTTCTTTATCTGTATTCACCATCCCAAGCCTAGAAATCTACCCAGATGTGATGAAGAAATCTTAGTATCTCTTTTCTCTTCCTCTATTAAACTCATTTTAATTTGAGAGCATATTTCTAACCCTGGGGACTGAAACTATTAGACATGGACCCTGTGTCTAAAAAAGAGGTAATGAAGGTTTACACCTTATTAGTGACAGTGAGATGGAGAAGTACTCTGTAACTTGCTGACTTTATTTTGCATTGACACACTTGTTTTACAGACAACAAATTCACTAAACTACTTTACTTGAGCATAGGAATGAATACTGATCTATTTCAAATGGAACTACACAAGAGTCATTCAAACTGCGGAAATATAAGAAAATCTAAACTAAATCACTTTCATTATGTTACAATCCACATACAGACTTATCTTCCAATTATATTGATATATTACAGAAGAGATATGTGCATGTTTTGGAAAAAAATAGCAGCCTGAACCTTTTCTATGTTAGCCTTTCAATTATTTTAGCAATCCAGCATTGAATTCTTAAGATTCCAACCAAGGAGACCTTAGCCATATCTGAAAAAGTTCACCCTAACCTCACACTACTCCTGTCTGTCTTTTTCAATCAATCACTTCCTTTGCTATGTTGCAATAGAACAACATTGGCTACTGCCTATTTTAAGAGAAGAAATTGTGTCTGACAGCCAGAATTGTGCTATATCCAATTTCATTTTCTGCCTCTTTCCAGTTCACTTTCGACACCTTTCAGCAAACCTCGGTACTTAATTGAATACCTTCAAGTGCTACATGTGAAACGTTTTGAAGGGGTTCAATGCAGATGATTTACAACAATATACAAGATGACAGATGTACTAAGGAGGGTTTGAAATGTAGTGATGTGGTATGTAGGGAGCACCTGCTACCACTGTGATATTTATTAACTTCCTAAGAGGTTACAACTTCTTGGGTTTCTGGCCTCTATGAATCCTGAAAAGCTACCTGACTTACCAAGTGCTTAAGACCATTTTCCCCCCTAAGCTGTCTCTAATATAAAAGGTTATGTGTGTTTTTAAAAATGTTTTCAGAGCCAGTTTTGTCCAACAAGCAAACCACAAAGTTCCCCTCTCCCTCTCCTACTCCATCTGTTATGCTGTTATAATTCAGGATCGATTTTTGAAAAGGCAACTTAAAAATCTTCATTTCTCCCTGCCTTGCAAATGCACTATAGTTTTCATTACACTTGGCAAGGTAGCAAAACCATAATATACAATGTGAAAAATGTCTGCTTCAGGACAGAATTAGGTTCATGGATTAGGAATATAGATGATGTAGTTAGCGGCAGGGGACAAGTACAGTAATTCACATGCAGAGCTTGAACCAATGGAGGGTGTTTAATGCTCATCTTTCCTGACCCACTAGTCCTACAAAAGAATTCTCTTATGCTGTATTTTACACAGTAGGCACACTCTAAAAATAAGATTTGAAATTAGTTTATTTTAGATGCATTGCATTTGCAGGGTAAAAACAGAGTGTTAGTAGATATTGACAGCTAATTATAATAGATTTTATTTGTCTAGCACTTTATGATTAAAAAATAACTTTTTTCACAATAACCTTGTAAGAACAAAAATACATTTATGTTTAACTCCATGTTACATAGTCTACAAATAACCACATGGATTTATTTAAGCATAACAGACTGGTTAACTGATTTGCCTATAATAAAACTGTATATTATTTAGTTTGCCTCCTTCATCATTCCTTATCTTTCTCTCATTTTCGACTTTCTCTGATTCATAGGTTCCTTACTCTGCTTCATGCAAACATTCTCTCATCTCCTCGCATTGTTAATATTCTCCAAGTGTCCTATATCTTGCCACTGGTTGCAGTTGGTATCAGAGGAGAAAGTGAGGCTGGTGACTTTGCACAGACGTCTCTAACTTAAATCCAATTCATTTGCGAGTCATGGCATCACCTTCCTGATGCAAAGTCCTCTTTGACAACAAAGGAGAAACAAACAACAATAACATGTGCTTGTGTGTACATGTGTATATCCTTTGACCTGGTGGTTCTATATCTCTTCATTCTCCTTTGCATTGCCTTCTACTTACTAGTGAGACCTTTGTAATATAGCATCTGACTCCACTGTTCAGAAACTGCTTTCTCCAAGATTATGAATGATTTCTTAACTTGCCTTGTTTCAATTTTCATTCTTCTTGACCTTTCTGGAACTTTTAATACTTACCACCATGTTCTCCACCTTGACTTTCCTACCACTTTTGGATACCATAAGGTTGCTCTTTCTTGGTTCTACCTACATAATCCCTCCATATCAGTTTCCTATGTTGGATCTTTATCCTTTCACTTCTCAAGGCTCTTTCTAATAACCTCTCACCTCTCCTATACCTATTTTTCTTGGTAATCTCTTCAGACTTCAGGGGATTTAATAGAAATTTTCAGTGGAAGACTATCAAACTTTTATGTTCAGCCCTCTTCTTTCTCTTAATTTCTAATTCCAATGCCTAAATTAAAAAAATTATTAATAATAATTTATTAGTAGCATGATAGTTTAAAGTTACATAGTTTTATATAATAGTTCTTCAAAATTTGTAAAGTTTATGTATATGATACAAATTTGATCAATGATAACTCTGCCTCAAGGGTTGCTATTATCCTTCCAATTTTAGAGATGAGGAAAATGAAGCTTAAAATGTTAAATGTCTTGAGAAGGATCACAAGACTAATAAGGGCTTAAGGTAAGATTTGATTTGAGGTCTCCCTGATTCTGAAGTTCAAAGCTTTCTTTTGTTTTTACTACATATCTAGCCACTCCAGAATCTCCAACTAGATGACAAAGTAGGCATCTCAAACTCAAAATATCCCAAACAATACTCATATTTTCCCAAATATTCAATACCTTTCTCAAACTTCTCCATGTTTGTATCAGTACCAACCCTCCAGTCAAAAGGGTTCACAACACAAGAATTATTCTTTATTCTTCTATCTACCTCATCCCCTACATCCAATCAGTGGACAAATCTTATTAATTGTGTAGTTAGTTCTATAACATCTCTGGAATCTGTCCCCTTCACTATCACAAACTAATCTGTTATAATGTAACACAAATATTTTACCACTTCCTTGTTATTAGATATGTAGGTGGTTTCTCATCTTTTGCAATTACAAGTAAGGCAGTGAGGCAAAACTTTGAATAGATACTTCTTTTTATTGTTCCACTTTAAAGGTATATTCTGAATTATATTATCATTGGATCAAAGAATATGCTGTTTCAGGTAACTTTCAGTACATAATACTAGATTGCCTTTTTTTTAACGTGTGTGTGTGTGTGTGTGTGTGTGTGTGTGTGTGTGTGTTTGTGTAAGTTCCTTTCCTGGTAGTTCTGATTTTCAGTGTTTCAAAACAGTCATACCTTTACAATTTTCTAAAAAAAGGTGGGAGGGAAGTACACACTATTTTTTTAAAGTCATTAGAAAAACATTTAACCTAACGGATAATCATAGAGACAAGTAAATGAAAATCTTCAAGTATCATTTCATGCCCTTTAAATTAGCAAAAGTAAAAGGAATGAAACTCAATGCTAGTGTCATTATAGAGAAACAGGCATTGCTTATAGAGTTGCAAAATTCTTAAATAACTTTAGAGAGCAGCAATCTATTAATAAGCAATAAATTACAGGATACCCATGTTTTGACAAAATAACTGCATCTCCAAGGCAATATTCATATCACTGATGGTAACAATGAAGATACAAAGAATCACAAAGTATAACAAATTATCCTTATAGAAGGTAGAAGAAAAGCATTTATTTAGACACCAGAAAGCCAAATCCCAACACTGGAAAGCCAAATCCATCATATCAACAAAGAAAACCATCATAGTAACCAAGAAATCCATACACATTATCAGACCTTCCCATAAACAGGATACCCTAAGCAAAGTGTCCTTCTCTCACTCACAGACAACTGCACATTTCCTCTGTCCTTTCCAGCTCTGACTAATCTGACCGACTTTCTCTCAGTTCTGCTCCAGTTCCACCTCTTCCTGTTCTACCCCTTCTTGCTCCATCCCTTCCTGTTTTACCCATTCAGCAAGCTCCTCCCATCATACATGACTTAGGCTTCCCTGTGATTTAAGCAGGTCACATGGGCCTATTAATGAATGGGAAATACCTTCGAATGAAACAAAAAAAATATTAGCAATAAAATAATTTAATCATTTTTTAATTTTTTATTTAATTCTTAATTTATAGAATAAACCAAGTATTTTCACAATGTAGTATAATAAAAAGATAATTGCACTTGAGGATACAAATTTACTATTTTAAATATAATAGTTAGCATACAAATTTCATCTTTCCCTTTTCCCTTTCTTCCACCCTAGAGATGATTACCATAAAACACAAATATGTATATACGTGTGTGTATTACATATGTGTGTATGTATGTAAAATCATTCTATACATACTCCTAATGTATGTGTGTATTACATATGTGTGCATGTATGTATTTAAAATCATTCTACACATACTTCTATTTATCACTTCCTTTTCTAGAAGCAGATAGCATCTTCCTTCATATGTCCTTTTGTAGTTAGGTTATTTATAATAGTCAAAAGGACTTAATCACTCAAAGTTTTCTTAAAAAAATATTGCTCATACTGTATACAATGTTCTATTGGTTCTCCTTATTTCACTCTTCTTTATTTCATGCAAGTCTATCCATGTTTTTTCCAAGATCACCAAATTCATCATTTCTTATAGCACAGAAATATTCCATCACAATCATATCCATAACATGTTCAGCCACTCCCCAACTGATGAATAGTCCCACAATTTCCAGTTCTAGACCACCACAAAGAATGCTGCCATAAATATTTTAGAATGAATATATGTATGTATATATATATATATATATATATATATATATATATATGTATATATACACACACGCACACACACATGTTCTTTTCCCTTTTCCCTAATCATCTTTGGAACTAGACCTAGGAGTGGTATTGCTGGGAAAAAGGGTATAAATAGTATAAATAGTTTAATCATTCTTTGGGCACAATTCCAGATTGCTCTACAAAGTGTTTGGATCAGTTCAATGTTCCACTAACATTAAATTAGTGTCCCAATTTTTCCACATCCCCTCAACTATTTGTTGTTCTCTCATTTATCGAATCTGATAGGTGTAAAATGATATCTCAAAGTTGCTTTAATTTGCATTTCTCTAATTAATAAAGCTTTAGATCATTGTTTCATATTGCCATGAATTGTTTTTATTTCTTTATCATATCCTTTGACCATAAATATCTGTGAAATAATGTAAAATAAAATGAGTTCACATTAACTATGACCATGGGGATGGAAAAATGGAGAATTAAAAGTATCCTGAGGAACCAAAAATTATGACATATGTACTGAAATTAATTTATTTATATGTAAATAGTTGTAAAATATATGGTTATGTTGGTATTTTATGTTAAGTTTAAGAAAAATAATTTAACTCAACTCATTTACCTAAACTTTTACCATGATGAGTACTTTAGAAGAATAATGTGAACATGTACAGAGAGCATTCTTTAGTTAATATTATGCACATTCATAGACGTGTATCTATATGTATGTACATACACAAATATATGTGTGCATATATATATATGTGTGTGTGTGTGTGTGTGTGTGTGTGTGTGTGTGTGTAGTTAGTTTGCATCCTAAAATTCAACACATAAGAAATGATGAACAATGATATTCAACATAGAATATAGTGGTAGCTTTATGCCAACCATAAATACTGGCTTTTCCGTTTCTCTTCATTTCAAGGAGATGAAAAATTAATCGGGAAGTTGAAAAATAGTAGGAGATATGACATAGTGGATATGAGGAGTGGGCAGCTAAGACTCCAAATGTCTTTAACATTCATTGGAAGGAAAATCTCTAAAAAGTACAGTGTTGAAATTACATATTTGGCCAGTAGGCACAATAAATGTCCATTTTTCCTCAAAGTGTGTTTTTTTGAGGTGAGCATTAAAGATATCAATGCACACATATCCATATATATATATATATATATATGCTGATACATATGTGTGCATATATGCACAGATGAGTATATAGACATATCTGTGTACATACACACAAATGTTAGTTTGTTGGAACTATTTTTGAAAAGCTGGCTATCTGGGTGGAAAAATCCTACGTTGGAAAAAGAAATATCTACTCCAATCAATATTCTAAGAACAGACAGACCCTCCTTATCTATATTTAAGCCTTGGGATTTAAACAAAAAAGAAAAATTTCAAAATTAAGTCTTCTTCTCCAATATGAAAAACTAAAAAACTGATCAATACCCCACAGCCTCAAGCCCAATGGATCCATGATTGGAAACAACTAATGTTATTATAGAAGCAGGAGAGTACTTTTAAATGGGGTACAAGTGAGCACAGAACAGAGAGAAGCAGTTACCACTTGTAAACTATATTCTTGGAACAGACTGGACTCCACACAAGAATGATGCACTTGATGAAATTGGAACTGGTTCAACCATTCAAGAAAACAATTTGGAACTATGCCCAAAGAATCATAAAACTGCGCATACCCTTTGACCCAGAAATACCACTAACAGTTCTGTATTCCAGAGAAATCAAAGTGGGAAAAGGATCTACATGCGTAAAATATTCACAGCAGCTCTTTTTGTGTTGGCAAAGGATTTGAAATTAGGGATGACTAAAGAAGTGGTATATGTAGGATATGACTGCATTCAAATACTATTATAACACAAGAAATCCTAAGGGGATTGGTGCTAGAAAATCCTTTAAAATAACCTATATTAATTGACGCAGAGTGGAAATCAGATCATTGTCCACAGAAACAGCAATATCATAATAATGTTGAGTTGTGAAAGACTTAGCTACTTTGATCACTGCAATGATCAAGACAATTAGGAAGAAAAATGCTATCTACCTCCAGAAAGAACTGATGAACTCTGAGTGAAAAATAAAGCACAATCTTTCAATTTATTTTTCTGCTTTTCTTTTGCAAGATACCTAAAATGGAAATGTTTTGCATGTTTTCTCATGCATAGTTGATAACATAATATTTCTCTTCTCAAAGGGAATGAGAAAGACTGGAAGGAAGAAGAGAATTCAAACCACAAAAATTTTAAAAGGATATTAAAAAGAATAATATTATTTTAAAGAAAAGAAAAATCTATAATCAAAATTGTGCTAGAGCCAACTAAGACCTGAAAAATAAAGTTTATTTATTTATTTATTATTTCATTTTTTATTTTTGTTATGCCTTAAAAATCAACAAACAAATCAAGGCTTCATTTACTGATTTGATGATTGACTAGAATTAAGAAAGTGATGGAGGAAATGTTAAAAAATGAAGATTAAATTTAAAAGTGTGTCAAATCTTTTTTTTCTTTCTGAAAAGCTAGTTATTAGTCATTTACGCTCTTATACCTTATTATATATATATATATATATATATATATATATATATATATATAAAATATTATATATTATAAAATACCCCTTATACACAGGTATTTTTTTACTGAATTCTTGGAAAAAAGCTTTTTTGGTTCCAGAATGATAGACTACAGAAGAATAGGCAAGATTAACAAGAAAACAGAGTAATAGATTTCCCAGAGGATTAAATCTCCTAGGAAAGAATTCTTATTTAAGATTTTTTTTTAATTGTCCTCTCATCTAACCTATTCCTGATTTCCTTGGTTCTTCTTTCTAGTCTTATCCAGTATATAAGCCTTTTTAAAGCCTTAGTTCACTTTTATCTGAACACAAATTAAGTTATCTAGTTACTCAGAAGACAATAGCATAGTTAAATAAGGTATTCTCTTCCTTTATATCATTCTCATCCCTACCAATGTCAGATAATATTAAGAAAAGGAAAATTACTAGAGTTTGAAAACTAAGACATATTTTAAAAAATATGTTTTTTTCTAATAGGTTTTTTTTCTAATTATTATACTCTTTTAGAAGGTTTCATTTTGCCTATTGAATAGAATTTGAAGTGGAAGTATAAAAATGTATGTTTCAATATGGCATCCTGAAATAATTTTTATCAATGAAGATGACACCATATTACCATAAAATTGATTACCTTGTTACTTGGGAAATTATCTTTAAAAGTCATCCTATCATTTCAAAACAGATTGCTTTTGTCAATTATCTAAACAAATATGGTGTCAAAAATATTTTGGTGAACTTAACTATGAAGCACTTTTACCACTGCAATGCACTGATTGTCAGCATTTGTTGTTCGACGTAACTACACATCAACTGACTCTTCTTATTGTATTCTACTGTATTACAGTACCACTTATTTGTTGAGAATGCAAATGAAAAGTAAATGGGAATTTATTTTTGACAGTGTTTCACTTGTCCTTTCTCTTGCCATTTTTTACTTGGATTTTTTTTTTCCAAAAATCTTAATACATTTAAAGTCAAATAAAACATATCTGTCACAAGTCTTCAGAATTGGAGTTAAAACAACATGTCTTATTAGTTAAAATTAGCTAGTGTATTTTTAAACACATGTACTTAGGATAATCAGCACATATATGTGTATCTTAGATAATCAGTAGGCCCACAGCTTATGTTTTGCTTAACTTTTCTGGGAGTTAATTAGTTGATTGTGCTAAAAAAAATATCATATACATATTTTTCCATGACCTTCAAATCAGCATCTATATTCACATTAAGAATACTTCTAATATAACACAATAAGATAATTTATATTCCAATTATTTTATACCTTGCAAGCTGTGAAATTAACTGTATTAAGAAAGTGACCATTAATTTTCACTGGACATCTGTAAGACACATATATATGTATACATATATGCATGTACGGAACAATTACGTAGCTCAGGGTTACAAAATTAAATTGTGGGTAACATGTAGTGTCCAACAATTCTCTCACAATGGTATAAAAGTCTCTAGAGCAAGTGAAATATCATCACAAACGCATGTTGGCAGAAAAATCAAAGAAACCATCCAAGTCAAAGACAAAATACTGAACAGCTCTCTAATACATCTTTCACATTTTTAACAAACATCTAGAAGACCATTGAAGTCTCTTTTTCTTTTTCACTTCATTCAGAAAAATGACTTCTCACACCCTAGCCTGCCAGGAGTGGTTTATAAGATCAAACTTTTATAAAATAATCAATTTGAAAAAAAAATAAAAGATCATCCACCATATAGACAATGGCATGAAAATTATGGATATGGCTAAGTGCTCTTTATAAACCAAATATTTTCACACTCAATTTCATTAAAAAGCATTTCTAACCTTTGAATGGACCTTACCTTCTTGAACTGCCTGAAAGGGGTTGTTACCATCAACAAATGTCACAGAAAATGTGATTTTCTCTGTCTGTAAGATCTCCTCATTCTGGTTGAGATCAGCAACTGCCATGCGAAATACCTCATCATCCTTTTTGGCAGATTCATCAAAAATTGCTCCTGGAAAGAAATGATTACTGCTATTAAAAAACAGTATAAATAGTCTGTCATGGCCTTTGGAAAGATGCCAAAGCTTCTGTCTTGTATTGGAGAAACTTGCATTCCCACTTAAAGGGTATACTTTATTTATGACAGGAATGAACCTTGTTCTTAGTAGAGTGATAGTGTTAACTTCATTCCACTAGAAGTGATAAATAGCACAGAAGTCTGATATTGCAGACACAACATTAGAAATGCAAGGTAATAAGTTGAGGATATCTTTTCTTAGATAAAGTGGTTTATACTTCTGCTTTCTGCTATTCTTGAATCTTTAAAGAATTCTATGTTTTACAGGCTTTCCCTACTCCCTAACTCTAAGGCAATATGAAAGAGGAAAAATGGCATCACCAACATATATCAGAAGACTTTATGTGCTTCTGTGTTATTGCCTCTCAGATCTATGGATACTAGAGTTTCCTGTTGCATACAGTTGGCATCAGACTTAAAATACAAGTCTAAACAGCAACGCTTTCTCCCCATAGAAGTACCTGGGAAAAAGTTGCAGTACTTGTATTTTTTTTGTTTCATTATCTGAGAAGTGTCAGGTTGTACACAATAGCCTTCAGAATATTTGCTAGAGATATATAAATTTGGTGGGGGAATTGCCTCTTCATTTCTCTGAAACACTGATGTATGAAATAAATTAATGGGAAAGACTGGTCCCTCCTGTAGTCTCTAGAAGTAAGACCTTCAAAACCAGAACAGATGAAAATTAAGATTCTCTTGAAAAAAATGAATTGATCATCACAATTTCAATAAGAGTGAATCCTAAACTTGCCTCCTTCATCTAAGTAAAGAAAATAAATTGATGTCAGGCAGTACAGAATTGTAGTTATTTAATTAAACTTATATAAGATAACATGCAAAATTCAATATTAAATAGAAAACAGCTTCCAAAAGCAAGTTAAGACAATTGACAAAATACCATCTATTTCTTAAAGATTTTCTCTACTGCCTAATTTCTAATTTGAATTTTTTTAAATCTAAAACATATTGCTTGCTCTGGAAATCAATTATACTTTTAATATTGTCCATTAAAGTTATATTCTGATATTTTGTGGGAGCATAGATGTTATCCTCTATCAAGCAATACTAATTCATTTTTAAATATTTTCAATTGAGATTCTTTTTCTTCCCAGACTAAATTGGGGGAGGGGGGAAAGGAAATAAAACACTTTTGTAACGAAGATGCAAAGTCAATTTAAATAAATGTCCTATATTTATTATGCCCCCCAAAATGCATCTCAATCTATAATCTATAATTTACTTCCCTCCTTGGAGTTATATGTTATGCTTCATAATAGGTCATCTGAAATCAGATCAATAAGCGTTGATTGAGTGCCAAATACTTTACTAAGTTCAAGGGATACTAAAAAGGGCAACCATGTCCCTGACCTTCAGATATTAACATTCTCATGGGGAACACCATGCAAACAACTATGTGCTTTCAAGATAATGAATATAAAGAAAGATAATCTCAGAGGAAACATGGAAACAGTGGGAAAGGGCCTAATCTCCTACAGAAGGTTGGGATTGAAACTGAGTCTAAAAGGAAGCCAGAGAAGCTAGGAGTAGGAGATGAGAAGGGACAATGTTCCAGGTTCAAGGAACAGTCAATGAAAAGGCATGAAATTGGCAAAGCCAGTATCACTGAATCATGGCTTACATGGAAGGGAGTAAAATGTAACATGATTGAAAATGAAAAAGTTGTGAAGGATTTTAAAAGCCAAACACAGAAAATTTATACTGGAATTTACTGAGCAGGGCAGATGACATGGTCAGACCTGTACACATAGGAAGCTTGGAGGATGGAATGGAATGGTGAGGGATTAGATGAAGGAAGATCAATTACAAGACTATACAATGCTTAATACATGAGACAATGAAGGTCTCCACATTTCTCACAACTATGTAAATGAAGAGACAAAGGTGAACACAAAAGATGTAAAAGCAGAAAGGACAAGAATGATAACAGATTGGACATATGATGTGATTTGGATTGAGGAATCCAAGATGACTGCAAGGTTGTGAGCATGGTTAACTAATATGGTGGCACTCTCAACACTGAAAGGAAAGTTTTAAATTAAACTTTAAATTAAATTAAAGGAGAGAAGAGTTTTGGAGGGAAAAGATAAAAGATCCTATTTTGGAAATACTGGATTACAATGTCAAGAATATATCTTATTCTAGATGTTTGGAAAATAGTTGGTAACTCAAAAATAGGACTCATTTAGAACCAGAATAATATTGTACACAGTAACAACAATATTGTACAATGAACAACTGTGAATAACTTAGCTATTTCTCAGCAATACAAAGATCCAAGATATTCCCAAACGGCTCATGATGAAAAAAATGCTATACACCTCCAGAAAAAGAACTAATGGAGGCTGGATGCATAGTAAAGCATATTCTTTTTCACTTTCTTTATTCTTTTTTTATATGTTTTCTTCTATAAAATGACTAATGTGGAAGTGTATTTTACATGATTGCTTATATATGTATAAGTTCTATCAAATTGCTTACCATATTAGGTGGTGGTAGGGAGGGAGAGAGAATTTGAAACTCAATTTTTAAATCAATGTTAAAAATTGTCTTAACAAATGGGAGAAATGGAATATTATTTAAAAATAATGGGGTTCAGGAGAGAGGACACAATTATATTTACATATACGGGAAGCATGTCGCTAGATATAGCTAACTGACAATTGACATATTATATAGAGAAAAGAGGACCCAGGAGAGGTGGTAGTGGTCACTCATAGTTACTATACATGGCCAAGATGAAAATCCATCACAGATCTAGGAATAGTGAGATACATAGGAAGGAGAACCAGGAAATCGTAGTACCATTAAAACCTAGAGCAAGAGTTTAGGACGTGAAAGTGGGTCTACAATGCTCCATAGAGTTCAAGAGGATGATGACTAAGAGGCTAGGCTTAATTTAATGATTAAGAGATAATTGGTAACTTTGGAGGTACCAGTTTTATTTGAATAACGAGTCCAAAAATCAGAATAAAGAAGTTTAAAAGAGTGAGAAGAGAGGAAATGTTGGCATATAGTAAAAACAACTTTCTCAAGAAGTTAATTTGAAGGAAAGGAGAGATTTAGTTCAGTTTCTCCTCTCAAGGAGCTCATATTCTAATGCGGGTTAAATGGGGGTAAAGTGAGATAAAGTTAGATTATTTTCTTCCTTCTTTTCTCCCTCTGTCCCTCCCTCCCTTCTTCCCTTCCTTCCTTCTGTCATTCTTTTTGACTTCCTTTATCTTTATTTTATTCTTTCTTTCCTAATGGAAATGTCTCTAGATAATAGCAGAAAATAGTCAGAGGGAGAGAAATAGATTCAAAATTGAAGAGTAAGGATGACAAAAGTGTGTGCTGCCTATGTAATATAGGTGCATTGCACAGAAACACATGACGTGCAGCCAGCTCAAGGTGGGGGACAGGGGTAGGAGGTGGGGAGAGCCATTGATTGTATACCTCTGAAATCTTATCCAGTTATTTCCAAGAGACACTGTGATTCTTATCTTGAGAGCTACAGAAAGAGGGACCACAAGAAAGATGGATGAGACCTATACCTTTTTTGTCCTAATAAACATTGCTGGTGTAGAGCAGCTATTGGTTTGGAACAAAAAACAAACTTTCCTAGATATTTTAACTTAGGAAGGAACATATAAACATTGGCTTAGTTTCTCGCTACCATTACACAAAAGAGATCATCACAGTAAGTAGGGCATAAGTAAATGCATTTATATAAGCAAAGAGTTTTACTAAAAATCAGAGAAGTTATACAAATTAGAATAGGTCAGAAAATACAGTACCTAAATGACTGCTACCTACTGCATAGAAGTAGGTAGGCTTGGAGCAATAGGAGAAGTAGGCAGACTATGGACTGGAGTCAGGAAGATCTGAGTTCCTAACCAGCCTTAAATACACACTATCTGTGTGACTCTAGGCAAGTCATTTCACCTCTATTTGCCTTAGCTTTGTCATCTGTAAAGTGAAAATAATAACACCTATATCCTCAGGTTGTGAGATTAAATGATATACTAATTTTAAAGCACTTGGCGGAAGGATTGGCACATGGAAAGTCACGTCAGGGTGTGTGTGTGTGTTTAAATTGGAAAGGTGAACTAAGTTCAACTAAGAAATTCCCTGCAGCGTCTAGGGAGGCACAATGGAAATCGAGGGCATGGTGAGTAACTGGATTCTGCAAGTCTTTTTTGTTTCTTTTTCCTGAAATAAGTACCAAAGTGGGGGAGGACTCAATATGGTTGAGAGGTTGTAATTTCCTTTTAGCACCCAAAACCATCCTCTGAAATAATCTATAAAGCAAACCAGACCAAACTTTGATTGGAAAAGCCAAGAAAGATCACAGTGAGCACTTTCCAGAAAAGGACAACTTAGAATAATAGACAGAGAGGTTGTAATAGCAGAGCAGGAGCTGGCCAGAAATATAGGGCAACAGCAACAGGGCACCAACAGTCAGAAGTATCAAGCTGCAGAGGTAGAGACCAGTACTGGGATGGTAAGGATACCAAATATCAAGGCAGAAAAAGATCCCAGGGGATGTGCCTTACTCATGTTGGGAGCAGGAACAGGTGGCATCTTGCTGCTCTACTGCACATTACCCAGTTCCCATTCACAAGGCAAGAGACTAAAACCAGTGGGTAAGTAGGAGCTCAGTCCCTCTAAAAGTGAAGAACATTCCAGCAGATTAACAGTGACTGAGTACAGCAGGAGATTATGGAAACACAATGACACAAAAGCTAACAAAAATAAATTATACTGGGAATTTGAAGAATGAAGATCTGAATAGCAGGGAACACACTTTTTCCTAGATCATACCACTTTGAAAGTGCCAAAAGCTTATAGGCCTCCAAACTGAACTGTGAAAATAGCAGATGGACATAACACACAGAAGATCAGGTCAGAGTTGAGCAGATGCCAACACTAATACATAAAGTCTAAAGTAAGAATTATTCTAAAGAAATGAGCAAATCAAGAAGAAAGAGAGAGGAAGAGAGAGAGACAGCCAGACAGAGAGAGAGAGACAGACAGGCAGCAGACAGAGAGAGAGACAGAGAGAGACAGAGAGAGACAGAGAGAGATAGAGAGAGAGAGAGAGAGAGAGAGAGAGAGAGAGAGAGAGAGAGAGAAAGGATAAAAACTACTATAGGGACAAAGAAGCTCAATACACAAAGACTTATAAACATCTAAAAACCAAAACTTCAAGGAAAACTGCTGATTGAGACAAGCCCTATAAGACTTCCTCAAAGAATTCAAGAAAGAGATAAAACAGGGTAAAAATTTTAAAAATCAAACAAGTATTGTTAGAGAAAAGTCAGAAGACAAATCTATGGAAGAAAACTATCAAAAAAGCATTAAAAATTTAGAAAAGGAGGCACAAAAAAGAAAGAAGATAATACATTCAAAGTGAGAATTTGCCAAATGCTAGGAGAAATGCAAGACTTCACATAATAAAATAACTCCTTAAAATTACATGGGGCAAAAAATAATTCTGGGGTGGAACTAAGATGACAGAGTAAAGGCAGGGATTCACCTGAGTTCTCCCAGATTCCCTTCCAAACGACATTAAAATAATGCTTCAACGCAATCTTGGAAGTGGCAGAATCAAGAAAAGACAGGTGAAACTTCCCCATTTGAGACAACTTAGAAGGTGTTGGGAAAGGTCTCTCATTACGGTAACATTGGAGTGCAGTCTGGCACAGATCACTCTAGTGCAGGCCATGCCCTGGCAAGCTAACAGCTTTTAGCACAAAGATGATAAGGTGTTCAGACAACTGGTCAGAAGGTACATGGGACACTTTGTTAGCACTGGTTGCATTGCCCATATTCAGTTCCAGGCTGCATTCCCAGGAGGGGCACTAGCACACCAGAAGTTGTAACCACAGAGGAGTGAGGAGATATCAAAACAAATTCAAGGATGGGAAAGAGAGATGCATTGGGAGAAGGGAGAGGTAGAATGAGGTGAATTATCTTACATAAAAAAATGAGAAAATGTTCTTTCAGTAGAGGGGAAGATAGGGAGTTCTGGGCAATGTTTAAATCTTATATTCATTGGATTAGCTCAAAGAGTGAATAAAAAAACACACTCAGTTGAGTATAGAAATTGATCTTCCCCTACAAGGAAGCTGGAGAGGAGAAGGATGAGGGAATTCTATAGAGGGCAGACTCTGGGAGATGATAGAAGCAGAACATTTTTGAGGAGAAATAGAGTGAAAAGAGAGGACAAATGGTGTGAGTGAAGCAGGATGAGTATTAACATATACTTAATAAGCATAACTGTGAATGCTATGAACTCACCCAAAAAATGAAAGTGGATATCAGGGTGGATTACATGATTAAGACCAAAAAAAGAAAAGTGATACCACAAACAAATTATGGGAGCATGAAAAAGTTTACCTTTAGATTTATAGACAAGGAAAGTGCTTATGGGCAAATAAGAAATAGGGAGAATTATGGAATAGAAAATGAATATTTTTATTACATTAAACTAAAACATTTTGCATTAACTAAACCAATGCAGCCAATTTCAGAAAGAATGGAGAAAATTAGAGGAAAAATTTATAACAAGTGTCACTGATAAAGGCTTCATTTCTCAAATATATAGAGGTGAGTCAAATTTATAAGAATACAAGTCATTCTCCAGTTTATGAATGATCAAAAGATATGAACAGGCAGTTTTCAGAGGAAGAAATCAGAAGCTCTATAGTCATACAAAAAAATTCTCTAAATCAGTATTGATTAGAGAAATGAAAATCAATACAACTCTCAACTACTAACTCGCACCTGTCCGATTGGCTAATAAGACAGAAAAGGAAAATGACAAATGCTGAAGGAGATGTGAGAAAATTGAGATACTAATGCCCTGATGGTAGAGTTGTGAATTGATCTAACCATTCTGGAGAACAATTTGGAACTATGTCAAAGGGGCTATAAAATTGTGCATACCCTTTGATCCAGTAATACCACTACTAGGTCTGAACCACAAAAAGATATGAAAAGGATCTATATGCACAAAAATATTTATGACAGCTCTTTTGTGATGGCAAAGAATTGGAAACTGAGGAGATGTCCATCTGGGGAATAGCTAAACAAATTATGGTATATAATTGTGACAGAATGTTATTGTGCTATAAGAAATTATGAGCAAGATGCTTTCAGAAAAAGATGGGAAGACTTACATGAACTGATGCAAAATGAAGATATAGAACCAGAAAAAAAAGTATTGTACATGGTAACAGAAATATTGTGCAATGATTGGATATAAATAACTTAGGGATTCCTGGTAATACAATCATCTAAAACAATTCTAAAGTATCTCTGGTGAAAAATTATAATCAATTCAGAGAAAAATTGACAAAGTCTGGAGGCAGATCAAACCATACATTTTTTTAAACTTTATTTTTCCTGGATTTTTTGGGGGGGAGAGATCTGTTTTCTTTCACAGCCTAACATGGAACAATGTTTTTCATAAATGCACAGATATAACACATATCAATTTGCTTGCCTTATCAAGGATGTGGAAGAGGAAGGAGGGAGGAAGAGAAGTTTAAACACAAGTTTTTAAAATGAATGTAAAAATTATTTTACATGTAATTTGAAAAAAATTAAGATAAAAAATTAGACTTTATGAACTAAAAGCTAATCACTGAATTAGGCATCAAGAATCATTGTAACAAAGTCAAAGGAATTTTAAAAATAGAAGAAAATATGAAATATTTCACAAAAAATACACATTGGAAAAGATACTGAGATAGTTTAAGAATAATTGAACCATGTGTACTCCACATATGAAATAAATGTCTGGCCATATTTTTTTAATTACAAATCAAAATTTCCTAGGTTTCTTAGAAGCAGAAGGCAAAATAAAAATTGAAATAATTCACCCATCACCTCCTAAAAGAAATCCCAACATGAAAAACCCAAGAAATTTTTTTACAGCCAAAATTCAGAATTTTCAGGCAATGGGAAAATTATATGAACAGCCAGAAAAAGAAGTGAAATATAATGTAGCAACAGACAGGATCACACAAGATTTAGCAGCTACTGTCGTAAAGGAACCTGAGGCTTGTAATTTGATTATCAAGGTCACAGAAGCCAGGATTAAAGCCAAGAATAAGCTAGTCGGCAAATCTGAGTATAATCCTATTGGGGTAAAGGGACATTTAATGAAACAGAGGATTTTCAAGTATTCTTGATAAAAGATCAAAGCTGAATGGAAAATTTGACATTCAAATACAAGACTCAAAATAAGTATTAAAATGTAAACATGAGTAAGAAAGTTGTTTATGTTCCTATATGGGAAGATAATACATATAACTCCTCAGAACCTCATCATCACTAGTATTCCTGAAAAGACACTAGCTAGAGGGAGAGAGTGATTATACCATGGTATTGTCACTATGTTAATATGTTTTAACATATGCTGTGATGATCTCAAAAGAAGATTGGAAGGTTGAGAAAGAGGGATACATTGGTAAAGGAGGGACAGGAGAAGAAAATGGAACAGTATGTTAGATAAATGGGATACACAAGAGATTATAGAATAACAGGGCGAACACTTGAGCTTCACTTTAATCTAACTTTTTTTTTTAAAAAAGTTAAAGTAAATGAAATAAAACTAATTAAGGTGAATTTACAGTCAACAGACAAATGAAAATATATTGCAGAAATTACTAATCTTGATTACATTGCAGCAAAATTATAATCAAAGTAAATAAATACTAAATTATATAATAACAAAACAAATATAATCACCCGATCAAAGAAATTGATAAAAATATATATTTACTAAAATAAAAAAAACAGTCCAATAATATTACAAGTGAATAATATAAAAAAATGTAAATGTCACCAAAATGATCCTTTAAAAAAGAAAAATAACCTATTAATCTTTTATGAGGAAAAACAGGGTCCTGATTCACAACTAGAGAGGAATAGATAAATGAAAAGAAATTAAGAACAACACTATTGAGTATTAGTTCAAAATTTCTACATAATAGCAGGCTCTAGCACTATAATCAAAATATTTCCACTGCTGCCCAGTATGTGAAGGATACATGGATGGCTTGACATTAGGAAAACAATTTACATAATTAATAATCTCAAAAATAAAAACACATTATTATATCAATCAAATGAAGTGAAAGTTTAACAAATATCAACATGCACTTACATTAAATAAGCTAAAATATAATTACGAAAGGATGTTCCTTTAATATGATTTTTCTCAATCCACTTTGACAGACATTTATTAAGTGATTTCTATATGTAAGATGTTGGCTGTAGTGACAAAAAGAAAACTATACTTGCCTTCAAGAAGTATATTAATGAACAATATAAAAATATGTAAATGTGCATTAATTTGATAGAGAAAACAATAATTGGGGGAAGAAAAGTATCCTCATATGGGAAGTGGTAGTAGAAGCAAAACTTGGAGTTAAATTAGAGATGTCTTTCATAATGCACCTTCTGAATTGTGAAGGTCAAGACGGAAAACCTTCGACATTAAAAACCTTCGTAAAGGCAGGGAAGAAGAAGGTGGAACATGTGCTCCAAACAGCAAGAGGCTGAAATCAATATAGAAATATAAATGGACATCAGAGTGATGAGGTCTTTCAACAGCAGAGAGTAAAGTTGTGTTTTGTGAAAGTTACTGAAGTTTGTTATAGTTTTTTTTTTTGAGCAAAGGAAGGACATGCTCAATTTTATGTTTTAAAACTAGAAGTTATGAGGAACATGAACTACAGAAGGAAGACATTAGAATCAGAGACATAGATAGGCTCAAGGGAATCTAGTGTAGTAATACAAGTGAGGGGAAGAGACCTTAACTGGAGCAATAACTATGTCAGAAGAAAGAGAGGGATAAAAACAAAAGGTTTAAGGGATTTAGGAAACATGGACATGCACACACTCCCCACATACACACGTCTATATATGCATATATGTGTATGTGTGTATATGTATACTGATTAGTAACTAAAGTGAAGTCAAAGGTATAAGCATCAACAAAGAGGGAAATAAGTATACTTATTTAGAGATGATATGACAATTTGTTTAGAAAACTCCAGATAATTAGTGACAAAACAAATTGAGATGACTAAAAGGTTTCAGTAAAACAGTAGGATAGAAAATAAACCCATAAGCACATATTTATATATAGCAAAAATAATGTTTTGAATTCCATTCTAAATAACTACAATATGTACAATAAGTATGGATGCTAATGTACGAAGATACAATCAGGATTATGTAAATACACCAAAATGATTTTTATAGAAATAATGACAAACAAATGAACAGGGATTCATTGTTCGTTGTTGGCTAAGAAAATGTAATAAATAATACTAAGAAGTCGGTAGCCCTTTCTCCTCTTAGACATACTACTTCTATGGCGTTCAGGACACTGTTCTCTTCTAATTGTCTTCCTATTTGTCTGACAGCTCCTTCTCAGCTTGTTTTATGGGATTCTCATCCATCTCCTCCATGGGAGAGCTCGTCTGCTCCCATAGTTTCAATTATCACCTCTATGAAGATCACTTCCAAATGTTCATTTCCCCACACTACCAACTGCTTACTGAATATCTTCACTTGGATGTCTCATTTTAAACATCTGACCGAAATCAAGCTTATCTTCCCATATAGATCCTTATATTCTCCAGATATTTTCCATCGATCCTCAAAATCACACACATTTGAAACCCTAGAGTTGTCTTAACCCTTCCCCTTTCCCACAATAGTTGCACAGTCAATTGCCACATCCCATCAATTTTATCTCTGCAATGTCGTTCGTTCATCCCTTTCTCTCCATTCCTGCTGCCATCACTCTAATTCAGCACTCATCATTTTTACTTGTGCCGTATCATTTTCATTATGATCAGTTTCCCTCCTCTTAATTCCCCAATCTATCCACCACATAGCTATCAAACTAATTTTCCTAATTCTGTTCATGCCAATACAAAGAAAAAGACTGTCAAATACTTATTGTCTCTAGGACAAAATATAAACCTTCAGCTTTACTTTTAAGTTCCTCTGTAGCCTGATATATCTTGCCTCGGTGAGCAGGAGAGTGATGCAGTGGGTAGAGTTCTGGGCCTGGAGTAAGCAAAATTTCACTTCAAATCTAGTCTTAGACACATAGTTTTATGACTGTGGGTATATTAATTAACCTCTATTTGCTTTAATTTTCTCAACTATAAAACAAGGCTAGTGATAGCACCTATTTCTCAGGGTTATTGTGAGGAACAAATGAGATATTTTTAAAACATTTAGGTCAGTGTCTAGCACATAGAATACTCCATATAAATGATTCTCCCCTCCAAAACTTTTCACATTAGTGCCCTTTATGGAATCTATGTTCTAGTCAACCTGAAGGACTAGCTATTCCACAAGCTTCTTATACCACATCCTGGCTCCCTGCACTTCATTTTCAAACTTCACTGCCCTTGCCTGGAATGTACTCTCTCCCATTTTTGCCTTTCAGAATCCCAGAACTCTTAGTTTCCTTCAAAGCTTAGTTCAGAAACTACTTCCTTTTTTATCCTTCTTCAACCCCTTTCTCCCAGTGAATGTAGTCTCTCTCTTCTCTTTTCGTGGAACCTTGATCTGAATTTTGTGTTTACCCCCATCAAAGCCTATCTAAATTCCAAGGTAGTCTCCTATTCTGATGAGGCAAACTGAAAATGTTTGAGTTGATAACATAGTTACTATGTCTTAAACATAGCAAAATTCCAATTAATTCTATTTTGTAGGTATTAAACAAAAAATTTGATTGATTCAAGGAAGGTCTATCTGTTTATCCAAACTGAATATAATCATTTACAAAGAAAATCATTTACAAAGAAAAAATTAAATGTTTGCTCTCCCTTGCCCCTGGAAACAAATTACTTCAGGGATTCATTGATAGAATATATATCATTCCCAGTATCAACCTTTCAGAGGTATTTTCCCAAGGTTACCCTGGGAATGAAACCCAGAAAACAAGGGTCAAAAGAATCACCTGGCTAACTATACCAATTGCTTCACTGTAATTATTAAAATAATTTTTATTATTAATTTTTCAGGATATATCATTCTAAATCAGCATATAAACATGGCCCATGAGTGCTATGTCTAGTCAACCTATCCCTTAGCACCACCTCATTCTTGCGTGTGGGTGTGTGTGTCTGTGTGTGTGTGTGTGTCTGTGTGCGTGTATGTGTGTGTGTATATACACACACATACACGCACACACATGAAGAGGTCAAAAATACCAGACTGAAGCAAACCAGAAGTAGCAACTCAGATGTTATAAGAGTATAGAGAAAGCTTCAAAATTAATCTAAGCTTTGATATAGTCACAGAGGTGAAAGGCAGGTTTCTAAGAAAGGGGAAACAGGTTCTGTTATGTCACTAATCTACTTATTCATGAAGTAGAATAAATTTCACTCAAATGAACCATTGTGTGTTTGTTGACTATATTTATAGCAAATAGCAGAAATTGAATTATAAGTGTTATAAAAATATTTATGTTTAAATTAGTAAAGGAAGATATATAGAGTTCAAGAACATAGATTCATCAATCTTCCCAAAAAGAAAGAAATGATGTTTTTTTCACTCATACTTATTACCAACTTTTTACATATACACACATGTGAGTATGTGTATTGAAGAAACAGAATGCTAAAAATAAGCCTTAGATAAACATTCATAAATAAGGAATAAGCATAGGAAAATGGTGAATATGGGAGTTTACATTTTTATCATGAAGAGTGACCCTTTTTTTAAACTCCTAATTTCATAAGAAGTCTAATTTGTTGAAATAGTTAGCAAAACAACCATTAATACTCTTGTGAAATTCAATCTTACCAACTCATAATGTCAGTTAGAAATGACCACAATAATCTAAAGAGATCTTGGTTTAAATTTTAAAAAATCTGACAATGACAAAAGAAAAGTAGATACTTTGTCAGAAGTAGATAAATTGTCATTATAAAAATGAATGATATTTTCCTAGTATTTAACAGTTCAAGTTTGTGCTTTACCCTTTTAAAACAGTTTATATGTATACATGTATATGCAGCTATTGATACAGATACATTTGATGGAGTTTTTTTTCTTTTGTTTCACTTTCTTTTGCTTATTTTTTTAGCAGTTATTAGACAATGTTTGGCAAATGAAAATAAGCATGTGCAAAAGCTATGTACCACTGATTAGTTATATTTAACACAACTTAGAAAGGGTATAAAAGAGTCAAGCAGGATAAATTGTGGTAACAAATGCTATTCTCTATTAAATAGAATAACAGAACTTTATAGTTGGATGGGACATTCCAACCTGTCCCAGTACAGAAATCCCTTCAGCAGTATCCTGATAAGTATTCATTCAGTCTCTGCTTGAAGACCTCCAGAGAAGAATTCACTGCCTCCCAAGTCTTTCCCTTGCACTTTTATACAAGTTTAATACTATCCCAAATTCGTATTTCAGAAACCTGAAAAAAGCAATCATGTCCCTACTCAGTCTTCTCATAGCAAGAAGCACTTTCATAAAATGTATATCATTAAATGGACTGAAATTCCAGATGTGTGAAGAAAATTAATGGCATCATAGAGGAAAGAACAAATAGTTGGAGAAAGGGGGGCAGGTAATACAATCTATAATTCACTAAGTAAGAAGGTATTATGTTGGAGATTGTAGGAAAAATAGGAAGATGGAAATTGTTGAGAGTCCTGGAAATTAATAACGGTTTTCTATCATGCAGTAGGAGGAGCAGGAAAGGAATTATAAGAGATTTCAAAATCACCAAACTGGAGTACTGGAAGAAACTTCAAACTCCACTTGATGAGAAATATACTTGATAAAATCTGTGACAAGTATTTTTCTGTCCTCTGGTTTAACATGGTCTGGAATAGGAACCTAGAGACTAGAAATAACAAAAATAAATAAAAGGAAGTTTTTATACAAGATAATTAAGGTGCAAGGAAGAAAACTATCTGCTTTTGATCAATTCAAGGATCCTAACTCAGAGAAAGTGGAGATTTAGGTTCTGAAAAAAAAAGTGACAGAGGTTATTGTTGAGTTGTAGAAGTACTGTAGAATCAAAGAACTGTGAATGTTTCTTGATTATTGAAATCAGGAAAAGAATGAAACCATCAAACTATAAGCCAGTATTAAGTTCCAATATTAAATTACATTGATTCCTAAGAAAAATTTAGAATATATTACAATCAAGATGGTCAGTGGACATCTAGATAAGCAAGAAGTGATCACAAAGAAGCGTTGTGGTTCTTTCAAGATCACTTAACAGGGAGATGAGGATAATGCTGTAGATACAATTTCCCGAGAATAAAAGAAAGCATTTGATGAAGTATGCAATTGTGTTTTCTGAAAGACTGATGTAGACTCGACAAAAATTAAATTAGACGGATTTGGAACCATTAGAATGTCACAATTCAAGGAATTAATCACTCGTGTTAACTGCACAGGAGGCCTCCAGTGAAATGCCCCCTGGATCTGTAGTGATGTTTATTCTTTGCAACATTTCTGTCAATGATTTGTGTAAAGTAACAAATGTTATCCTTGTCAAATCTGTAGCAATTTCAAACCTTTAAGGGAGAGCTACCTTACAGAATAACAATATAAAATATGAAAAGGCTAAAAATTGGACTGAATTTAATAAAATTAAATTTAATAGACATAATGTTTCAGGCTTGGATTAAAGGAAAATTGACTTCATTAATTCAAGATGGGAGAGGTTAAACATGATTATTTTTCCAAAGAAAATAACCTGAGATTTTGGTGACCTGCAAGCTCATTATGACTCAAAAGTATAATATGGCAACCCTGAAAGTTAAGGCAAACTTGGGCTACATTACTAAGAAACGACTAGCTAAAAGGAATAAGGAGGGGATAGCCCTTCTGCAATCTGCCTCAGCCAGCATATATATATGGAGCACTTTCTTCAGTTCAGAGTAACATATTTTGGAAAAGGCTCTAATATACTGAAGTCTTCAAAGGGAGACAACTAAAATGGTGACATTTAAATAGCAATAAAAGGCAATGGGGATAGAAGAAGAGGCTTATGGGTGGAAATTAGTGAATGTGGAATATGGGAGCAGCACATTGAAGCTACAATCAAGTACTTGAAAGGGAGTCATTAAGAATAAGTGGAATTAGAACTGCCACTGACTCCAAAGAGCAAGACTAAGAATTAGTTTGATGCATGCATGTGCATGCATGCATGTGTGTGCGTGTGTGTGTATGTGTGTGCGTGTGTGTATGTGTGTGTGTGTTGGGCAGTAAGGGAGGGGGAACAACTATTTAAACAATTAGAGATATTCTTACTAGAATTCTTCAAGCAAAGACTAGATTAGTATTTGTTGCATGAGTTTTAGTGGAAATTTGTTTTTTTTCTGGTATAGGTTGTACGAGCGTGTAATACCTTTCAATTCCAAAATTTTGAAATCTCTTTCTTGGGTGGCAAGTTGCACCAGTTAGCAGTTCTTGGTGAGAGCAGCCTCTTTATGAATTCAGCCCAATGACCCCAGCTCTACTTTATGAGACAAAGAACTAGTCTGTCCTCTGGAGCCAAACCAAACAAATCCTTTGTCTACATAAGAGTTCTTCAAATGCCTAAAGATAACTGTCATGTTCTTCTTAAGTTTTCTATAGGCTAAACTGCTCCAGCTCTTTCAATCAGAACTTATGCAACATGATTTCAGGTTTGCTCAACATGGTGGTCTATATGAGCATCTTTCCATTGGATTTATCAATAATTAATGTGAATGTAGTCTATCAAACTCACTGATCATAAATCAATAAAAAATTAAAGCATTAGCTCGTAAGCACACATGCCTAAAGATAAAATAGAAGCTACTTTCACATAGAAGTGATTTACTTGGTCTTAGAAGCATCAGCTTTTATTAGTAAAGGAGGCTGAGAAAGAAAGAAAAAAGTACAGTCTACTGCCTTGGGGCAATTTATTGGTCACCATAGGATTTACAGATCTGCAGAGCTATTCAAAATTGTTAAGTCATCATCTTTCCTTACTGTTTTAGAGGGTTCTATTCACAAGTGGGTTTTTTCCTTTAATTCTAATGGTGTACTGTGCATACACATTAGCTGCACTGTGTGCAAATATCCAAATCAAGGGATCTATCCTTCTTTGCAATTACGTCTGGAATTCCCACTACTGTCAGTGGAAATTATGCAAGCATTTCAAAAAGAGACTAGATTCTCAAAGGCTCCATAAATAATCTGCCAATCAGGACCCTTCTTTGTTTCTACCAGAAATATCTAACATTTCTATCAGATCTCTGGACACTCAGCAGGCTTTAACATTTTTATAATCCTTCTAAACATCAAACAAAATGAGGATTCTGATCACGGAGAGCAAATTTATTTTTCTATTTGCAGTTTCCAATTAGCCTGTTGAAAAAGTCCAATGACAAGGAATTCCATTAGGGTGAAGGCTTTTATGACAGACCAATTTCAGGATTTCAACACTGGATTATAAACTGTGAAGTCAGGAACTTTATCTTATGTACACTTCAGAGCTACATCAGAACAAAGAACAATGCCTTTTATACAGTCCCTGCTTAATAAATGTTTGTTTTTGTTGTGTTAGCACAGTACTTTGCAGCCCAGATTACAATCAATATCCTGCAAGGATAATCTCATAATGTAAACATTTCAAGAGGCAGTTTTGTGTAGAGCATCAGCTGGAAAACCTGGATTGAAGTCCTGCAGCAGACACTCTTTGTGTGATCCTGGACAAGTCATTTAACTTGGTGATCATTTGATGAAACTGTCTAAGATCATAGATTGGAAAGAAGATGCTAACCTGGATTAGTAAATGGAGTTTCCTCATTTGGGAATTCTCCACATCAGTGATGTCACAAGTACATTTTTTATCCCTACAAATGAATTATCAGTTCTGGCTCATGAAAAATCACTCTTTGTCGCAAAAGTAGTAAAATAGTATTTTGGAATGGCCACTGAACTAGGATTAGGCAGATTTGGGGTTTAGTTACGAAGATTCTCCATGATACATTAGAGAAAATACTATCCTTTCTGATTGCCAATTTCCTCTTTTATAAAATAGGGATGTTGCTGTTGCCCCACCAGCCACACAGGAGTGAGAACAAATTTAATAAGTGGTTAGGAAATTTTCAAACCTACATCATTATTAAGCGATGCCCTGATCTCTTGGTGAGGAAGAAAATTTTCAGTTATTTTATTGATTTATCCCAAAACAAGTAGTTTTCAACTCATGTTGCCTAATTTTATCAGACCTCAAATATCCCAACTAGGAAATCAAATGAACACTAAAAGGTTCTAAGATTTTGAAACTTGGATGAATTATGTCTTGGGGAAAGGTCAGTCCACTAGTCAACAACTGTTTGTCATGTATAAAGCACAGTGCTAAGCTCTCAAAGAAAAAGAACAGTGTCTCTCTCTCTCTCTCTCTCTCTCTCTCTCTCCCTCCCTCCCTCCCTCTCTCCCTCCCTCCCTTCCTCCCTGCCTCTCAATATGTGTATACGTATGTATTGTATACAGAGAGAGATATATAGATATCCTTATATACATCGTCATTTTTATTCCTTGTTAGAATAAGCTCTTTGAGTGGATAGACTGTTTCTGTGTGTGTGTGTGTGTGTGTGTGTGCATGCGTGTATAAAATATAAAAAGTATAAAAGTTAAGTGAGCATCATGTTGTGGCTGGAAAGTTGACCTCAGAGTTGGGAAGATGTAGGATCCTGGCCCACTTCTAACACATCCTGACTGAGTAACCCAAAGCAAAGCTCAACTTCAGTTTTCTCATCTACAGAGAGTTATAGGGAAAAATGACATATTTTATGGCAAGTGTTTGGCAATCCAGGAGTTATTAACTATTTTAAATAAAAATTTAAATAAAATTTTTTTAAAAAATGAAAATCCATATTCATAATGAAAAGACCACAAAAGGCTAGAAACTGTTTTAGCAAGCAAAGACAATCCTGCCAAGCAGAAAGATATGGCAGGAATGGTCTAAAATATCAACTCATTTGTAAAATATTTTTGACAAATAAGGGAGAAGATATTCCACCTTGATATAACTAGAAAAAAAATAAAGGGTAAACCAAATACAGTATGAGGGGACCCATCCATTACTGTGAATCTCCAGAAAAGTTTCCTTGTACTTAAGGCACTCCATAGGGGTGCATGCATTCAAAGCCTGGGGCTTTTCAATATCTCTGTCAGCATAAGCATCTTTAACATTCCAGTTATCTGATTTGTAATAGAAGCATAGTGGGTAACCATTCCTGGCCTTTTCTCCCTCAGGAGAGTCTGTCTTTCTTTTTAATCTTGGCAAGAACAGGATTTTTATTTCAAGCAAATAATTATCAGACTCACTTCTAGCTACATTAATTGTATCCTCAAACTCCAGACGATCCTTCAGTCACTGACTCTTGGTAATGAGGGCTTGGAACATTCATTCTTTGTTAGGATGGGTAATCTCTATTCTGCTCCATTTATTTCCTAGTGTTACATTACATCTAATCACCCTCCACTGAAAGGACTGTTCTGCCAACAAACTTCCAATGCTCTATGCTGATGATTCTCAAATGTACTTATCCAACCCTTACCTTTCTGATGATCACCAATTCCTCATCCCCAGTTTCCTACTAGACATCTTGAATTAGATATCCCATAGGTATCTTAAACTCAGCATGTCCAAAACTGAATACATTATATTTTCCCCCAAACCTTCCACTATCTAATATTCCTAAAATTGTTGGAGGTACTATGATCTGCACAGTTACTCAGGTGTACAAAATAGTTGTCATCCTCAACTCCGCATTCCCCAAATCCAATTTGTTGCCAAGGTCCATTGATCTTGACCCTCATAACATGTTTCTACTGGTGCTGCCACTGCTCTAAGGCAGGTCATCATAACCTTGTATCTAGACTATTAAAATAGTCAGTCTCCCTGACACAAATTTTTCCCCTCTCCAATCCATCCCCCACTCAACTGTCAAAGTTATCTTCCTAAAAGTACAGATCTGACTATGTCACCTCTCCTCAAGACATTTGTGTGTTCCATCCCTGTGTCCTTTCCAGGATCAAGTATAAAATACTCTGGTCTGCAAAGTTACAATCAATCCACCCCAACTTTCCAGTCTTCTTACACATTTCACCTCCCTCCTCACATATTCATGCAATATTGATTGACTAACATTGGCTTCCTTACTACTCCACAGTCAAAAAACTCTATGACCCACTCAGAACTAATTCACTGTCTGCCCCTCAGCTCTGGAATGCTATCTTTCCACCTTTCCATCTCCAAGATTACCTGGCTTTCTTTAAATCTTAGCTAAAATCTCACATACTGGAAATCTTTCCCAATTGCCTTAAATTCTAATGCTACCCTCCAGTTGATTGTTTCAGATTTATTTTGTATATGGTCTGATCGATTGTATCTAGCTGGTGTATACCCACATTGGAATGTGAGCTCACCGAGAGCTGGAGCTATCATTAACAATTCTTTGCAATTCCAGCACTTAACACATTGCCTAACACAGGGCAAGCAATTAATAAAATTTATTGATCTCCAAGAATAGGGTCTTCCAGTTTGGGAAGGGAAAGGTGGTTGTGAAGGAAAAGTCCCAGAAAACATGAACAGGTAAATCATCATTTCTTCTGAACCTCTGTTACAGCAGGTTAAAGAAAGTAGAGGAGGGACACAATCAAGCAAAGCCATCCTTAGGGTTTTCAAGAATGAAATAAAGGAGGACAACAAACAGATCCCCAAAAAAGGCATGTAAGAATTCATGAAAAGGAATTGAACAAACACTTTTTACCACCAATAACTGTAGGCCATGACCCTGGGACTCTAACAGTACTACCCTAGGTCTGTTTTATAGAATCAATAGAAATGACCTTAAAGAAAACAAAGATGAAAAAAGCAACTGGGGTGGATGAAATATAAATAGAAGTGGAGGTAAGCTCCAATAGAAGTTGGAGGTAACAATTTGGTACCAAAGGCATGAGAAAGCTTGGATCTCATCGTTGGGGTGGAGAGGGAGAGAGAGAAAGAGAGAGAGAGAGAGAGAGAGAGAGAGAGAGAGAGAGGCAGGGATGGAGGGAGAGAGGGAGGGAGGGAGGGAGAGAAACAGAGACAGAGAGAGACGGAGAGACCAATTCAAATAATTCTGACTTATACACTTATTTTTTCCATCTATACATTTCTATTAATCTAACCTATGCCCAGAGAAGGAATTATTTTTGGTGAGGGTGTTAGAAAGGAATAGACAGTGTTGTTAGCATGCCACAGTAGACCATGAATGATAGTTGTAGAGAAGATACATTGAACCCATTTCACCAATAAAACAAAGTGTGTTGTGAGCACCCACAGAAATTCAATATACTATTCATGATATTCTTTATAATTAGTTATTTCTTGAGGTACTTTTAAAGAATTTTTAGCACAAACATCTTGGACTGTCATCACAAATCCACTAAATGGAATCTACTGCCTTTGATACTTTATAAGATACTATTGCATTTATTATATGTTGACTATTAAAAAAATTATTTGTTAGAGTAAAATATCATTTTGAAGATGTCTCCCATGTGCCTGTCAAAATCATACAAGTTATCTCGGAAGACATAACAATAGAAATAACTATTCAACAACCATCTCTTTTAATAACAGTGTTCTGTTGGTGATATTTTAAGGATACACATCATAAAATGCCATAATCTCTGAAGAACTGAAACTTGGATCACCTAAAAGAAAATGGAGAGGCTGAAAGTGTAAGACCATTATCCTTGTCCCAGGCCTTCCTGAGGGTTATAGCATAGCATTCTGTTCTGGGATTTTCCTTTTTTCTATATATGCTATAATGATGATCTCACATAAGTTTAAGTATTAAATGATGACACAGATGGCATGTATATGGACATGTGTATGCATCAAGGTATTTATGTATGTGTATATATATACATATATTTCTGTGTGTGTATATATATATACATATATATATGTATATATATATGTATATATACATATATATGTATACATGTCATCGTTTTACGTGTGTGCCTGGTAAACCTGCGCAACTCATGCCCACTGAGTTTTAACTGACATGGACTCATGGTCCTTCAGAATTTTGGTTGTCCTCTTATGCTGTCAAAAAAAGGGGAATAAATAGGCTTGGTTTGGCATGACCAGTTCTTGACAGACCATATGCCTTCTTTTTCTAGATATTCATTATTTTATTTATAACCCAGAATTTTCCCAGAAATAGAAGTCAAGATGACTGGCCCATAATTTGCAGACTCTAGATTCTCCTCTTTTAGAAAAAAAATGCAGTGACTTTTGTCCCTTTCTAGGCCTGCAGTATCTCTACTAATCAATGCCATTGACTAGGAAGATAAGATGAAAACCAAGCATCAGTGAGTTCTGCCATTTCACTGTCTTCAATCATAATGGTCCTATATGGTCAAAGGATATGAAAAAGAGCATTCAGAAGAAAAAACTCAAAGCTATTCAATCATATGAAAAACATTTTTAATGTAAATTAAAGCAATCCTGAGATTCCACCTCACACTTATCAGATTGGACAACTTAGTAGGAATGGAAAAAGACAAATAAGGGAAGGGATGTGGGAAAATACAGATGTTAATCCACTGTTATTAGAGTGTGAATGAGTCTAACCATTCTGGACAACTTGCAACTGTCCCAAAAAGGCTATAAAACTGTGAGTAGCTTCTGACCCAGCAATTCCATTACATGGTCTGTATTCCAAAGAGATAAAAGAAAAATGGAAAAGACATAAATATATAGAAATATTTATAGTAGTTCTTTTTGTGTTGGCAAAGAATTAGGAAATTAAGGCATGCCCATCAATTCACGATGGCTGAACAAATTGTGATACATGTCTGTGATGAAATACTATTGTACTTTAACAAATAACAAGGAGATGGTGTCGGAAAACCTGCGAAGACTTATATGAACTGATACAAAGTGCAGTCAATCAGAAAAACACTGGGCCCAATTACAGGAATATTACGATGACTGTCTGTGAAAGAAACCTACTCTAATCAATATGAGGATCCAAGGCAATTCTGAAGGACTGATGATGAAAAAGTTCTATCAACTCCAAAGAGAAAAGTGATGAACTCTGAGTGCAAACTGAATGATATTGTTTTTTACTTTCTTAGTTTTTCTTGTTTATTTTTGGAAAACGGCTAATATGTAAATATGTTCTACATGACAACTTTCTTTTTTTCTCTACTTATCTTTTCTCATCAGCCCCAGCTCATTCTGTGTTTTATTTTCAACTTTATGCTCACTTTCTTTTAATAACATTGATTTCCTCCCTCACTTCTAATTATACATAGCTTCATGTCCCCCCTCCCCAATTTTATATGTGCTACAATTTTGAATCAAGTAAGGGAGAGATTTCTTTAAGTCATGGATCATCTTTAAATCTTTTCTATTTATGGCCATATCTAGCATAGTTTTGAGAACATAAGATATGCTTAATTAATACTTACTGAATGAACAGATTGATGAATGAAGATAGCCAGATACATAGTTCCAATAGCCTCTCCCCACACACACAAATACACACACACATACATACACACACACATACACACTCACATTAAAATAAAATGAATGAACCTAAAGGGACAAGACATATCCATTATAGTCACTTTCTCTTGCAATATTTGACAAAGTCAAGTGTGTTTGCCCCATGAGTTTGCATTTCAGTGTGAACTAAATGGATTGCATTTTTTAAGTAATATTCTCCAACGTAATTCTTTAGTTCAGTGAGAAAAACTTTCTTTGGCACAACTCTTTAATGAAATCTGAATTCATAGTTCCCTTTCAATTTCTGCACCAAAATGCAGGAATGATTTTCTGAAATCATTTGAAATGATAGTACTGTCAACTGAAATGTCTCTGGCTTTGCTGTATATCTCTTAGAGCCTCAGTGAAAATAAATGAAATAGAGGCTGCTTATGAGGCAGATAAGCTGATTTCCTCAATGTAGAGCATAAAGGGAGTCTAATCTTTTAAATAATCGCTTCATGTTTAAATATAGAATCTCCCTGAATATTTCATGCCTTTTGTTACTTTGGTGTCACATATATTATAAAGGTCACTTCTTCAGATAGGAAGGTTTCATAATATCTCTTAAACATATTAGATAGTTTTACCTAAACAATCAGGGGGCTCTTCACGGACCTGGCATCTGTCATCTTCTGTCAAATTGAAACTGAATGGAAGGTTTTAAAATATGCTCTGGAACTTGTATTACAACCACTATCTCCCTGATCCTATTCTTAATTAAAGCTTTCTTATCTTTCCCACATAAAAAGAATACAGAGATCTGGATAGTGAGGATTTTTTCGAACTACTTAACAATCCAAATTCTTCAACAAATGAGAGGTTAAAAAAAAGTCCCTAGGTAGCCAATTGTTTTATAATTTGTTTAATATATAATGTTTACATCCATATCTATGTGTATATATATATATATATACACACACACATATACATTTATATTAATATTCTTGTGTGTATATATGTATATACGTGTATATATATTTATATCCATATCTGTAATGTTTACATAGAGAGAGAGACAGAAGTAAATAGGTCCTAAGAGACACAAGAGATTTATCTTTTCTTCCTCTTTCCATCAATCCATTTATCTGTTCAGAATTCACCCATCTATCTGTATCACTCATTTGAACAGTTTATAATATTAGCTATAAAACAATATATCAAAGAAACAGCTACAAAATCTCAAGTTGCAAGAGACCTCAATCAATCTATTGTAATCTATATTTTAACAAGAATCCAAAATACAATATATATTACAAGTGGTCATCT
The DNA here is from genome assembly GCA_028658325.1 of Potorous gilbertii. Lineage (NCBI taxonomy): Eukaryota > Metazoa > Chordata > Mammalia > Diprotodontia > Potoroidae > Potorous > Potorous gilbertii. Next base: position 96,131,618 of record CM053774.1, on the reverse strand, counting down.
AAGCTCCTTGTTACACAAACATCCCATTCACTTTTGGGCAATTTGTTCCACTTGTAAATAACTCCAGTAGTCAGGATATTTTTCCTTATGTCAAGTTTAGATCTGCCTGGTTGAGTCTTGAAGTCATGACTGCTACTTTAACCTTTTGGAGATGAGTTAAACAAATTTATTCAATCTTTTATATGACAGTTCTTTAAATAATTGAAAACATGCTGAGTCTTCAATCTGTCTCTGCCTTGACCTCAGGTCTTCTCTTCTCATCACCTTTTCATTCACCCTTTATTCACATGGCATAACTTAAGAATATTTCATCATCTTTGTGCTCCTTAGTTTTACTCTCAAGTATCAATTCAATTTCAGTTTTGAAACTGATGGCATGTTTTTTTTTTCATTTAACACCATGGGATTATTTGTCTTCATTTATCTACCTTTGGTCCCTTCTATATTTTGTACATGAATTTCAAAATATAGATTTTGACTGTTATCTGCATCATTCTCTTTATATAATCTCGTTTTAAATCTCATCAAAGCTGCTTCTCTTTATATCTTCAAGGTTTCATTCTTGAGAGCTTCCCATCTTTCCAAGGTTGCCTTTATTCATTCATTTAATGAATATTTATTTGGTCCTGTGCTAAATACTGGGATACAAAGACAAAAAAGAAATATCCCTACCTTTAAGGAATATGCATTCTAACAAGTAGGCAAGGAACAACCTAGAGAAAAATTAGTAAACACAAAATATATACAAAGTAAACACAGAAAAATTGTGTGCGTGCGTGCGTGCGTGTGTGTGTGTGTGTGTGTGTGTGTGTGTGTGTGTGTGTGTGTAAGGCACCAGAAAGTTTTGGGAGGTAGAGAGGATCAGGATTGACCTCATGTGGGAGGTCATGCATGAACTAAGCCTTGAGAAAGAACCTGACTAGAGGACCAAAAAGGCTTAAGTAAAATGTTAGTACATTTTAAACATGGGAAACAATGGTAGAGAATGGAGACTGGAAATGAAATTATCTTTTCTGAATAACTAATAGGTCAGTTTTCCATGATATACAAGATTTTCTGTGAATTAATAATGTGATATATATGTATGCATGTATATGTGCATGTACATACATAGACATATGTATTGTATATTGTATACATAACACACATAACATACAAATATACATGAATAGTATACATAACATGTTTAATATGTACTCTATATATAGATCTATGTATAAATCTTGAAAAGGTAGGCTAAAGCTTGTGAAAGGTTTCAAAAGTCAAAGAGTTTGTATTTTATCTTCCAGGCAACAGACAGCCATTGAAGTTTCTTGAGCATAGACTTCACAAGATCATGTGAGTTTTTGGAATATCATTTTGGTAGCTTAGTGAAGCATGGACCAGAGAAGGGAGAAGATTGAGTTAGGGAGTCCAGTTACGAAGATATTGAATAGTTCAGGTGAGAGGCAATCAGGGCCAAGGGTGTTATCCATGTGAATAGATAAAATGGGATGGCTGTTACAGACATAAATTAACTAAGAGTTGGCAACTGATTAGGTATTGATTAGGTCAAGAAAGAGTTGATTGAGGATGATAGAAGATTGTAAATCTGAGGGATTGGATGGATGATAGTTTTCTCAGTTGAAATAGAAAACTTAGAAAGAGGAGTACAATTGAGTAGAGTAATTATGAATTTCATTTTGTACATATGGAATTTGAGATAACTGTGAGAAATTCAGATAAAAATTTCTAATTGTCAATTAGTTATGTGAAACTAGAGCGAGTGCAGATAATTGTATATATGGGAGATATCTGTATAGAAATGATAATTAAGTCCATGGAAATTGATGAGATCATCAAGAAAAAAAATCAATGAAAGAAAAGAGAGTCCAGGAGAGAGTCTTGCAAAATACCCTTAGTTAGGAGGTGAATATATCTGATGAGTTAGCAAAGAACCCTTAGGCATAGCCAGAGTAGCAGGAAGGAACTGAGAAAAACTGTACCAGAGAAATCCAGGAAAGAGAGAGTTTTCAAGAGGAGTGGAAGAATGAACTGCACCAAGGGCTAGAAAGCAAGCAAGAAAAATGAGACTAGAAAGAGACAATAAGATTTGGCAGCTAAATCATTAGTAAACTTAGCAAGAGCAATTTCGGCTAACTGATATGTTTCGAAGCCAGACTGCAAGGGACAGAATGAAGGAAGAGTAAGAAGAAAGGAGGTAGATACAGTGAGTGTAAATGACTTTTTCAAAAAGTCTGACATGAAAGGAGAGATATAGGATGATACCTTCAGGAGCTGGTAGAACAAAGCGCATAGTAAAGCAACAAAAAAACCCACAACTGATCCTTCTATGCCATAGACGATGACTTTGAGCTCACTCACTATTCTATTAGACCTGCTCTCCCACCTATCAATGCTTTTCCTAACCTGGAGCTCCAGAATTGAGCATCACACTACAGGTTTGGTGTGATCGGGGCAGCATGTGAGTTTGTTAGTTTCCCGAAGATCTGGAATATTGAAATACTTAAAAGCATCTGTGATCCCTATGATACTATAATGAGTACTTGGCTCCAGGAATCTTATTCTTTTTCACTCTTGTCCACCTATCCCACAATTCTGTTTTTACAAGTCTGTCTGAGGTGCTGAAGAACATCCTCAATTTCTGTTTTCATGATAAGGACGATGATAAAGCCTGTAGATTTTGTACCTGATACTCCCTTTTCTACCACTATAGAAACAGAAGCAAGCTGCACAAGACATAGAATTATTTTGTATTCCACACATTGTAGCCAAAGAACTCGTCACCAAGAGATCAGACTTCTTGTGGTGAGCTTCTATATGCTTAACAAGGCAAAAAAGTCCTGACACTAAGGGGCTAGGATCCTATTTAAAGCCTTCCTACAATGTTACTCTAAAAATCTATCAGAGTTTTCATGGAGAGTCTCATGCCAAACTGACCTAAGTAATTTTGGAAAGTGTTTCATGAATACAAATAAGCCATTAAAATTAAGTAATGGGGAAGCATGAACTTTATGATCCTTAGAATGGGCAATTTCTTTCCCTTTTCCTTTGTTTCACCTTTTTTCTTTCAGAATAACTTGCTTTCAACCATACTTTAAAAGCCTCCAGCAAGAGAATACCAATTAGGAAACAATTATTTTATGTGATATGCGGATTACTACTTGTACAATTTGCATAGGGAGTGTTACTATAGAATAGGTGAAAGTTTATGCATTTCTCAAACATACTAAAATAAATTTTGTACTCTCCTTTTTGTTTCTATCACCTCTGTGTCTCTAACCATTTTGCTTCCCAGCTTCTTAAGATGCTGCATCCTGCATTACTTAAAGAGAGCAAAGAAAATTACCTCTACACATTAATATGTATGTGTGTGTATATGCTTTCTATACCAGTATCAAAGACAGAATGGGTAGAGATAGCCTAATGACTTCAAGGAAAGGATGGCAGAACAAAAGTCTCTAACACTACAATGAAGGAAACAATAGAAAAGAATAGAAAATAAAATACTAGCTAAAAGAATTATCAAAAAACCTGAAAAAAAGCATTTTATATAATCATAATGAACCACAGGAAACAATGGTAAAAATTGAAATCCCATTCCAAATAACTCCGACATGAATAATATCTGGGAATTGAACTATCAATGTACAAAAAGACATATAGATTTAATTATCGAATTTTCCTTAAAGAAATAACAGTGACAAATAGCTGGAGGAATATTCAGTATTCATGACTAGGTCATAAAATACAACAAAAATTATAATATTATCAAAATTAATTTTCAATATTAATGCTACGCCAAATAAATTACCTAGCAGATACTGTAGAGAACTTGAGAAAATAATTTAAAAGTTATATGAAAAGGCAAAAGGTCAAGAATACCAAGGGAAATGATGAAAAGTAATAAGGACAAAGGGGAAATGTCAAAACTTTGTATAAAATAGCAGCCATTAAAACCATCTAGCACTGTTCAAAGAGTGGAGAGATAAAGCAATCATACAGACTAGACAAGGGAGATTTGGAAACAACAGAACTCAATGACCCCGTGTTTGAGAAAATGAAAAATATATAATATCTAGGGAAAAGCTCCCTATTTGATGAAATAAAATAGAAAACTGAAAAACATTCTGGCAGGCACAGCAAGTATTGGGTTAGCAATACCTTACATCATATTCCGCGGTAAATTCTAAATGGATAAACAATTTTAATTTTAACTGTCTTAATAAAATAGAACAAAAAACAGAACAGGAACAGATCATATACTTTTCTGAGCTACAGGCAGGAAATATTTTATTAACCAAGTAAGATAATTAAAAAAGGTAAAATGGGCAACTTTGATTACTTGAAACTAAAATATTTCTGCACAGACAAAATCAATGCATAAAGAATAAGAAGGAAAATAAGTGAATGAGGAAAAAAACCATACCAGATTTTTCAAATATGATTTTGGTATATGACATATAAACAAAATAATAAATATTTATGTCTAATAGTCATTGCCCAATAGATAAATGGTTAAAGAATATGAAAAAAAAAGTTCTCCAAAGAACAACTAAACATTCACAGTCACATGAAAAAATGCTCCCTATTATTAATAATAAGAGAATTGTATTTGAAAATAACCTTGAGGTTTCATAGCATGTTCTTCACAGTTATCAAAAATGGGAGGGGCAGCAAACAATAAATACTGGAGAGGTTGTGGAAGGATAGGAACACTAACACAGTTCTGAAGATGTAAAATGACATAATCATTTTGGATAACAAACTGGAATTATGCAAAGAAAATTACTAAAATGCCTATATTCTTTGAAACAGTGACTCCATTAATAGGTAAGGGACGATTTTGATGAGAAAAACCCTATATATTTCAAAATATTTATAACAGAACCCTTTGTTTTAGGTAAGAATTGGAAACAAAGTAGATGCTCATCAATTGAGGATTGGCTAAACCACTTGTACTATGTGAGTGAAACATAATACTACTGCAATATAAGAAATAATGTGGATGATGTATACATATAAGCATCGAAAGAGGTATATGAAATAATGCAGAGTGAAGTTAGCAGAGCTCAGAAAAAAATATACAAAGGTAACAAAAGCCCACCTCACTTTGCTTTCACTGGTCTGCCCAGTTTCAATCCTGTAGAACAAGATGTCCCTCCCAGGATAAGATCATCACTTTTAATCTCACCACCATGCTTCTAATACAAGCCTTGATTGACAGGACCTCCCTCAGCCTCTTCTCCCTCTGATTGCAGAACTGGAGGATGCAATACCTATCTCCCCTAATGTTTTCCTTTATAGAAAATAGACTCAGTTTCAAAACAAAGATCACTTTTGATTTTTTGTTCTTTCTATAAAATAGTGAGATGGGTCTTTCAGACAAGGAGAGAGAGAAGGAAGATTTGGGATAACTATGGTGATATGATACAGAAAGTATTAATGACAAGCCATTTAAAGAAATTTGAATGCTATTTTCAAATTACTAGCTTTGCCATCTCTAAGTGACTTCTTGACACATAAAATGGGCAGGACACAAAAGTGTCCTGCCATTCCATGGGTTGCTGTCAGATTCACATGAGGTAATGTATAAAAAGTGCTTAGTATTGAAGTAAAGTAACTGATGAATAGTGTGGCTCTTTGGCTTATTATTCTTTTCATAAATTAAAGAAAAAATAGAAATAAGTTTACTCTTTGCAAATTATTAGGCAATCAATGAGATCAAGTAAGAAAAAGAAAGATAATTCTAAATTTACAATAAAATATGGGGAAAAAAGGAGAATATAAAATGCCTATCAGCAAGAAGGAGGGGATTCATTTTAGGTATAGGAGAAACTCAGCATAAAGTCACAGAAATGGGAAATAGTCAAGAAAAGATGATGCGAGAAGTTCTTGATCCTGTCATAGAAGTTTCAAAATCCTATATTGATTAGTAACAGTATAAGAATTCTGCTATAAACTATAATTATTGTTCCATAACTCATAGGACTTGAATTTCAAAGTCTTTATTGCAATTTATAATCCATTTAAAATAATTTTATTTTCTACAATTAGGAAAAGTAATGGATATTTGCTAAATTAATTGAGCATTTGATCTAGAAGCATTTGCTCGAATACTGTACAAAGTATATATCTTTACAAATTTATATTCATTTTGCCGTGAGTAAAATAAGAAATGACATAAAAAGGAAAGAGAATTTCTATCTCTCAAATTGCCATTTTGAGGTTTTAGATAAAAAATAATTATTTTGGAATGGAAATAAAATTATTGTCAACATTATGATTTTAAATTGCCCTTAATATGGACCATCAACTACAAACTGCTCTGGTAATGACTGAAATGCTCATCATAGTGTACACTTATATAGCCCCTTCCTCCAACAATCCCATAACTTAGGAAGTACAACCAATATTAGCCACATTTTCTAAAATGAGGAAATTAAAATTAAGAGAAGTTATTTACCTTATGTGGCATTAATAAATTTTTGAGCTAAGATTCAAAATTGTATTTCTTGACATTAAGTCTGACGTTCATTTTCTGAAGAAAGTTTTGCTTCAAATACTACTTACCTTTCTTCCATACTGTTGCCTCTGTATAAAAAGTTTGGAAGTCTTTACTATTAATTGATGTAACAGTGATGATGATGCTGTGAAGATAAATTTGTGTTTTCTAAAAGTTTGAAATGTTGTGATCCAAAGACATTAAATTTTTAATCATCTATCATTGACCTAAATTAAAACCAGCTAAAAGTTGCTTCAGGGGCTACAACTGCCATGAAGGTGGAAATTTGAAAAGTGGGTTGGAATTCAATTCATCTTTCTACCTAACACACACACACACACACACACACAAATATTTATCTGTACTATCTACATTTATATCTATACTTGTATCTATCTGTATTTCTAAAGTAGATCAATAAAATGTCCAAGGATCATCCTTCATTTTTTATCGCAAAAATTCCAGTGGAGGACATGATATTTCCATGAATTATTCCTCACTCAACTATATAATCTTGTTAACTTTATATGCATATGCCTATAAACACATAAAATTTCTATCTCACAAAACACAAAAATATGAACTACACTCTGAGGGTAGATGATATAGATATTAGGCTGAACTTTGCAGTAAAATTCCTTCCACTTAGGCAAATTTGTTACTTCCTTATCTGTAACTTACAGTCTTAGAGATTTACTTGAGAAGACTGAGAGGTTATGTAACCTTCCCACTGTCACACATTTGGTCTGTTTCAGGGGAAGGATATGAAGACTTGAACCTTGGTATTTCTGGTTCAATGACCAATCCTTTATTTTCTGTACTGTGCATGCTACTATATATATCACTTAATCAATTAACAAAAATGCACTAATGTGAAATGCTCATATGAGGAAACTCCCCTTTCTATGAAGATTTTCATCTTAAAGTGCTGCCATATAGTCAGGTAAAGCTGGTTTTTCCCTGGTTTTGAAGCCAGATTTCTAAACACTATGTCATGCTGCCACACACAAAACAGACACAAGATCATTTTGGGGGATGAAACTCTCTGGGAGCATCAGGAAAGGAAAAGAAAAATTGTGGTGATGGCTGAATGGAAGTCATAGAACATACTCAAAAGATTGAAATTAGGAATCACCCAAAGATCAGAACAGATGAGCATGGTAACCAGGAGAATATTTTTAAATATATTACAAAGAAGATATTATATAAGAAATGGAAAGTAATAGTATAGTGTGCTATATATATACATATATATATATATACATACATGCCCATATGTATCTAATCTAATCTATCTATATCTGAATCTATACCAAAAGGAAAATTGTCGAGCCACTTTGCAAAAGTTGTCTTCTCTGGTATCCCAATAATGTCAAGAGAAAGTACAATTGACTCCCATGGTAAAATTATAGGAGGACATAGGTACAGGATTGACAAGCATGGATAAATTGTGTTGTAACACAGTTTCATATGAACATTGAATATTTTGAATTACAGAAAAAAAATAAAAAAAGAATTTCTAAGACAACCTGTTTAATTGAAAACCTCAATTAAATGAGCTTCCTCACCTGTAAAATGAGCTGGAGAAGAAAATGGTAGATCATTCCAGTATGTTTGCCAAGAAACCCTAAAATGGAGTCACAAAGAGTTGAACCTGACTGAACAACAGTTGAACCAAATTAACATTTTATTACCTATGAATATAAGTAGAAAACTATCCTTAGTTAGGGAATGAGATTGGAATGAAAAAGTTTTCTCTATTTGATGCTAATAGAAAACAGCTTCTTCTATAAGAGTAACTCCCAAGGTTGACTTTGTAAAGAAAGAGTAAATTTGCAATTTATAACTCAGAAGTCCATGGACTTCTTTTTAATATTGAATATTAATATTGATTATTTTTAATATTAACACTGAAGATCAATTAAAGTTAAATAAATCTCAGTCATGGATACAGGTTATTGTAGATGATGCATACTGTAATAATGCCAGAATACTCTAAGGAATTCTATGTCTGTTTTATATATTATAGCACTTATAAAGTTTAGAATCAAATTTAGAAGCAAATTTTAATTTTATTTTAGTTGTTTTTTTTGTTTCTTTACTTTGTTGCAACTATATCCTTTATGATTGGGTAGTCAAAAATGTTCACATTAAATTAAGAAAATCAAATTCCCCAAGTGGACATCGTAATGAAAGGTGCTGCACATATGTGCCCATGTGGACAATTGAGAACTGATTGAATTTCCTATTTTCCATAGTAAATACAAAGAATAATTCAATTGGAGAATTAAATATCTGTAAAAGAGAATGAATTTCTGAGGAAAGGGCAAACAGAAGTCATCACAAGAAGAAAAATTAATGTCATTTGAGTTCATTAGAATTAATATATTTATGCTAATATTTAAACCATTCTAAAGATTCAATGTTTGTAAACAGCTAGATGTATAGAATGCTAGGTCTGGAGTCCAGAGGACCTGAGTTCAAATTTGTTCTTAGACACTTAATAACTGTGTGCATGACTCAGGGCAAGTAACTCACCCTTGTTTGTCTCAGCTTCCTCATCTATAAAATGAGCTGGAGAAGGGAATGGCAGACCATTCCAATATGTTTGCCAAGAAAACACTAAAATGGAGTCACAAAAAATTGACAGGACTCAATGTGAACTAACTAAATATATTGCTTTGAACCAAACTACCAAAAAAATGAAGCACTATATCATGGAACTTAAGTTTTATTTTTTTTAATCTTTTGATTTGCTTGTCAAATGACAGGTGTTTTACTAAAGGTGAAATAGTGGGGTCGTCTTGGTCACACCTAATGAGTGGAATCTTTTAATGAGGCAATATTTCATTGACTGAGGAAAATCCACTGAAGATTGAAAAGCTTTTGATGCCATCAACCTTTCTCCAATACCCATTTATAATACCTGCATGAGCATCTTACATGGAGTGCATGGAAATGCTATTTATAAATAGTGTCGTCCTGTTTTACCTTTCTCTTGCATTAATAAATAGTAAAGCTTGTTTATTGTGTGCAACCACGGATGGAAGAGTGTTTTGCTTTTATTTTTAACTTTATAATAGGGATTATTTTAATACAGTTCTGACCCTTAAATATCAATTAGAGTGAAATTATATCACAGATTAAATAAGTTGTTTTACCTACTGTTTGCACACAAGAGAAGCTTAACTTGACTTTTGTATCACTATGAAAGGGGTATGTCAAATAGGGGCAAGATGATGAACAGCTCGGTCCAATCATGCTCAAATGTCACTCTGTTAAATCTTAGTGTTAAAGATGATGTTCTTCAGATATGTGGTCAATAAATTTTCTGTTCTCCTCTATTCCCTCCACCCCCTGCTTAATTATTGGTAAACTTTTCTGCATTCCATAATATTAAATTAGATGTTCCTTTGTATTATGAATAACAAGGTTCCAGCTAGAATAATTTTCTACTTTAAATAAATGTTTCTAAATCAGTTTTAATGTCAATGGAATCTTTCTAGATTCAACAGTGAAAACTGTCTAAAACTAGCTTCAGAGTTGTGGAGAAGTAATATAATTATTTAATGGGAAATATAAAAGGTGATTACCATTTCTGAGCCCTACAATACACTCCCTGATTACAAAATAATTATCTTTGGAAACTGGTTAAATTGTTCAGGTCAGTCAGGCTCTAGAGGTAGTGTGGCCACAGGAAAAAAAGTAGTTTCTTGCATAAGCTACTACAGAGAATTCTTCATGTCCTTGTGACCAAATATTCCAGGAAATCTCAAAAAGGAAGTGTATACTTGACTCAGTAATTGACACTTCCAGTTCAAACTATTTAATAGGCAGCTAGGAATTTGGCACTATATCTCATGATAGGCACTAGATATATAGATCCAGGAGACATCTGTATAGAATGATAATTGAATCCAGAGGAGTTAAAGAATCCATTTGGAGAGAAAGTGGAGACAAGCACTGAAGACAGAACCTTGGGATACAGTCAGCACAGGGAGCAGGACATCAATGATGATCCAGCAAAATTAAAGGATAAGGAGTTGGTCATTCTCTTCCACATCGCCAATAATATGTATATTCTTTTGTGGGATGTTTCTTACTGAACATTACTCCTAAATTTAAAATATATTCCATTTATTTGTAAGATAAAACTTTCCATTTCTAATCTCCTTCTGTGACCAAATTCAAGAAAGTTGGAAATTTTCCAACTTCACACTTTCAAAGAGTTATTTCATATTCTGAAAGTATCACAAAAAGGAGGAGAATAAATGAGATGAACAGAAAGAATAAGTCATATGAGGAAATTAACCACAGGTGATGCATAAATACCCTAGAAGCTGTAGTGGAAAAAGCTGATGTGTTTTACATACATACCGTTCCTTGACTAGGGGAAACTCAGACATTTAAAAGTATAGTAGAGTGATACTTTAATTAGTGAATAGGATATAATCCAAAATTAATCCATTGTCAATCTGCAGGAAAGGCAGGAAATAACTCTGCTCCCTACCCCCCCCCCCATTTTACACATAAGGAAACTGAGAGCCAGGAATGTTAAGTGACTTACCCAAGGTCAAAAAGGCAGTTATAACCAGAAGTAGGATTTGAACTAAGGTTTTTTGGCTCATAAATCAGCTCTCTTTCCCCTGCATCATGCTGTCATTTAGATCTATATTTGGGCAAGATGGTTTCTGGAAGAAACTGACCGTAAAATATAGTGCTACACTCTGTCTCTGGTGGTGGTGGTGGTGTATGTGGGTGTGTGTGTGTGTGTGTGTGGGTGTGTGTGTGTGGTGGAGTGGGGTAAACTTCTCTCTGAAGGGAAAAGATACAGGCTATCTCTTTGATGTCTGTAAGACAGAAAAGCACAGCATGCAGGATGACCGCTAGTACACGTTCACTCTTGATCTAGTCAGACAGGAAAGATCCTAAGAAGGGGTTAAAAATCTTACTTTATTCTAGTCTAGTTTTCTCAGAAAAGGATTGCTGATAACAGGAGCACAACTCCTACAGCATTTCCTAATCACCTTTCTTGCAGGGGCCAGCAAGAAGGGGGGAGGAGGGGCAACTACCCTACATATCAATAGGGTCAATCAAGACAGGTACAACTTGTGCATCCCCTAAATCCCCTCAAGACTCAATGGGGGCCAGCTGAGGCAAACACAGATTCTCCCCAAGCCTTGATGGGCACCAATCAAGACACACATTACATTCCCTGCTTGTGCATTCAACCCTAAAGTTTCCCCCAAGTCTCAATGGGACCCAGTTGACGCACACACAGCATCTGTGCATTCAATCCTAAGGTTCTCTATTCACTGACTAGTGACCACCTGTTTTATAGGCAACAGACAAAAAGGCATATTACCAGCCATAGCTTCACAAGTTTATATCACCTCATCCCTGTATCTCACTGTGCAGCCACGGTGGATGTTCATATTATTTACCATTATATCACTGCCCAAGTGTGGTGGAAATGTTTTGAACCATAACTGTGAGAACTCATATCTAATACCTGAGAACAAGAGATTGTTATGGCTGTGGATCCTGGGAAACTGGACTCCAAGAAAAACTCCAAAAAAAACACAACTTCACTTTATACAAACTAAAATCACCTTACATACAATTCCCCATTAAAAAAATCACTTCAAAGACCTCAAACAAGGTTTCCCTTCAAGGCATATTAGGAGAAGGTTTGGGTCCTGGTTGAATTTCAGAGAATTCTAAATGTTTTTTAAAAATCTCCACCTACTTGTTTGATGCCTGATATTCTATATTGCCAGGTTTTTCATTGTGAAAGTAGAGCTAAAATGTTCTTTGAAGTATTGTTAAATACTGTTAAAATTCCTTATAAAATGCAATTTCTCAATCTGTAAGTATAAACAGCTGGTAGCAGATGTTTTCTCCAGATGAAGAAAACTGAGGCCCAAATAATTGAAAAGACTTGCTCAGGATCACATAGACAGTCAATAGAAGAGCCATGGTCCAAGGGTTCAAGTCCTCTGGCTACATAACCAGCAATCTTCTCCACTGCACCACAAACCATTCCATCTTAAGCTACTTTCAGCCATATAAGGAGGTAGTTTGATGATGCTTGGCTGACAAAATCTGGCTCATTTGATTTATTTTTCTCTGTGTCTGTCTTTCTTTCCATCTCTGTTTCTGCCTCTGACTCCATTATAAAAGATCTTGATTGCAGAAAATCTATTTTCTTGACCCTGATACTTTATACATTAAAAAATGCCCTGAGATTTATAATGGTACCAAAATTATAATACATTTTTCACACAGGAGAAACCAATAATAAAGCTGAATTTTTTTTATAAAATGAGATCAAGATAATGGCAACAGAAAATCGCTGAAGAATCATTAATACATTTTCCTTACTACATTTCCATTAAAAAGAAATGTGACCTAAAGGTGAAAAATAATGCAATTGAATATAACATTGACTCAAATGTTGGCCTCTCTTTCCCAAATAGTCTATCCCTCATTGAGGCAAATTTTCAGAGTACTAGAGATGATGAGCAAAAACTAGGGAAACTGAACGTTTTAGAGAAATATGGTTGCTAAGTTAGACAAAATTATATACACACATATGTGTGTATGTATGTATGTATATTTAGGTATATATACCTATATATAAGTCTATACACATGCTACATACACAAAATTATATATGCATTATATGCATAAAATTAAACATATATACACATATATGGATACATATATGTTCATGTGTGTGCATGTAAAATTGATAGAGAAAGAGTATTTGAGTTGTATAAAGACAATAAAAACACAGGCAGCACTAAACCATCCAGTGGTTAATTCAGGTAACTGAATGTATGCCTTTTGGAGGAAGCATCCTACAAATAGAGAAGCCCACTGCTCTTAGAGACAGATTTGATTTGACTTGAGTTCAAACACAAGTTACTCAGCATTTCTACTCTACAGTTTCCTTCATGGTAAACTAGAAGGACAGAATTTTGCAAGCTCTGGAAACTCTATATGAATGTAACTGTCTTTATTCATTAAAAATTCAAAGACTAGCCATGGAGCATATTTCTTCATTATTTTTGAAAAGGACAATAGGGAATTTTTATTGACTATTGATGCTGAGCTTAGAATCAGGAGCTAGATTAGATTAAATCAGAAATGAATGATATTGACCAGAGGCAATATACTAAAGCTTGCTGGTTCAAAAAAAGTAAAGATTCACTCTGCTCCCATAACCCAGCAGTTTTTAATGTTTTCCTATATGCCTCACATTTCACATACAATATTAATATTATAGTTGTAGCAGCTTCTCTTGAGCTTGTATTAACAGTCCAAGGACTGGAAACTCTTCCCAAGGGATATGTAATTCTTAATAAACAGTCCAGTAAGGGTCATAAGTGCTAATATATCTTAATTAGATGGTGTCATGAATATTATGTTTAACTTAGGATCACAAAGGTCTGAGTTCAAATTCTACCTGAAACTGAATTAGCTGTGTGACCATGGACAAATCATTTAATGTACATAATCATCAGTTTCCTCATCTGTAAAATGGTACTAATAATAGTAACTAAAAATAAATAAGATCATATATATACACACATGTACATGTATACATATATACATATATGTGCGTATATACATATATGTATATGTGTGTGTATACCTATACATATATATATAAACCTTTGCAAATAATAAGGCATTATCAAAATGCTAGTTATAATTTATTAGGTAGTCACGGTGTATCACCAAGTAAAGTTCATACATAGCCTTCTAACTTCATTTTCTCTCTCATTTTCCTGATATTTCAGGGGAATTCTCCTTCCCTTTCCACTAAATGATTTCTGTGAAACATTATCAAAAACTTTGCCAGGCTGATTCTTTGGTCTGCTTCTTCTAGGATCTTTTAAAGTTCAATAGTTTCTTTAATTAATAATACATTTTTTGTGCTTAGTAGGTGCTTAGTGAAATATGTGTTCAATTAAATTGCCTGGGTCCTGTTTATTTGACAGATTTTTCAGAGTATGAGAATCTGCTTAGTAATATAAGAGAAATCAAAGAGTTATGTATATACAACTGATATAATACAATGAATTTAAATTCATAAGAAGCATAAATAGTTAAGCTGGGATAATAAACCTGACTGGAAAACAGTAGGTTTGTGTTCAGGTATGACCTCTAATCCTTCACGCAGTGGTGGTGTGATCTTAGATAAGTAATTTAACTTCTCTGAAATTTCATTTCCTCAGCTGTAAAGTGTATATATCATCTCTGGAACACAATATCCTTTTAGTAAATATATACTCTATAGAATATCTATCTCATGGGATTGTTATGGCAATTAAGGGAGATGAGTCAATTACTTTCTAAAATGCTGATAATCAACTGGCTTTAAAATTACATTCATTTCTCTTGTTATCACTGAAATTTTTCTTTATATTCCTTGAAACTGACTTGTCTCTTGAACACACAATGATGTAATAGATTATACACATTAGATATAGATAGATGATAGAAAATTGTTTAAACATATAAGTAGGTAGGTAGATGGATAGGGGAGAAGGAGAGAGGGAGAGGAAGGGAGGAAAGAAAGAGAGAGAGGAGAGAGAGAGAGAGAATTGACTCTTTATATACACCGCATCTCTTCCATCTGTTTCCTTTTGTTTTTCATTCACTTGGTCACTACCCTAGTTTAGGGTCCAGTATCATTTATAGCCTAGACTATTGCAATAACCTTGTAATTTTTCTCCGTCTTCAGAATCTTCCACCTGTAATCCATTCTATTCAAAGCTGCCAGAATAAAATTGTATGTCAGTAAAAATCCAAAAATCTGAAAACTCTGCTCAAAATTCACCACATACTGAAATTTCAAAAGAGATCTTTGATAGGGTGCTCAAATTAATTTAAATAAAAATATTTGAAAAGTAACAACATAAATATTTTGGAGTTTGTAACATTTAAATCTTCTTTTTTTCCTCCAAAAGACAGGAACTTGCCTAAGCTCTCTCAAATTACCCTTTAATAAACTTTAAACAAAATCTCAACACAAAAATCTGGAGCAGTAAAATCCAGAAAACTTTGGGGTGAAGCAATTTTCTAACCCAAGACAATTAAAAAAATAGGCAAGAAATGTCTTTTGCACCCTGATGATATTGGAGTACAGATCACCCCTCAAAAATCCTGCAGAAGATTTTTGGGGACAACTGAGTGAACAGCAGCAGCTGTGGCTTCTGGAGCTCATGGAGCACAGAAAGTAAGGGGATGGAAAACTAAACAGAAAGAGATTACAGGGTTTCTTTTGCTTGGATTGGGGGCAGGACTTTGTTATATTTCCCATATTTGGTTTACAGAACAAGATAGAGACCCAGAGACAAAGGGAAGGAGAGAGGGACAGGGAGAGAGAGAGGGAGAGAGATAGACATAGAGAGATACAGAGAGAGACAGAGACCACAGGGAAGTGGGGTCCCTGATCACAGGTGCAGGATAGAAAAAAGTACTTGTAGTCACACCCAGACCAGGACATAGGCCAAGAGAGTAGCAAACACACCTCTACTCAAATCATTCATCCTTAGAAGAATTGAAAACTCACGCAATCCCCAAACTAACTCTAAAAACAAATACATAAAAAACTTGAACGCTGTGAGATTGTGCCCTCTACATGGAGAGCATAGCCCAATTTTAACATAAAGCTCAAAGTCAAGAAATATGCTAGAAAAATGAGCAAACAACTTCAGCAAAAAATAATCTGACCATAGAAAGTTATAAGGATTACAGGGAAGATGAAAACATGCTGACAAAGTCAAAATTACTTCATCCAAAATTTCAAAAAAGAAATATGTCAATTTCTTTCAGACTTAAAAAGTCTCCCTGCGGTGTATCAAAATAAATTCCAAATGGGAGCATGATTTAGATATAAAGGCTGATACTATAAGCAAACTGGGACAGTAAGAAATAGTTTACCTGTCAGAATTGTGGAGAGCAGAAGAATTTATGATCAAACAACAGAGAACATTATGAAATGAAAAAGGGATAATTTTGATTACATTAAATTAACAATTTTTTGTACAAACAGAGCCAATGCAACCAAGATTAGGAGAGAAGCAGAAAACTGAGGGAAATTTCTTACAAGTGTTTCTGATAAAGGCCTCATTTTAAAAAACTGAGAGAAAACTGAGTCAAATTTATAAGAATACAAGTCATTCCTCAATTGATAAATGGCCAAAGGATAAGAACAGGTAGTCTTCAGAGGAAGAAATTAAAGATATTTATAGTCATGTCAAAAATGCTCTAAATCACTTTTAATTAGAGAAATGAAAATCAAAACAACTTTTAGGTATGACTTCACATCTGTCATACTGGGTAACATGACAGAACAGGAAAATTATAAATACTAGAGAAAATTGGAATAATGAATTATTGGTGGAATTGTGAACTGACCCAAACATTTCAGGAAGTAATTTGGAACTATGTCCAAAGGTCTATAAAAATGTGACAGAACATTGTACACCGTTGCAGCCATATTGTGCAATGTCTAATTTTGATAGACTTGACTCTTCTCAGCAATACAAAGTTCTAAGACAACACCAAAAGACTGATGATGTAAAATTCTATCCATACTCAGAGAAAGAATTACAGAGACTGAATGTGCATCAAAGCATACTATTTGCTCTCTCTCATTTGTTTTTTTCTTCTTTCCTGTGGTTCATTCCATTGGTTATAATTCTTCTTTGCAACATGACTAATGTGAAAATATGTTTAATGTGAATGTATATGTAGAGCCCATATCAGATTGTATGCTGTCTTGGAGAGTGGGGTATAAAAGAAGGGGGAGAAAATTTGAAACTCAAAGGCTTGTGTAATTAATTTTAAAAAATCTCCCTGGAAGAGCCCAAAAAGAATATTTAAAAATTGAACAAGAGGGGTGGAGGAAAAGTAAGAAAAAAAAATGAAAATGATACCAAAAGGTCATGACAAAAAAGAATCAATGGCTTAGTAATACCTTAAAAAAACAGAATGGGCCAAATGGTAAAAAAAAAAAAAAAGGAGGCACCAAAATCCATTGAAGTTATGCTTAAAAGCAGAACTAGATAAAAGGAGAAAAATATACAAAATTTCACTGTAGAAAAAAAAAACCCTTAAATTTTAGAACTGACCAAGTGGAAAGGCAGGTATAAAATCTCACTGAAGAAAATAATTCCTCCAAAATTAGAATTGTAGAAATGGAAGCTAATGACTTTATAGCAAATAAAAATAAAACAAAATTTAAAATGGGAAAAATAGAAGAAAATGAGAAATATATCATTGGAAAAACAAGTGATCTGGAAAACAGTTTGAATAGAGAAAATTTTAGAATTATCAGACTATCTGAAAGATATGATAAAAAATAAGCATAGATGTCATCTTTCAAGAAATTATCAAGCCTTTTGGTCGTTCCAAATTTGTTCTAACATTATCACTCGTCTATATTTCAAAGAGATAGAAATAAAATGGGAAAAGATCTATTTGTACCAAAATATTGATAATGGATCTTTTTGTGATGGCAAAAATTGAAGGTTGAGGAATTCCCATCAGTTGGGAAATGTCTGAAGAATCCGAGTGTAATGATACTATAAGAAACAATGAGCTGATAGATTTCACCAAAATCTTGAACTGATGCAAGGTGAAGGGGACAGAACCAGGAGAACATTGTACAAAGGAACAGTAACATTGCATGATGATCCACTGTGAATGACCTAAGTAATTTTCAACAATATAATGGTTCAAGACAATTCCAAAGGACTCGCAATGAAAAATATTATCTACCTCCCAAAACAGAACTGATGGAGTCTAAATGCAGATTGAAGCATTTCTGTACATTTCACTTTCTGTACATTTTGTGCTTTTTAAAATCCCTTTGGGTCTTTGTGTTCTTTTACATCATGACTAATATGGAAAATATTTTGCATGATTGAAAATACATAGCAAATTAGTTACTGTGTTAGGGAAAAGTGAAGGAAGGAGGAAGAAAATTTGGAGCTCAATTTACAAAACAGAATGTTAAAAGTTATCTTTACAAGTAACTGGGGGTAAATAAAATATTATTTAAAATGAAATTTTCAAAGAAAACTGACCTGATACTCTAGAATCAGAAAGTAAAAGAGAAATTGAAAGACTCCATCAATCACCTCCTGAAAGAGGAAAGAAAACTCCCAGGAATAAATTAGTCGAATTCCAGAGCTCCCAGATTTAGGAGAAATACTTCAAATAGCACAGATAAATAATTTAAATATTGTGGAGCCACAATCAGGATAAAACAAAATTTAGCAGTTTCCACATTAAAGGAGTGGAGGACTTAGAATATGATATTCTGGAGAGCTAAGAAGTCAGGATTTCAATCAAGAAACAACTAACCAGCAAAAGTGAGTCTAATCTTTCAGGGAAAAAAATAATATTTAATGAAATAGAGAACTTTCAAGCATTCCTGATGATAAGACCAGAGTTAAACAGAAAATTTGACTTTCAAATACAAGACTCGGAATCACAAAAGTTAAACAGGAGAAATCATGATGGATTCCATCAGGTTAAATTGTTTACATTCCTACATGGCAAAATGTAAAATAATAATATTAATGATTAATACCAATAATAAAAACTTTCTCATTATTTGATCAAATGGAAGGAATCTGCATAGATATAAGGGTCTGGGTGTAAGTTGACTATGATGGGATTAAATCTAAAAAGATAAATTAAATTAAGGTATGGAAAAAAGGAATGCACTAGGAGAAAGGGAAAGATAGAACTGGGTAAATTATTTCACATGTAAGAGACAAAAAGAGCTTGTACAATAGAAGGGAAGATGGGGGACTTAGAGAAGAGTACCTGGTTCGAAGAGGGAGTAACATACAAAATAAATTGGCTATCTATTCAACCCTATAGGAAAATAGGAGGAGACACAGAAAAGATAAGATAAGGAGATATGATGGGGGCAGGTAGTCAGAAGCAAAATGCTTTTCAGGATGAACTGGGTGAAAGAAGAGGGGGACAGGGATAAGCAGGGCTAATATACAATATAGGGAAATATACAGTATTTCTAATCTATGGAAAAAATTATGGCAAATTTCTCTGATAGAAACCCCATTTCTCAAATTTACAGAAAAAAATAAGACCATTCCCTAATGGATAAATGGTCAAAGGATGTGACCAGACAATTTTCAATTGAAGTTATCAAAACTATCTATGACTACATAGAAAAGTGCTCTAGATCACTATTGACTAGAGAAATGCTATTAAGACAGCTCTGAGGCACTGCCTCACAGCAATCAGATTAGTTAATATGACAGAAAATGAAAATGACCAATGTTGAAGGGAATGTGAGAGTATAAGACACTAATGCACTGCTGTTGGAGTTATGAGCTGATTCAACCATTCTGAACTATTTGGAACTATACTAAAAGGGTTATAAAAACCACATCCTTTGATGTACATCCTTTGACCCAGCAATTCCACTACTAGGTCTATATCCTAAAAAGGTATAAAACAAAATATTTACGATGAATTTTTTAATGGTAGCAAAAAATTGGAAACAGAGAGGATGCACATCAATTGATAGATGGCTGAACAGGCCATAATACATGATCGGAAAGAATGGTATTATACTGTAAGAAATGATGAGTGGGTTATTTGCAGAAAAACCTGGACTTCCATGAACTGATGCAAAATTAAAGGGATAGAACCAGAATACTGCACAGTAGCAGCAATATTGCATGACAATCAACTGTGAATTACTCAGCTATTTTCAGCAATACAACAATTCAAGACAATTCAGGAGAATTTTTTATTAAGAAACACTATTCTCCAGAGAAAGAATTTATGAGGTCTGAATGTAGATCAAAGCATCATCTTATTAACTCTTTTGTTTTTCTTTTTTTTGGCATGCATTTTCTTTTACAACATGGCTAATATGAAAATGTTTTGCATGATTACACATTTACCACCAATATCAAATTGGGTGCTATCTCAGGGAAAGGAGGAAGATGAGGAGGGAGTGAAAGAATTTGGAACTCAATTTTTTTAAAAAGGAATATAAAAATTGGTTTTTACATGTAATTGAGGAAAAAATCATAAATAAATGTAAAACAAAATAGCGCTAAAATAGCAATGAATTTAAGGACAGAAATAGATGAAAACAGATGGAGAGGACTTAGAATGTTTAAGACCTCTCAGAAATTCACACTCATTATAAACTAGGGTTTTATTTATTGTTAAGAAAGCATTAATAACACAGACTAAAATTAAAAATGCTTGTGCATACATCTCCCCCCAAAAAAAGAAACCAATTACCAGCACACTTTCTTTTATTTCTCTATAAGCATTGCTTGAGTTCAGAAAAAATGCAGTGGAAGCGTCAAGGAATGAGGGTATTACCAGACCGGAGGCCTCTGACTATAGAATGATGATGAAGATGATGATGATGAGGAGGAGTAGGAGGAGGAAGAGAAGAAGAACCAGAACCAGAATGAGAAACTGAAACATTATTAGTAAGGCTCTTTAAAGTTTGCATCCATTATCTCATTTGAAACTCATAACACCCTTACATTCAGAATAATTCAGATACCTTTGCTCAGTTTTAAAGGTGGGATTTTGCTGCTTTATTTCCTGAGGGGAGCTGCCACAATTAGACTCTAACATTCCAGGATCCTGAAAAGAATCTCAAATTTCTCTTCAGTGACTGGCATATCTACTCACTTGAATTGAACCTACCATGACTGTGCCTTCCTGAACAGGGATCGTATGCTCTAAGGAATGACTCCTTCTACTCACCTTTGGAACTAGGGAATATTGATCATCAAGGAAAACAGGTGCCACTTAACTGTGCTGTTTCTGAATCTATGGACAAAAAAGGTATATATTCATGGGAGAAGTGGTTTATAAATAAATGAGTATGTGGAGCTGTTGATTGCTCTAGATCATAAAAGAATGCCAGGAATTTCTCAATTCTTATTTCCTCAGTAGAGGGTAAGAGAACATTCTGAAAGACATGATCCTAAGCCTGGATTTTGTGAGTCCTTGAATTTAATATGCATGGTCTTTAGTTTTCTATCACTAACATCAATCAGCCAAAAGTAAAGCTAGCAAAGCAAGGAATATCAATTCTAAATGACATTCATGGTTCTAATGCTGATCCTCTGTAACCCTGTATTATTTCTCTTAATTTGTTTCCCTATTTGTTGGGGGTAGGAAGCCATGGGGTGGGGAAAGGGTAAAGAGAAATAAAAGACACAGAGAATAAGACAGAGCATTATCCATTAGACTGAGCAGTATGGCACCATCACTGAAATATTTCCCTTGGCTCTAATGTATAGATGAGAGGACACTGCAAAAAATTCCTAATAGGAGCATGACAGCATTGGAGTCCACAAAAGGCTTGTAAGTTTGTAATGAGAGCTTGAATCTATAGCAAATGAACGATAACAGTACAGGGTGTATGTTGCTATGCAACTGTTCATACAATCTTGCTTTTTGAGTGAACTGCATCTCTATATATGTTACCATCATGACATAGCAACTAAAGAAGGGAACATACCCTAGGCTGAATGAACAGAATTGCACTGTCCAAAATAGGTCATGTCCGGAGAAGTACTGTTTTCCTGTCCCATCTTTGTGAGTGTCACGTTTTAGGAATCATATTGATAAGTTGCAGCGCAGCCAGAAGAGGGTGACATGAATGATGAGATTGAAAGCCATGCTATTTGATGATCATTGTATGAAATGTGACATGAGCACAGACCAAGTATTTTAAAGGCTACCATGAAAAAGATCTGAATTTCTCTCATCCCCATCTAGCTGTCAAATGTACAAGAATAATCCCATGATGCTCATGTTCAATAAACTCCAGTGTATCCCCTCTGGGGTCAAACACATTTTTTGACATTTAAAACCTTCATAACCTTGCCCCATTTCTACCTTCCCTGTCCTCTTTTAGCTTATTTCCCACTATGTCCACTTTCACACAGTGACATTGTTCTCTAAGCTTGTTTCTCAGATAAGATATTCCATCTCTTGACTGCACATTTTTACTGACTGTCCCCCAACTCTAGAATGTTCTGTCTCCTCTTTTCCCTAGTTTCCTTCAAATTTCAGCCAAAACCTTACATTCTACAAGAATCTTTTCCCAGTCAATTTCAGTGCCTTCTGTCCCTTGTTTCCACTATGTCTGTACACATTTTATATGTACATAGTTCTTCACATATTATCTCTGCTATTAGACTGTAAGTTCCTTGACAGCAGGGACTGTTTTGTTTTTGTTTTTTTGCCTTCATTTGTATCACTAACACTTAGCATACTTCCTGACAGATAGTACATATTTAATAAATGCTTGCTAATTTTCACAATTTGGACCCAGAAGTTAGAAATAGGATCAGCTGATGGAAGATGCACAGAGGCAGATTTTGGCTCCTCACAGAGAAAATATTCTAACAATTAGAATAATTTTTAAAAATGGAATGGGCTGACTAAAGAAGAAATGGATTAATCATCCTTGGTGAATGTCTTCAAGTAGTGGTGGAATGCCAGGAGGCAGGTGAGTGGCACAGTAGATCATGGACTAGACTTTAAGCCAGGAAGAGCATGATCATATTCTCAGATATTTAGGAACCATGTTATCCTCAGCAAGTCACAACCTCTCCCAGTTACAATTTCTTCTTCTAAAAAATAAAGGGAATTAGGAAGATAATACCTAACATTTCTTCCAGCTCCAAATCTATGATCCAATGAACTTGCTAGGGACATTTTAGAGGGAATTTGTGTTCCAAGGTACAGATTTAACCGAGGGCATAAAAGGTCTGAAGAATTCTTTGTTACTGTGATATTATATGATTCTGGGATTCTTTTTATTGTATTTATTTTATTCTGAAATTAAGAAATAAAACAAGCATTTCCATAACATAGTAGAATAGGGAAAAAAGATACATGAAAATACTTTGCAACATTTGATTACATTCATAGTTCACTGAAATTGACAAGAATTGTTGAAAAGTTACAAGTGTGGTACGGTGAGAAAAGTACTGGATTTGGACATGGACTTGAATCCTCTTAAGTAAGTTTCCAACCTATCTGGCTTTAATTTGCTTATATATAAAGTTAGGAAGCCATACTAAATCATTGATAACACCCCTTTCAACATGACATATATGATCCGCTTATGAAATATTTACATATTCTAAATGTTTATAGCTGCAGGAGAACTTACGATTGAATTTACTTTTCTTTTCATCATCAAACTATGTAGTTAATATAAAAGAACAATTTTTAAAAAACTGAGTTTGCAAGCAAAAGCAAAATCTCCAAATAATATCAGTTAATACTTTTTTTTCCCTTCACTGATACAAATCCTTATCTCTGCCACATTTCTCAGGGCTCTGGAAGTTCTGTGCTTAAAACTTGACAGATGAGATTTTCATGCCAACTGGCCTTTCTATTACATACCGGAGGTCAGCAAGAAAATAAATGTAAAGGATCTTCTTCAAAACGAAGTCAAAAAGCAAATAAGTAGGGGATGCCAAGTACAAAGCCTAGCACAGCCATTCAAGTTTGACCTACAGAATTAAACTCCAGTTCTTTTGCAAAGCAATACTTCGGCTTAAATTGAAGCCTTAACCTCTAGCCAAACCTCCCAAGTCAGCTTCGTACATTGGTGCCATCATTAGCAGCGCAATAGGTGACATTTCTTGACCTATAAAACTGAAACACTCTTTGTTTTTAACCTTCACAAAAAGAGCATTTTACTTTGAGAAACACTTTATCGTCCAAGTGTGGAAATGTATGTGACAGAGGTAGACAGGCAGCCTTTTTAAATGAGTCCCTTGATATGTGTATCTTGGACAAGTACTGCCTGATGGATAATGAGCCAGGGTCAGAAATGAGGAGTAGTGGGAGGGGATTAAACTAGATTGCAATTTGGAAATTGCTGAAACATATTAAATGATAGCAATTTACCCATCAGTGTTTTAATGGAAAAGTCCATTTCTCAGGGCAGCTGCTATGTTCCATATTCCTACTGGAAATCTGACCTTATCTGGACATATCATCAATTGATACTACAATAGATTCTAAGGGAGGGATCTCAATCATCTTATCACTGGACCTCTCATATTCTGCAGGGACTCACTCCTCTATGTTTAGTGTGCTCCCACATTCTAATATTCTCTTCATTCCAGTGATTCTGAAACCTCAGCAATCACTATAGTAACTTCCCATTTTCAACTTGATACTGCTCACACCTCTCCTTATAAACAACAGAGTAACTTCTCTGACCTCCTCAATGAAAAAGAGATTCCAAGACTTCCATAAAAATATAATGAATTTGACTGGTTTGGGGAAAGGCTACCTCATTTCCTTCAGGGTTGTAACTAGGTGTCCAAGAGAGCCTGACCAGTTTTCACCATTTTCCCTTATTTTCCTAAATTGTTAACTCAGTGTTTTCTGGCATAAGACTTTGGCATTCTAACCCTTCCAAATTCTGGATTAAGATAATCCCTCCACTTTATGGTCCAAATATCCCAAACTAGATCCACCTACTCCTTCCATGTACTATCTGGAATACCTGCTTCATGGATAATAAGCTTGTTTTCATTTTAAGTCTTTTAGTTAATTTCCTGTCACTTACTGTGACCTGAATCCTTCCTGATGACAATACTTGTCCTGATGACTAGACACCCTTTCTAGTACTGAAGGCATTTTCATTCATACTATCTCCTCCTCGCTTGTCTTTGCTTCCCACTGCCACTTACAAACTCTTATACTATTATGTTCACTGAGAAACCACTCTTTCAAACTACTTAAACTTATCATCCAGATTATATCCTGGTGGACATTACTATTTACTCCTGATACAATCTCCTATCTTCCTCACTGAGTTCAGCACCTGGAAGACACTAAGAAATAAATCATTTTAGTCAATCTGAGAGGTACAAAATGATATGTAAAGGCTGTTTTAATTTTCATTTCCTTAATAAATAATGTCTTAGAGCATTTTTATTTGACTGTAATTATTGTGGTTTCCTCATCAAAAAACTGTCTGTTTATACTCTTTGACCATTTATCAATTGCAGGATTATTCATTCTTATAGATATGACAAGATCCTTTATATATTTGAAATAAAAGACCTTTATCTGAGAAACTATTCCTCAATTTTCTGCTTTCCTTCTGATCTTGGTTACATTTGTTTGATTTGTACAAACTTTTAAAATCTAATACAATTGAAATTCTCCATTTTATAACTCATTGTGCTCTCTTATTTTTTGTTTATTCATAAATTGTTTGTCTATCCATACGTTTGATAAGTAATATGTTCCATGGTCTTCAAATTTTCTTGTAATATCTCTCTTTATATCTATGTTATATATGCATTTTTACCTTGACTTAGTAAGTGGTGTAAGATATTTGTCTATGCTCAATTTATGCTATACTGCTTTCTAATGTTTTCCAACAATTTTTACCAAATGATGGCTTCTTATTCCCGAAATGTATCCTTATACGTGTCAAATAAAATGTTATCATATTTGCTGCTATAAATTGTATGTCTGCTCTGTTCCACTGATCTGCCTTTCTCTTTCTTGGCCAATATGAGACAGTTTTGATAATTACTGATTAATAATATAGTTTAAAGTCTGGTACTGCTAAACCTCCTTCCTTCACATTTTTTCCCATTAGTTTCCTTCACATTTTTGAATTTTTGTTCTTCCAAATGAATTTTCTTTTCTATTTCTCAATATTTTGGTATTGTAATTGACTGGCACAATGTATGAATTAGTTTAAGTGAAATTATCATTTTAATTATACTGGCCCTGCCTATCTATGAACAATTAATATTTCTCTAATTATTTAAATCTGATTTTATTTGTATAAAAATTTATATGATTTTTATATAGTTCCTGGGTTTGTTTTTACAGGTATAATCCCAGTTATTTTATAATGTCTAGAATTATTTTAGTTCGTAATTTTTTAGGGAGCTCTAGTTAGGTCAGCTCACAGACATTTTAAGCATGTTCATCTCAATCTTTTCGCTAAATTTCTTAACCTTTTATGACACATGGATTAGTGTAAGGCTAAACTGAATATCATTCACTACTTAGGAACTCCTGTAATTTTGAAATAATTATGTTCCCCATGTATAAATATATTTATTTCATTAACCCTCTATCAGTTCAAGGCTTCTAGGACTGCTGGAAATAATAAATCTACAAAATATTGTGGGAGGCAGATATTTTAGTCTGATTAAGATGCCCAGATCTTATAGGCTCTCCATAGTATTTCTGATAACAGTTTTGGTGTAGCCTTGTAGCAAAAAAGCATAAAGTAGTTTCATTGAAGTTTAACTCTTTCATATGCCAGTCTTTATGCTATCATCCCCATAAAAGGCATATTTTTTCATAGTCACAGATTACTACTGTTTTCTTCTGTTTTTCTTAGAAATTCATTTGTCTCACATTTTTCCTGACATCATGAATGTGAGAAGCTCTCCAGAGGAATCAACAACAACTAGTCCAGATACCAGACCTCTCTGCCAGTCTTAGCTCATTTTCTAAGGAATAATTAGGTTATATCACAGCAAGAATTTGTCAGTTCTTAGGTCTTTTTCCCATTTTGACCACACTTTCCTTTGTGATTTGGTGCATTTAATACTGCTTCATCTGAGGCTTGAGTGATCTTGAAATAACACTTGACTTCCCAATGTAAACAGTGTAAAATTTTCTATTATAGTCATTACAAATAGCTTCTTTAAAAGTTACAACCTTTGGACATTTCTTTGAGGTTAATATCCAATGTGAGGCTAAAAAAATCACACAATTAAAATCTTATCAAAAGAAAGTAATAAAACACTTGTATATGGCATAAAATCTAGCATTCAACCGACAATGACCTAATGAAAGAGGGGAAACAAGTACAATCCAGTTTGGTCTGGGCAAGATTAGACATTTCTGAGTTAACCTAGTGCCAATAAAGCAGTTACACAAGGCTTAAACAAATGATTGCTTGTGTTAGGTAACTTGTTGCTAAAGTATGAATTAGATGTCCTTTGGTTTCAGATTTGA
The DNA here is from genome assembly GCA_028658325.1 of Potorous gilbertii. Lineage (NCBI taxonomy): Eukaryota > Metazoa > Chordata > Mammalia > Diprotodontia > Potoroidae > Potorous > Potorous gilbertii. Next base: position 96,104,044 of record CM053774.1, on the reverse strand, counting down.
AATTCCATGATTAAATAGTTATTGATTAGTAGGTTTCTAAAATTTTTTAGAACTGTCCTTCTGGAAGTCTTTGTTACTCTTATCAAGAACAACATGACTTTTTCAGGTAGGAAACTATATAAGTCTTGGCCAGGACCCAAATCTGGAAAATGTTCTCCATTATTAAAAAGTAAAAGGATATTAATACGATAAAAACTAATAAAATGCAAAAATAATCAAACAAATAAGAGAGCATTAGGTGTGACTTTAACCTTCCTTGGTCTCTCAATTGCCAAAAGAGATTGTTCAGCTAAATAGTCTCTGAGATTCTTCCAGAAATATAATTTTATTATGCTAACTGGTAGATAAATTTTCTTATTCTTTCCCTTTCCTGTCTTCTATGTCACATATTTAACTAGGTGAATCATTTTAGAGGCCTCAGCTTTGTCAATTGGAATATACTCTAACTGTTTTATGACCACACACAATCAAATATTCAATAAAATTCTCTAACATAGCAGGAAACATTGTAATTTGAAACTGAATAACCCAAACAGTAAGATGATTGGGGTTCCATAGGATTTACTGTACACAGGTTGAGACCTTCTGTAGTCTCTCTGCTTCACTCTTTAGGGAGTCATGCAAACATATTTTTAATATTTGTGATTTGATGATGTATTTATGCATTTAGTATTTTTTAACTTATATTTTATATGTAATCATGATATGGCTAGGCAAATGCTCAATCTGGAATACAGAAGTACTCAATAAAGATGTTTGTGATTTAAATATCTATGGGCTGACATTTGCTCTCCCAAATTTCATTATTGTTAGGGCCCTAAAAAAATCCTCTAATTAGTTTTCTTAGTACAGTATAATGTGTCTCAAAGGGAAAAAGTGTCCTCCTGTAAATATATAGTCTGAGAAAACAAATACAGTATTTAAGAGTTACCACCATCCTGGCTGCAGACAAGAAGACTGGCCAAGTTGGTTAGAATATTTTTAGATTAAAAAATCATAAATAAATATGAGTCGCATTTATACTCATGGGAAGGCATGTTATATTTCAGCCTTTGAAGGAAAAACGTTGCCTCTAAATCTATGGAACTTCCTAATGAAGAGATTTGTTATCATGTTAGCTGTGGATGTCTAATATAATAATATCTGTGGGATACTGACTTTAAAATATGAGCTGATAATTACTTAATGAGAAAAAAGCTAAACATTTGTTACAAAGGTCTTCTATTTACATAAAGGAATAATTTTACAGTCAATTGATGTTTCATAAAGAACTCTGGGACAGAAGACAAGTATATTGTGTTTACAATGAAACTGCTTGAACTGTGTTAGTGATTAGAGAAAAGAAATTTAAGAACACGAATCATTTCATAATTAATAAAGGTTAGAATAAGTTTATTTTTAAATGGCACCAATCCTTCCATATAGTAACATCGTTATCAATATGTTATGAACCCAGTGGCCTATGCTAATAATCAGGTGTGTGCTGATTCAATCCAGATTTAATTATTCCCAACATTAAATGTTTTGAATTAGAAAAGTAGAAATATAGGTTTAGAGTTATAAGGAATCCTAGAGGCCATAAAACCCAACCCACTCATTTTGCAGATGAGGAAATCAAGAGAGACTAGGGGACTCATCCAGAGATATAACTAGAAAATGTTCATTGAGATTTAAGTTCACAACTTCCTGAGAACAAGGCTTATCCCTGAGTTTCCATATGTGAGTTGTCTTTCCCTGTTCCTTTCTTTTAGCAGATTATCTTTTTGATGGCAAACACCTCTGCAAAATCAAATGAAGTAATGTTTCACAGAGACAACACATGAGATACAACTTATAGAACAAGGGAATTATATAAATGCCATCATTAAAAAATATGACCAACAATCATTTTCCTTGGGGGGTTTATATTTTAAATTGGGGGAGAATGCTGTATTCTCTAATATTATCGTCTATTTCATCCTGCCACTATTCATGAATTTCTATGGTCAAACTACTGCATCATCTGAGAGGCAATACTCTGCTGAAGGAACTCTCTGAACTTAATGATGGTTGTCTAATCAGTGAGCTTACCCCTTAGCCCACTTTAGATTTTTAAAATACCACTACTTATGCCCTAATGCCATTGACTTTGGGAAAGGTGATACTGAAAACTACTTGAATTTTTTAAAAGACCCATCTCATAGCATCTTATTTCCTGAGTCACAAAGCAAATTAACCATCCATCTGGATGCAGAAATATTTTAAAAGTCTGACATCTTAAAAAAATTTGTTAGTTTGATAGTCATAGAAAATTTCATTATCAAATAAAATAAGTTTTAGATGAACTTGGTAAAGTCCTGCATAAACTTGGTTGGAATGAAGGAATTAGAACTAGGAGGACAATTTATACAACAATCACTTTGCAAAGACAAACAACTTTGAAAGAATTAGGAACTTTGATCAACACAACGACTAACCAGGAGACTCATGATATTTTGGGATTGTGGTCAAAGCAAAAAAATTGTTTGTTTTACTATGCATACTTTTATAAGTTTTTTTTTCTCATTTTCAATGGGAGGTGGAAGGAAGAAAGGAAAGGTTGATATTAGTTAGTAAAAAATAATAAAGAAAAACTATAATCTATTGCTCACATGGTTAAAAAATTATTCTATGGGACAATGGCAGTAACTGTATTTTCCACTCAATAAAACAGCATATTACTCAGTGGTAATCCTTTTTTCAGTGTAAGTAAAACAAAAGATGTTTTGAGTAAATAATTTAATTGAGGACAGGGAACTTTAAGGGTTATACTCTCCAGAAACTTGGAAAAATAATTTTATTCTCTTGAATTTTAAAGAAAAAACCATTCAAGTAATCTATTTTTTGTCTATGTTTGAAATAAGAGAAAAATTATCTATTAAGAGCGACAGAATTATACTTCTATGCAAAGTGTTAAATCACATCCATTTTAAATGCTGTGCTAATTGAACACTTAAAATATATATTTAAAAGGTAATATATGTATATATGTGTGTATATATACATATTGCATACATATACACATGTATATATGTATGTATGTATATACATACATACATACACAAAGGTAGATTAACAACTTTATTCATTGGACTTTTATCACATTTTCATAAAGGTTATTTTCTTAACTCTGTAATTTTGTAATTAGAACCCAGCCCTCTCCTCCTCCTCTCTCTCTCTCTCTCTCTCTCTTTCTCTCTCTACATATATATATCTATATATATATATATATATATATATATATATATATATATATATATATATATCCCCTCTCTCCCCATCTCTCTCTCAATCTTTCTCTCTCCACCACTAGAGAGTTTTATTTTCCTCCCTCCTCTCCCTGAACAACCATGTTTTATGAACATCAGTACCTTTGTTCTTCTAGAGACAAAGAATGTGATTTATTAGAAGAGCAGAGTATCTGAGAATCTACATACAACTGTTATTAATTATTGTCTTCTCATTCTAATTAATAATAGCTTTCACAAAATGTTTTGTGTATTCAGAGTGCTTTCCAAACATTTGTTAATTTATCTCCCCAACTCATCCCTCTCCCTGTCCATGAAATAAGCATATGTTGTTATCCTCAGCTTAACAAAATGTAGAAAGACAGTGAGGCTAGCTAAACAATTTGTTCAAGGTCATATGCATATGTCAAGTCAATAATAGATCTGGGAATATACTGAGAATGTCTTTATTTTTCCATTCCCACTTGAATCACTGAAGCATACTGATTATTTTGTAGGAATGGTAGGCCATAAAAATAAATTTAGAGATCATGTTCTTAAAAAACCTTGAGCTCAGGAAAATTCTATGGTTATACAATGTTTTTTTTCCTTTTCTCTCTTTCAAATATATCTAATAAATCAATAAGAGGGAAAGAAAAAAATGCATTTTCAATCAAAATATGAAATAATATTTAGATTTTATATACAGTTTCTGTTTTGAAATTAGCAAAATATTAACCAAATAACTATTATTTAACTCAACGTCATGGGGTTTGGTGCCGTATGATGCTTCTTCTCCATCTTTTTCAGGAAGTTTTAATACTGTCACAGAATTCATGACCCATGTCTCACTGTGGCATGGAGGATGGTAGAAAAATTACTGATAAACTTGGAATCAAGAGAGATCTAAATTTAATTTTTTCCTCACATTTCCCAGTTCTCTGATCACTGGCAACTTTCCAATACTATAATTTGCAGAGTAGATGTTGACCTAAAACTGATAACAGAAATTTTTCTCACCAAATTATCTATACTGGTAAGATCTCAGCCGTATAAGTATGGTCAAAATTAGCTTTCAGGGTTTTGATTTCCTCACATATAAAAGGGAGGTAATAACATATAAAAATATTTATCTCAAAGTACTGTTTTAAAAATCAAATGAGATCATAAATGCAAAGTACATTGCAAAACTCAAGTGCTACATAATGATTCCACATTGTTATTCTTCCAACGAGTGCCCTGTAAAACTATCTGAAGGCTGGTTTACCTGGAAATTATCAAATGCAGTTCCATTAAGAACAATGCTTGCCCCAAAGTAAGAATGGTGGGCGTAGAGTGATGAGAAGCAATGAGAACTTATGAAATTGACATTAAAAAAAACACGAAGTGGTTCTAAGGCTCTTCTCTACTAACATTGATCTTTTTAGAGAATCTACCATCACTATCACCAAGGCTGATCTCAATATAGTTCTTAAGGTTTCGATAATCATTCATTTCATTGAAAGCACTCAGTGTGATCCTTGTCAAATGACTAGGGAGTTGCAAAATTGATAAAGGAACTAGCCTTTATCCTTTCTGAAACCCAACTCTTTGTGGGGGAAAAAAAGTTATGGCGAAATGGAAAAATGGTTCCCAGTTTCTCCTTCTCTAGAGGAGAGTAGAATCAGTTTCATTGTGAGACCAAAGGTCCCAAGAAACCTTTATGACAATGACCTATGCATGCAACAGAACAATTCTTAATTTATAAAAAATGAGAGTTAATTCAATTGACTAAAGTTTATAGGGATTATGAACTCTAACTATTCATTGTTTTTAAATTTTTTTTGTCTTCTATAGGTATGATTTTCTTTGTTCATTTCATGGATACCCATACTGTAACATAAAAGGAACTTCTTAACAATTGCTAAAACAACCATGCACTGAGAAGGATAACCCCTTCCCAAGGTATTTTTGTAACTGACAGTATATGTCACTTACTTTTCTAGATTACTTTAACTGGAAAGGAAAACAAAGTACCTAGTAGTATTCATGATATGATGCCAACTTTGTCCCTTATACTAGACATAACATTTATCATATTTCATCATTGACTTTACAATCATTCATCTCAGAGGTCATATTGTTTATCTGGCTTTCTTTATACCACTCCATATGTATCATCTCATATTTCTTTAAATTCTTCATATTAGTCATTTTCTATGTTTCAATAATATTTTGTTACATTTATATATAATAGTTCAGTTGTATTCCAGTCATTGGATAATATGAATTTCATTTCCAAAAGTAGCTTTCCTAGCATTTGGTGTACAACTGAACTTCCCGCTTTATGTTTTTGGGAAAGTGTGCAGTAATCTATATTACATAAATTATGAGCTCCTATGTCAAGTAGATACTTTTGATGTTATTAAGGAAAGCTTTTTTAAAAAAAAACTTTTACCTCAATAGGTTAAATTTAAAGCTTATCTTTATTTTGATTTTTAAAATGTTTATATTTTCCCCTGGTTTGGGAATTCTTAGTTTGATGATTTCCATGATTCCCTGGATCTCATCAGGACTAGCTCATGACATAGAATATTATTATATCATTACACAATGCTATCATCAGATATGTCTAAATTCCACTTGTCTAGGCAAGGGTCTAATTATTATTATAAATTTTAAAAATATGAACTGAGTACAATAAATTCAGTAATACCTATAGAATTTTATATCTGATAAGATATGCCAGCTCCCTCAAGAAACGAAGAAATTGATTCCTAGAGAGATTAAATGATTTTCCTAAGATGACAAAAGTCAATTATCCTTAGACCAAGAGCCAGAATTCAGGTCTTTTTTAACTATTTTTATCTATTATTCTCTCCATTATTGAATACTCTCTTTTTTTCCTTTCAATTCCAATGAGAAAGGCATTGCTTGATTTTTTTATGTTTTTGTCCATTGGTTCTAGGGCTTAGTAATGATAGCAAATCAAGTGAGTAAAATGGGCAAATCCTAAAAACACAGAGGGTTTTTTTTTCCTGACCTAACTGTGCTTTGGATAAATAGAATGAAAGCTCTTTCAAAGCTCATTCTATTTCATTTTTGTCTTTGTTGCTCTGGTATTTAGCAGAGCGGCAGAAACATAATAAGTGTTTCATAAATGTTTGTTTATGGAGTCATCCTTGAAAAAGGATTATAGACCTGTATGGTACAGTGGACAGGAAAACTGTATCCAGAGTCAGAAGGCCTGGGGATTAGAGAGCTGGCTATAAAATTTCATAGTACTGGATAACTCATGTAAAATTTTCTACATCTTCATTTTTTTGGATAAGAATATGAATAATAATTTCTAGAATAATAACACTTGGACTATTATGGAATTCTGCATAAAATTTTAAAGTATTCTATTATGAATACATTGTTTATTTGGGTATCAGTTTGGGAACTGAAGAGATTGTCTAGCTTCATCTTCTCACTAAGGTTACATAGCTACTAAGTGTTTGAACAAAGATTCAAATTCTAATTTTCTGATTCCAAGTCAGATACCACCAAACTATTGGGACATGAATTCTATTCTCCTTAAGCATGTGTAAATATACATACATACATACAGACGTGTATATGTATAATTTATGTTTGTGTTTGTGTGTGGTGGTGTTCAGTTGTTTCAGTCATTTCTGATTCTTTATGACCCAATTTGTAGTTTTCTTGGCAAAGATACCAGAATGATTTGCTATTTCCTCTTCCAACTCATTTTATAGATGAGGAAACTGAGGCAAACAGTGACTTACCCAACGTCACACAGCTCATAAGTGTCTGAGGTCATATTTGAACTCAGTCTGTATGTCAGCTCTGCAATTTACACGCCTTGCCTGCTGGGGCACTGAGAAGTTTTGAACCTGCTAAGATTCATATAAACTATTATGTGTCAGAGTATAGACTTGAAGCTAGGTTTTCTTGACTCTAAGTTGGACTCTAACACATCACTATTTAATGCTGGACCACAATCCTTCTTACCCCCAATCCAGCATTCCTAAAGAAACCACTGAAATTATGTTACTTTTTGATATTTTATTTCTGTGTGATTATAATAGTCAGAAATTAAAATTCAGGAACACTGATTCATTTACAAATATTTCATAGTTTCTTTTATCAATCAAAATTATATTTGAGCCTCTATGTTCCATGAAATTTAAGTGAAACACTTAAATTTTAAAACATATACTATATATATAATTTACTTTATACCTTGATTAACATATCTCCATAGTAAATATGAAGATAACAGAAAATAATTGATGCATGACACTCTATTTTGCCTAATAATATATGAGACATCATTCTTATTTCCAGCTCTATAAACAATGGATAAATAATGAGATTTGATTAGAATTTATTATTACATGATCTCTTTTCACTGAAAGGAAGTCATTGCTTGATGACTTCAATAAACAGGTAAAGCCCCAAGCACTAGTCACCAAAGTACAAATTGTCAAGCTCCAAAGGACAAGGCTTATATTTAATGCATGCGCATTGTCTACCAAAATCACTCTCAAAGAATGCTTGGTGACAATGATGAAGAAAATATCATCAGACTAGATACAGTAGAGTACTTGTAATAAGTGACATCTCCTTAAAAGCATGATGTACAATCAAGAATGAGTAACAAAACAGCAATAATTTTGCCATATTATGCTGTCCTTTATCGAGGGTGAATAGTACTTTCTGAATGTCCCTAGAGAATATTCAAAGTCTGACCATTACTACAGTAAGAAATGTAGTGCAAAAAATTTGCTCAATAGGAAAGTATATGTCGAACCTATACAGAATTGTATGCTGTCATGGGGAGGGAGGGGGGTAGGGGGGGAAGGTGTGGGGGTATAAAATCTTAATTTTAAGGAAGTGATTGTAGAACATTTATAAATAAATAAAATAAAATAATAAAAAAAAAATTTTAAGATGTTGGTTCTTCAAATCCTTTTCCAAATTCCTAGGAGGTGTGATGGGATAAAGAGTATATTTTATGCATTCTGCTTCTCATGTCACAGAAAATCAGTGACAGAGCCAGGAACACAGTCCAATACTCCATAAACATTAAAATGAATCATAACCACTATTTGTCTAAACTTTATTAATCTCTAAAAATAATGAGGTTGGCCTGGATGCCCCATTAGGTCCTTTTCAGTTTTTAAACTATGATCTCATGAACATAAGCAAGTTGACAAAACTGAATATGAGAAAAGGTACACCACTCAGTAGCAAAGTAACAGTGTGGACTGTGACTTAAATTTGTCTTTCCTGATAGAAAATAAGTTTGTTAAGGGTAGAAATTGTTTCATTTATATCACTTAGGACAGTGCTGAGCACAGAATGTGTAGTTAACAAATATTTACTGAATAGTTTCTTTTCTAGTATTCACTGTATAACCTGCCTTTTTTTGACTTCTTGGCAAAATAGTTATAGAAAGTGGATTGTTTGGAGGCAAAGCCAAGATGGTGGAGAAAAGACAGGCACCCACGTGAACTCTCACCAAAGCCCCTCTGAACATCTTTAAATAATGCCCTAAACAAATTCTGAAGAGGCAGGACCCACAAAAGGATAGAAGGAAATAATTTTGCAGCCAAAGAAAACTTGGTTGGCAGGAAAGGTCTGTGACACTGTGTTAAGAGTAGAGCCCAGCACAGTACATACCATGAAGCAAACCCTAAGCAGACCTTAGGAGTGAGAGAAATAGCAGCACCTGCTTCTGCTTCCAGAGCTCTCAGCCCACAGACAGAAAGGGGGTCAAACAATTGGTCAGAAGCAGATAACAGGGGTGTCTTTGCTGGGGACCGGGGACTGGGGACAGGACTTTGTTGCTTTGCCCATATTTGGATCTAGATCTCAGTCCTGGGTGGCAGTCCCAGGTCAAGAAGCATGAGTATATCAGAGATTGCTGCCTCAGGGGAGAGGGGACAGTCATCACAATTCCACAGTAGACAAGAGTGATTATAGTCACTCACAGACCAGAGCATAGTACTGGAAAGCAGTAAACACACCTGTGCTTAGATTATATTTCCTTGGAAGAACTGAAAATTTATAGGTCCCTAGAAGTATCTCTGAAAACCGCTGCACAGAACTCCTGAAGCTTTGTACATGCACCCTCCAACGTAAAAGTATGTCCCATGTTAGCAAAGAGTCAAAATTCATGAAATAGGCTGGAAAAATGAGGAAAAAGAGGGAAAAAAATGTAACTATACAAAGTTACTGTGACAACAAGGAAACTCAAAACACAACAAAGTCAAAACTCCTACATTTAGAGCCTCCAATAAAAATATACAACAATTATTCTCAGCCCATGGAAGAGTTCAAAAAGGATTTTGAAAATCAAGTAAGAGAAGCAGAAAAAAATTGGGAAGAAAAATAAAAAAAGATGCAATAAAATCATGAAAAAAAGACTTAACAACTTGGTAAATGAGGTAAAAAAATACTGAAGAAAATTATGTCTTAAAAACAATCTAGGGGGGAGGAGTCAAGATGGCAGAGTAGAAAGATTAATATATGCTAGCTCCGAACCCACAGACCATGGATTTCCTGTAAAAAGAACTCCAACAAATTCTGGAGCAGTGGAAGCTGCACAGCAACAGAGTGAAGGAGATTTCCATTCCAGAGAGCCCTGAAAAACCAATCCCAAAGGTCCTTCACGCACTGGACGGGAGCGGAGCCCAGCCCTTCCCTGGTCACATGGCATCGAGAAGAACAGATCCGAGCTGGTTTCAGGGAAGGAATCTCCAGCGGCCACGAAGGTCCCTCCTCCCACAGGTGCACAGGTCAGTGAGAGAGACTTCTGGGCTGGCCAAGAGGAGAGCGGGGTGTCTCCGTAACTCAGGACCCCTTGGGAGGTAGAGGCAGAGGCAGCAGTGGCCAGAGACTACTGGAGCAGGCAGGAGCTGGGGTCCATTACTGAAAGTTTCTGCATAAACCCCCTGAGGGAAATGAGCCTGGGAGGCGGCCCTGCCCCCACCTGAGAACCTGAACTTAAGCTCAAATTGAATAGGAGCCAGGCCCGCCACTGAAAGCCCTGAGGCTGGGGAGCAGCATTTGAATCTCAGACCCCAAGCACCAGTAGGGCAGATCTAGGCGGGGGTGGAGAGGAATCTCAGAGGTCAAGTAACCGGCTGGGAAAATGCCCAGAAAAGGGATAAAAAATAAGATCATAGAAGGTTACTTTCTTGGGGACCAGATGTTTCCTCCTTTCCTTTCTGATGAGGAGGAACAATGCTTACCATCAGGGAAAGACATAGACGACAAGGCCTCTGTATCGCAAATATCTGAAATAGATATCCAATGGGCTCAGGCCATGGAAGGGCTCAAAAAGGATTTTGAAAATCAAGTTAGATAAGTGGAGGAAAAA
>CM053774.1:96043996-96085443 GCA_028658325.1 Potorous gilbertii | reverse complement strand
ATATATATATATATATATATATATATATATATATATATATATAACTGAGAAATGCTCTAATTCTCTCATCTCCTACTTTCAAACTTGCACTACTTATTTCTCTAACTCATCTAAACTACCCATGAGGATCACCACACTCTCATAACTTCCCACAAGTCTTCATTTCAATAATCATAAACCCTGGACTTCCTTTAATTATACTTGTCTATTTTTCTACAACTTAGTACACTTTATTCTTCATAAACCTTTTCTTTGCCCTCATTATGACCTCAAATTCCTCCAACTTTTTGGGCAATCATAGGCCATCCATTATACAATGTTTCTTCAATTTTAAAATAGGGTTAATTATAGCATCTACCTCACAGTTATTATGAATATCAAATGTGGCAACATTTGTAAATCACTTAGCACAGTAAGTGCTATTAAGTATAGTATGTGCTAACATTAAGCACATGTTAGGTGCTTAATAAATTCTTGCTCCATGCATCTTTTTTCTTCTTTGATAAGTATTTATATACCCCATAATCTGTGGTAGACAATGTGCTAACCACTTTAAAAATAATATCTCATCTGTTCCTCACAACACCCCCTTTTATCTTAATTTCCTCCCTTTCATTTATAACACAAATCTGCTTGGTAGAAAAATTTGTCATTTTAATTCTACAAAATCTCCTCCATGCAGTTATTTCTCTCCACTCCAAAGGCCACAAACTTAATTCAGATTTTCATCATTTCTCCGCTGCAATTTAGGGAGGCATTATTCTAGTAAGTGATAGAAAGAATCCAATCTAGACTCAACACAAAGGTTAGGATAAAAGAAAGGGGCATCTCCTATCTATCCCCCAGGATAGATAATCTGGGATGAAAAAAGGGAAAGGAAATCACTATTCTATATTCAAGACACATGGGATGGGGAATGCTTCAGTCATGAAGAAAGAGGTGGTGGCAACAGGAACCCTATAAATCTCACTTTCATCTAAAGCAGACAGACTGAACACAACAATGCATACATCAAAGATATTTCAGTATAGAAATAAAGAAATATAAAATGGAAATATAAGAGGAAAGGGGGAAAAGAGGAAAAAGATGAAGAGGAAGTAGAGTAAGCAGAAGAGCTACAACAGAGAAAATAAGTTCATTGACTTAAAAGAATTACAAGTATTAGGAAAATTATATTTTTTCAAATCCCTTCTTATTTATAAAGAGGAATCATCATGCAATAAAATAGTTCCTATGAACTACTATTTGGGGAGTATAAGTGGTATGACATTAAATGAACTGTTTGATAATATACTTATTTTTATTATATTGATATAATTATGTTCTCTGAGCAATTGATATTTCTCTAAGTGTTGAGGTCTTCCTCTACTGAACAAAGAGTGTTTTATAGATGCGTATAGCTGTATAAATATTTGAATAATCTCTTTTCCCAATTGTCCAAATGGGGAACTAAGGGGTGCCTTCTTATTGAGGAATGGCTAAAATTATGTCATGTAAATGCAATAAAATATTATTGTGCCAATAAGATAAACAACTTCAAAGCAAGCTAGGAATGTCTTTTGTAAACTAACACATATCAAAATAAACAGAACTGAGATAACAATATATTTGAGAACATTATAGAGAAAAATAACCAGAATATTTTAGAACTCTGTCCAGTTTGATGATGAACTCAAAGGAACAAAAAGAAAACATAACTCTGGACAAAGAGATGATGAATTAAAAATGAGAAAATTAACATTTCAGACATATTTAATGTTGTTTTCCAGGCTATGTAGCTATGTGCTGAAGGATTTATGTATAAATTTTCTTTAGTATCATCAACAGCAGGGAGGAAGAAGGAAAGTCAGAGAGACAGAATACATTTTTGAAATATATATATTATATATATATATATATTGCTTAGAAAAAATTATTTTCCTGAAGTACTTATCTGACCATAGCCTTGAATACTTAATAAACTCTAGTGACTTCATAGAACATAGAATCAAGCACAAACCCTGTTAGGATTTTATGTGTGTGTATATATATAAATATATGTTTGTGTATCTATGTATGTCTGGTGAGAGAGAGTTTTTCTTGGATCAAACCTTAGATACTTGATTCGTGTATACATATATACACACACATACATATTTATGTATATGTATGCTTATGTATATATGAACATGCATGTATATGTATACATATATACATGTAATTTATATATCCATAAATGTATAGGGGTGTGGAGGGTATGTATACACATATGATGTATGCATATTAATAGACCAATAACTGTATGCACATTTTTCCTCTCTCTAGATTATGAGCTCCTTAATAATTTTGTCATCATATTCACAGTTCCTAGCACAGTGTCTTGAATATAGTAAGAGTTTAGTAAATGCTTGTTGATTAAATGTTCTTAAATAACGATATAATCTTGATATTACAATCAATATAGGAAGGTCCAAACTTTACCACACTATCAGCAAATATGGAGTTCCTGATTTAGTAATCATAAAAACCTCAGCAAAGGTTTAAAGAACAATAAGAATTTATAAAAGGAAAAGAAATGTTATCCACACTAAATTCTAAACAGCTTTAATAATTTATTCTCAAGAAGAAAGAACCACATTAAGGGTAGAGATGATCACCTTTGACAAGGAAACCAGAGGTCAAGGACATCTACTATTCTGAAGGATTAAAATAGCAAGTGGAGATATTCTAATAGGAAAACTTTCTGGGTGGAACAAATTAACAAGGGGGAAAAATGGAGTACCTTGGTGATAGTGTCTCATGAGAGGTAATTGACTGGGTGATCAAATCCTAGTAAAAGAAAGCAAATACCAAGGAAAGTAGTTTTATTTGTCAAATACTTTTTATCCCACAAAGGTCTTTTTAAAAAGGCAAATAGATTATTTGTAAATAATATTCAGGCAAACTATTCACTAGATGAGCACTATTTAGATTTGCCTCCAGAATAAGCTATTTTTCAATGTAATTACTCATATAATATAGTATATTTGTTTTGGGCAGATTGTAGCAGGAAAATAAGTGAGGAAAAGCATTTGCATAAAAACCAGAGTTCTAAATAATTCATCCTTTTATTCATTCATTTTTTCAAAAGTGTTTTAAATATCAGGAGAACTGATGAATCACACAGATCTATGATTACAAATGAGCAATATATTTCTAGATAAAGTTGATGCTTTCAATTCAGTTGAAATGAAATAGATGATTTGTTTTATCAAAACTATTTTACTCTACTTGAAGTGTCCTGTCCCCGTGAGAGTGACATTAATCTAATTCACTAGAATATCACATAAAAATCCGGAATAAAGCAGTTTCCATTATCTAAATGAAACCTCCCCAAACTATAATGAATGAACAATGATAAAGCAAGTTCAAATTTGTGAAATTTATAAAACTAGAGCACCACCGGTAGTAACTGGAATGATATACACTAAAACCTAAAAAAAGGACTATCATTTTGTATTTCAACATATCTACTGGATATAATTAAAACAAAAACCCTAAGGCTAATTATAAAGGAAAGGCTCCCACTGTGTTTTCTTTAAACTTTCATAAACATAGTATACTTTGTATAACGATTAATGAGATATAGTAGGATGATGCTACACATACTGGCTGTGTAACTGTAAGTCACTAAACCTCAATACTGCCTGGACAACTCTTTAGAACCTTTTCTGAATATCCATCCATACACACACACACACACACACACACACACACACACACACACACACACACACACACACACATTTTGTCTCCTCTAACAGAATAGAAGCTCCTTGAGGTCAGAGAGTACTAGTTTTGCATGTTTATCACTAAAAGCAAGACTACTGCCTAAGACAAAATAGGTGCTCATTAATTGATAGGTATCTACAAAGTCACAGCTGGGTTGCAATCAACATTAGTGGAGTATTCTTCCTTTATGTAATTATCCCTAACTGAATAATAAAAAGAATATGACACTTACGATAAAGGACCTAGTTATAACTCACGTAGGTCGTTTAAAGGAAAACATACAAAAAACAAATTATTTCTTAGATACAATTCCGAAATTAGAATTATAACCATTTATTATACTTGGACACTTGTGGGGCACTTACCTAATTTTGTGGGATTATGGAGAAAAAAATAACAAATGAAAGATTCAAAACAAATGGGGAAGAAGAGAATGTGATTTAATGAAATTAAAATGAAAAAAGATTATGGGCAAAATGTGAAAATATCATCAGTTGACATGTGAAGGTGTGCTTTGGAGGGCAGGTTAAAAGAAAAAGTCAGTTCAGAGAAAAAATATATTCATATTAGAATATTTACTGCACTTTCCATTTTACTACTTTTATATAAATTATGCAGTTCAATAAATTAGGAAGGAAGAGAAGGGAGGACTATTATGAGTATTTATATTAGATATACACAAACATGTTCATATGTGTGTATCACTATACATATCTGTACACACATATATGTATATGTCATTTTTCAGTAGTTTAAGCCAAATTCTTTGTGACCCCATTTGGGGTTTTCTTGGCAAAGATAATGGAATAATTTCCAGCTCATTTTATAAGTGAGGAAACTGAGTTAAATAGGTTTAAGTGACTTGCTTAGAGTGCCACACAACTAGTAAGTACCTGAGGCTAGATTTGAACTCAGGAAATATGTCTTCCTAACCCCAAGCCCAGCATTTTATCCACTGGACCACTTTGCTGCCCTAACCCCATCCTTCACCCCCACACATTTAAATTCCTTGGACATTCAGTCATCTACCACTTATATTAATACTAACAGTGTTGTAATTAATGCTTACAGATTAGCATTTTTAGTTTGTCTCTGCCATTGTCATATGCCATAAGTGCTGTACTGTCCTCTCTATCCCTGTTATGACTCTTCTATCAATTGGCTCTCTGCGAGGTCTTTCTAGCCTGGTGCCATGAATTATGATCAAGGGAATCAAGCACTTATATTATAAATGATACAGTTCCACATTGGAGTTGTTTGGAATTCAATCTCTGATATCTATTTTGTTGGTCTTTTAAACTCTATTTAAAAATAATATTTGTCATCTTACATTTTATTTAACTAGAATAGAATATAGAGATTCCCTTGTAATTTCCAGGTCTAAATAAAAGCAATAGACTTCCAAAGATCAAGGAATTTTCTCTTTCTTCTAGTAGTAGCATGACTAAAACCTAAATCTCATAATCTACTGACTACCACTGTAGGTTTCCTGTGTTTGTGGATTAACATAACATCTTCTGCTTGATTTATCTTACTTTATTTTAAACTGGCTTAACAATTTAAAATCTAAGTTATCTGCTTCCATAAACAACCATAAAATAAAGCTATATATAATGTTAAAGAGAATTTTTAGAAATAAGCACTAGTGAGGATGTTTCTCATGACCAAAAACTTAAATCATATAACTTTTATATGTATTATTTTTCTCCAGAACACACACACGCACACACATACATACACATATACCTACAGGATTCATCTGAAGAAGGATTTTGTGCAATTCATAGTAAAAATGAAGGAGGTTTCATATTTCTCTTTGTGGATGTAATGAAAGATATTTTAATTGCTATTTTCCTATTAAATTAGTAATTTGACCTATGGGTCGAGATACAAATTCTCTACACCTCAGAAAATTATTCCATCTTGTAGAGGTCATATTAGCTCTCTAATTGGTATGAAAATTTAACCACTACATCAGTATTCTTAATTCAGACTCCCTGTAATCTTCATGAGTCTGTAAAGAATACTCTGTGAGAATAAAATAATTCATTTGATTTTGATAGGCAATGTGTAGCAGAGCACCAAGTTTTTCTTTCTCTTCCCCAAGTGTGTTTTCTGTCTTTTTCCACCTGAAAGAGGAGGGTAATGCTGAATTTTGATTTTTCAGATAATCCTTACTTTATTAGTATACTGGATGTACCCTTAGTTTTTTTTACATTTTAAGTGGAAAATGTATTTCAAACAAATATTTGTTGCTAAACATAGCTCTGCCTCTCCATTCCATCTTAGTATTAATTGGCCACTCAGAAACTTTTGGAAAACTTCTGGAAATGTGACAGACCAGTGAGGAAAGTATTTGATGTTTTAGAAAGTCTAAGTAGATGATTTTGGTCATCTGGTCATCCATGATGTGTGGTGGCAGGGGTAGGGGGAAAGTGTTTTGGTTTTTAAGAACAAACAACTTTCAGCTCTATCCGCTCTGCCATGCCTCTCCATACTGATTGATGTGACTCCATCAGGAAGGAAGGAAGGAAGGAACGAAGGAACGAACGAAGGAAGGAAGGAAGGAAGGAAGGAAGGAAGGGTGAGTCTAAGGAGATGACCATATAAATTCAAGGGATCAAGAGGTCTATAAGTGCAGAAACCGCAGTATCTACTAGAGAGGTTCCTAGAGACTAGAAAATAGATGAACATGTAATTTAGAGAAGATTTGTTAGGAATAGAGTGACAGTGAAAGGCTGAAATAAAAATAAAATTCTTAACCAATTACACAAACTTTTTAATGTTCTGTTTAACTTTAGTTGTCATGTTCACAGCTGATTATATCAGTAGTTACTTTAAATTACTGAATCTTGTTCTATTAATACATTCTTGTGAGCTTTTCATGATTAGCCTTTTTTTCTCTTTTGAATGTTTAAGAATAAATTATCTGACCAATACCTGATCATATGATATTTAAAAAGCTACACAGAATCACTTGTTTTCTCCTTCCTATCTGGAGAGATTCAAGATGTGAGCCATATGCAAAACTGTCCTCTGGGGTACAGTCAGGAATTTAATGTCAGTGATTTATGTGAATAAGGAGCCTTGCACCTTGTCATTACAGGCTAGCATCACCAGACTAAAACTGGTACAAACCACATGTTTAGGTATGCTAAAGAAGAGTGCTCAGTATGAAGAGTGGCTCAGTATCCTAGTTTCTGTGGACCAACCGGGTGGTACCTTGACTCAATGGTCAGTAAGAAAAATGTATAGGGTTATGGAAGAGGAAGCTAAAAGGGTAAAGTGGAGCACACAAAGAAGGTAACTGAAAGATCTGCCTACTAAAATTTAGAAGTGAACTCAAGTAATTGCCCTCTCAAAAATCTTCACAATGAAAACTTTTAGCACCTGAAAAGCTAAATAGTGCAATAGATTAAGTACTGGAGCTGGAGTCAGGGAGATCCAAGTTCACATACTATCTCAAACACATACTTGGACAAGTAATTTAACCTCAATTTCCCTTGGTTTTCTCTTTGGTAAAATGAGAATAATGATGAAACCTACATCTCAGGTTTGTTGTGAGAATCAAGTGAGTTTACGGATTGCTATATAAATGCGATCTGCTTGTTTTGTGCCAAGGTAAATATGGGATGACCACTAGCATTCTTCCATGCCATTAGACACAATATAGGATAGTAGACAGAGAGGTGGCACTGAAGTCAAAAAGATTCAGGTCCAAGGTTAGTGTCTGACAAATTCTGCCCATGTGATCTTGAGCAAATTACTTAATCTCTTAGAGTTCTTGACAATTTATAAGAACTCTAAATTCCAGAGTAGATTGTTGTTGTGCAGTTATTGAAGTCATATTTGACACTCTGTGACCCCATTTGTGATTTTCTTGGCAAAGATTCTAGAGTGGTTTACCATTTCTTTCTCCGGATCCATTTACCGATGGAGAAACTGAGGCATATATCTATACATACATATATATATATATATATACATATATACATACATATATATGTATATATATATATATATATATACACAGTTTAGATTTGAAATGTTTTCATTTACTTGGCTGCTTTCATAAATAGACAGGTTGCAAGATTAAAATATGAGTGGATAGTATAAAAATTATATTCTAAATAAATATACTACCTAATATAAATTGGGGTGTCAAATTGATTAAAATATAGACAACCAAAGTGAATAATCTGAGCCCCACTTAGGCTTTTTTGCATGGTTGTATGTCAAGGATGCATGATGGCATAGGTAGACTGATGCACAACATCAATGAAAACTGGAAAATAAGATGTCACGTCGGAAGACATCATCAAGACATCTACGGCTAGAAAAGGAGGTGGACAAGTCACATTGCAGAAGTAAAGAAAAGCCTGACTGTGTCACAGCTTGTACAAAATATCAGAGCAAAGACTTGAGCTTATTGTGAGTATTTTTAAAAGGACAGGAAGAAGACTGGCTGCCTTATGATCTATCACAGTGGAGGGGAATACCACACAGAGGAAATCACAGATCCATCTAAGCACCTGGTGAGTTACCATGCCAAAATTAATTGGAAAAGTGGAAATATTAAATTCATTTTGTGCTTTATAGACATAGTATAAGCAACGGCTCCCTCAGACTTTCATACTCTAAAATACTGCTAGCTAAGTTATGTAAATGAAAAAGTAATGGAGCATGCAATTTTTTTTCAATACAAGCTTTAATTCTAGTTTCAAAGATTGCCTTAGAGCAAAGCTGGAGCTCTGATTAAACATCAGTCCTGTGCCAGAAAAAAAAAATGACAGAACAATGGAAGTAAATAGGGAGATAGATGCAGTTATTTTTAGAGGGATCATCTCTAAGGTTCCTTCCAGCTCTTGATTTTCTGATTTATTTCAAGAAATTTTTATTAAAATATAAATCACTACAAATGAAGTTTCATATGAATTATTTGATAATATATTATCCAAGTTGAATATAATTTAAAAAGTCAGCAAATTTTATTTCTTAAAAGATATTCTTTCAGATATTACTATTACAAACATGGCACTCTGTCTTGTTCTCATTGGCTCACATCAGGTCAATGATCCTCCACACAGGTTTCAAATTGATATTGCTGAAGTGTCACTCCCCTGCCTAACAGACTTCGGTGGAATACATCTCTTAAGATACAATATAACTTCATAGGTTTGTCTTTTTAAAATCTTAACTATCAGACTCTAATGTATATTTTCAGGCTGAAAGGCATAAATTACTCCTTTTACATACTTTATAGTCCAGGCAAATTCTCCTAGTTGATTTCCCCCTTATACAGTATCACATTTCACAACCTTGTGTTTTTGCACATGTGATCTACAATGCCTAGTGGCTCTCATAAGACCACAGAATCCTAGATTCAGATCCACTGGGTACGTGATCTAGGTATAAATATTGACACTATAAACAAATTAGTGGAGCAAGGAATAGTATGTTTATCAGATTATGGAGGAAGGAAGAATTTTTGGCTAAAGAAGAGACACAAAACATTATGAAGTGCAAAATGGATAATTTTGATCACATTAAAATGAAAAACTTTTGCACAAACAAATCCAATGCAACCAAGATTAGGACAGAAGGAGACAATTGGGAAAGAATTTTTGCACTTGTGTCTGTGATAAAGGCCTCATTTCTAAAATATATAGAGAATTGAGTCAAATGTACAAGAGTACAAGTCATTCCCCAACTGATAAATGATCAAAGGATATGAACAGGCAGTTTTCAGAGGAAGAAATCAAAGCTATCTATAGTCACATGAAAAAATACTCTAAATCACTATTGATTAGAGAGATGCAAATCAAAACAACTCTGAGATGTCATATCACACCTATCAGATTGACGAATATGACAAAACAGGATGATGATAAATGTTGGAGAAGATGTAGGAGAGTTGTTTAACACTAAATTCATTGTTGGTGGAACTATGAGCTGATCCAACCATTCTGGAGAACAATTTGGAACTATTCCCAAAGAGCCACAAAAATGTGCATACCCTTTGACCTAACAATCCTGCTTCTAGGGCTGTATCCCTAAGAGATCATAAAAATGGGAAAGGGTCCCACATCTACAAAAATATTTATAGCAGCATTCTTTGTGGTGGCCAAAAACTGGAAATAAAAGGGATGCCCATCAATTGGGGAATGACTGAATAAATTGTGGAATATGAATGCGATGGAATACTATTGTGCTATAAGAAATGATGAACAGGAAGACTTCAGAGAGGCCTGGAAAGACTTATATGAACTGGTGCTGATCAAAAAGATCAGAACCAAGAAAACTTTATACATGGCAACAAGCAAAATGTGTGAGGATTTTTTCTGATAGACTTAGGACTTCATCGCAATGCAGGACTTGAAAAATTCTCAGTGGTCTCTTAAGGCAAAATACCTTCCACATCCAGAAAAAGAACTATGGAATTTGATTGCAAAATAGAGCAGATAATTTCTTTTAGTATTATGTTTTGCTTTGTTTTATGATTTCTCCCATTCATTTTAATTCTTCTACACAACATGACTAAGGTGAAAATGTATTTAATAGGAAAGTATGTGCAGAACCTATATAAAATTGTATGTCTTCTCAGAGGGAGAGGGGGAAGGGAGGAGGGAAAAATCTAATTTATATGGAAGTGATTGTAGAATATCAAAAACAAATAAAACAATAAAAGAATAATGGCAAAAGACCATATGGAATTTCCCATTTATTTTAACAAACATTTATTCTGATGGAGTCTGATGATTTTTAAATGATTAGCTAAAATTGTCTACCTACTGAGAGAAAGGAGCAAGTTAAATTAGTTTAGCTTTTATTTAAAAATTTTCTTAATTAATTCACCTTAATTCCAGTGATAACACCTCTGCCTCATCCTCTGCTTACATCACTAGGACAAAACCACGTAAAAGAATTATTTTTCTTAATCTCAGGGTCACGGGAAATGTTCTTCCACTGAAAAAAAGGTTAGACCAATGCTTATAATACTTAGTACTTATATCTCTTATAACTAACACAGTACTTGGCACATAGCAGTTAATAAATATTTTTTTATTGCTTAAGTGGCAGAATGTAAACTCAGCTCTTCTGATTACCAGTCTCAGTATCATACATCTCATTCCTGCTCTTCTGAGCAAGGGATGTTTTGGGAAACAAAAGTATTTCATTTTTTAAGATTAATAGAAAGATATCTTTTAAAATGTAATTCAAATTTAAAGCAATTGTTATCTAGTGATTCATCTAATTTTGTATTTTCATATAACTGCTGCTTATTCCCTCTGTGATTTCTCTTCCTTTCCAGGCTTTAAAGTTACATTAATATTAAAGAATACAGCAAAATGTCTAGAGTAGAAATACTTCAAAATTGGTAGGGTGCTCAACTCTACTACTTCCAACGTGAACCATTCTGGAAAAGTCTAGCCTCACTATGCCTCTTTTTCCTTAAGTGTACAAGCAGTAGATTGGACTAGATCTCTAAATTTTTCTACCTGTAGATCTTTTGACATTGATAAAGGGTGGGGAAGTGGGAGCACTTTAAAGTGGTCCTATTTTACATCTCATTTGTCTTAATGTTTCTGTTGCATTTGACTATACCAATGCTTATTCATCTCTTCTTTGCCTGTTTTGCTGACATTTCTGTTGTCTCCCTGCTCCAATTACACTTACTGTCCTTTTTTTTATAGTTCTGGCTCAAATAAAACGTAATGCAATAATATTTACTGAATGCCATACATATGAAGGACATTGAGTAGGCATCACTAACTGTGGGAATCATTCAATGGCTATTTTCTGGTCCTGAACTTTATATATATGTAACTACTCTCTTTAAAAGCTCACATATTATCATTGGTTTCATCTGTCCTTTAATGTTATGATTCCTCTGCTTTTTCTTGCTTTCTGTTTTAGCATGGTATTCTGCAAGTGACCATCTAATAAATGATTGTTAAAATAAATAGGAAGGATCATATGATCTTTCACCATCATACCATCACATATCTGTATTGATAATGTAGCTTCTTATTTAAACAGGTCTCCATGTCAACATGTTATCCTGTTTGCTTTTAGCATTAAATATATGCCGGTCCTGGCATGAGATTACTTTTTTACTTTCTTTTTCTTAGGAATGATTTTCTTCAATGTTTGGCTCAAGAATGAATTTCCCAGGGTTCAGAGTCAAGATGGCAGAGTAGAAGGATAGACCTGTAGAAGCTCTGTCCTCATAGCCCATAAAATACCTCTATAAAAATGACTCTAAACAAATTCCAGAGGAGCAGGAGACAAAAAACGACAGAGTGAAAGAGATTTCCAGCCCAAGACAGCCTGGAAGGTCAACAGGAAAGCTCTATTTCACTGGGATCAAAGCAGAGCACAGCCCGACATTGACTGATCATTGTAGTGGGGTCAGGACCGGAGGAGGTGAAATCTGGGGCAACAGCTGAGGTACTGAGATTTCTTACCCCACAAATGCCAAAGGCAGTTTCAAAGGTCAGTGAGAAAGTTCTTTCACCTGGGAGAAAAGGGAATTCCCTTCACTTCTAGTGCCAGGAGGTGGCAGCATCCATTTTTGGAGCCCTCGGGCCTGAAGATAATGGGGTAATGAGTCACTGATTTGAGTCTCAGCCCTGAGTGGTGGAGAAGGAGCACTGGCTGGTGGAGCTGGTGGAAGCTTCTGAGAGGGAATTCTACTCACAAATCCTGAACATAAAGGATTGTGGTTGTTCCCAGATCAGAGAAGAGGCCAGGAGAGGAGTAAACCCCTCTTCCTTGATTCTGGCACTTTGGAGGAGCTGAAAACTTACAGGTCCCTAGAGTATACTCTACACTTGTCAAAGAACTCAAAATCAAGTAACTGACTGGGAAAAAGTCCAAAAAGGGGAAAAATAAGACTATACAAGGTTACTTTCCTCATGAACAGGTATTTTCTTCCATTCTCTCGGATGAGGAGGAACAATGCACACCATCATCAGAGGAAGACTTAAAAGTGAAGGTTTCTGCATCCAAAACCTCCAAAATAAGTATGCAATGATCTCAGGCCATGGAGCAGCTGAAAAAAGATTTTGAAAATCAAGTAAGACAGATGGAGAAAAATTAGGAAGAGAAATGAGAGTGATGCAAGAAAATCATGAAAAGCAACTCAATCCTTTGCTAAGTGAGACCCAAAAAATGCTGAAAAAAATAACACCTTTAAAAAATAGACTAACTCAAATGGCAAAGAAGGTCCAAAAACCAATGAGGAGAAAAAGGCTTTAAAAAGTAAAATTAGTCAAATGGGAAAGGAGGTTCAAATGTTCATTGAGGAAAATAACTCTTTAAAAATTAGAATGGAACAGATGAAAGCTAATGACTTTATAAGAAACCAAGAAATCACAAAACAAAACCAAAAGAATGAAAAAATAGAAGATGATGTGAAATATCTCATTGGAAAAATAACTGACCTGGAAAATAGATCCAGGAGAGACAATTTAAAGTTATGGGACTACCTGAAAACTGTGATCAAAAAAAAGAGACTAGACATGAGCTTTCATAAAATTATCAAGGAAAACTGCCCTGATATTCTAGAACCAGAGGGTAAAATAGAAATAGAAAGAATCTATGATCATCTCCTGAAAGCAATTCAAAAAGAAAAACTCCTAGAAATAGTGTAGCCAAATTTCAGAGTTTCCAGGTCAAGGGGAAAATATTGCAAGCAGTCAGAAAGAAACAATTCCAGTATTGTGAAAATACAACCAGGATAACACAAGATCTGTCAGCTTCTACATTTAGGCATCAAAGGGCTTGGAATATGATATTCCAGAATTCAAAGAGATAGGATTAAAATCAAGAATCACCTACCCAGCAAAACTAAATATAATACTTCAGGGGAAACAAATTTTCATTCAATGAAATAGAGGACTATCAAGTATTCTTGATGAAAAGACCAGAGTTGAATAGAAAATTTGACTTTCAAACTCAAGGATCAAGAGAAGCATGAAAAGGTAAACAGGAAAGATGAATCATAAGGGACTGACTAAAGTTAAACTGTTTACATTCCTACATGAAAAAATAATATTTGTAACTCTTGAAACTTTTCTCAGCATTTGGGTAGTTGGAGGGAGTATACACACACACACACACACACACACATATACATATACATATACACACACACACACACACACACACACACACAGAGGGCACAGGGTAAGTTGAATAGGAAGGGATGATATCTAAAAAAATAAAATTAAGGGTTGAGAGAGGAATATATTTGGAGGAGAAGGGGGAAATGGAATGGGGTAAATTATCTCTCACAAAAAGGGAAGAGAAAGATTTTTCAGTGGAGGGGAAAAAGGGGCAGGTAAGAGGGAAAAAGTGAAGTTTACTCTCATCAAATTTGGGTTAAGGAGGGAATAATATATACACTCAATTTAGTATAAAAATCTATCTTACACTACAGGAAATTAAGGGAGAAGGGAATAAGTGGGGTGGGGGGATGATAGAAGGAAGGGCAAATGGGAGGAGGGAGTAATTAGAAGTAAACACTTTAGGGGATGGACAAGGTAAAAGAGAGAATAGAATGAATGGGGGGCAGGATAGGATGGAGGGAAATATAGTTAGTCTTTCACAACATGACTATTATGGAAGTCTTTTACACGTATATAGCCTATATTCAATTGCTTGCATTCTCAATGGGGATGGGTGGGGAGGGAGGAAGGGAGTAAAGTTGGAACTCAAAGATCAAGGAATGAATGTTGAGAACTGTTTTTGCATGCAACTGGGAAATAAGACATACAGGTAGTGAGGCATAGAAATCTATCTTGCCCTACAAGAAAAGAGAGAAGATTGAGGGAAGGGAAGGGAGGGGTGTGATAGAAGGGAGGGAAGATTGGGAGAGGGGACAATCAGAATGCACGTTATTTTGGGGTGAGAGCAGGAGAGAAATAGGGAGAAAATTTGCAACTCAAAATTTTGTAGAAATGAATGTTGAGAACCAAAAATAAATAAATTTAATAAAACAAGGAAGAACAAACTTCTCTAGGAAATCTTAAATGACCACCATTCTTCTGACTACTCTCTTATTTTATGTCCCCTTAAACCTCAAAATTCAACACATTAACTTTGTTCTTTAGAAGTGTTAAATTTTATGATTTTCCTGCACATAAACAAAATCTAATTTTGTGAAATAGAAATTTGTCTAATTGGATTTCAGAGTGGTTAGGCAGTTTATTCTCTCTTCCAGTTTACTAAGTGATTAGTATTTCCATTATTTATGTAAGCTGTTGAAGTATTCAAAAGGCTCTTTCAGACAGTCAGATTACTCTTTCTTTTTTTTCTCTTCTTTAGTCTCCTTGTGACAAGAAAATTAGAGTTACACACACAATAAAATTCATATTTTCCTTAAACACTAAAACCAAATATAACATGGTCAATTAAAGGGCATTGTTTTTGACAAAGAAAAATTATTACAGGACTATACCTCTAACCCTACTTGGCATAACAAAAGAATAGTGCTAAATGTACTGGACAGTTCCTTTCTACTGGAAGGCTAAGGTCAACGATAGAAAGTACTTACTTTAAATTCATAACTGACTCCTCCATCTCCTCTTTAAATATAACCTGTTTAAAGAGATTGCTTCATGAATGAGTTTATAGGTTTAAAGAACTCATCATTTCTCTTCGTTCCAGTTTTTTTTTTATCAGACTTGTTAGATTACCGTAATTCAGAGAATTAAAAGTTTTACCTCACCAGTCTTGGTGATCTTGATATAGAATCTAGAGTCATAAATGTCCTCTCTTGTAAATGTATTTGGAAATATTCATTTAATGCTTCAGCTATTTTAGTATCTTGGATGACTACATTTCCCATTATGATTTGTAATATTGTATCTTTCTCCTCCTCTGACCTCTTCTAATGCAGACCTAAAAAATTCTCAACATATCTAAATCTCTTGAATTACATAGTTCTATACATTTTAAATATGTCTAATTATCCTCCGATCAATTAATATTTGAAAACAATTTGTGATATGTAATATTATATTCTATAACATTCATAGCTTCAACTTACTATTTTGATGTCTCCTTCTTACTTGAAGAAAACCCTGAAGTCAGACAGATGACACAGTGAACAGAGCAGAGCCTAGAAGACCTAGTCTGTAATCATGCCTCAGAATTTTACTTGTTGTGCAAACCTGTTAGTTATCACTTAACTTCTCTCAGCTTCTGTTTCTTTATTTATAAAATGAGAATCACAGTCCCTACCACATACAGATGTTGTGAGAATCAAATTTCTTGTACATGCATATATGTGTGTATGTACACATATACATGTATTTTGGGACACATTAATGTAAGATATATATGTTCCTTATTATTGTCAAAGGTTATATCAGTGAAGGAACAATGAGTTCTGACAGATTCTCCATATTGGAAAGTTTAAAGTGTAGTTCTAACAATATTTTTGGTCTAATTTTTAAATGACAAGTCTAGCTAAGTATGTAGAGGTTTTTCTATAGCAGGCTGGTCAAGTGATGCTGAGTTACTTGGTTACAATTTTCATCCCATTTTTGATTCTCATTAACTGGTGAACTTTAAGCTGGTTATGTAACCTCCCTGTTCTCTTAAATGAGATTAGACTAGATGGTCTCAGAGGTCTCTTACAGCTCTAAATCTAGGATCTAATGATCACATGAACTCATGAAAGAGAAAAATATTTTAAAATACTGAAGCAATCTTGAATTCCAGTTTCTAAAGTTGAACAAAACTGTCCCCCTCTAATATTTTCATGAGCTAAAAATGTATGTATGTGACAATCACCAACAAACACAAACATTTCAATACATATAGAAAAACAAGAGGATATCATGAAACTGTTTGCTTATTCAATTGACTTAGTGGGACCACAGGCATTTAAAATTCATCTTTTTACAAGGACTGTGACAGTTGAGGTTCATTGTGAATTCAATAAATGTATATATGTGTGATGTGTATATATATATATAGTAGATATGAAAGGATACATAGTTATACTTATATATCATCCATAAATTTTCAAAGTCAGTGCTGACTTTTCAATGAGTTTATCCACAAAGGTCAAAAGAGTTATAGGACAAGGGTTACAATATTGACAGAATCAAGTGACAAATTTTGAAAGATGGAGGAAATATGGACACATGTGTAGATAAAATATGGAAGTGGCCAATAGACAATGAGAGATTAAAAATAAATACTAAAGTCTGAATAAGAGAGGAGGCAACCTGCTGAAGGAGACCAGATGGAATGAGACTGATTGAGGTGGTAAATGAGTTTGTCATGGCAAATAGTAATGTCACCTGATCATGTAAAACAGGGATAAAGGAGGAAATAATGGAAGAAGGTTCATATAGTTGTATGAGATGAGAATGGAAGAGACAAAGCTCACAGTAGAAATTGCTAAAGTCTGAATATTTTTCTTCATGTAGTAGCAATCTTATTCCTTCATGTCTTACCTACGGAACCTGCAAAGTTTTTCTTTTTTTTTTAAAGTATATAACTAAAAGATGAAAACACTTTACATGTAATTGATGTATATTATTTTTCATAACAAAGTAAGTTCCCTGACGTGGAAAGTCACAATTTCTATGAATATTTTTTAAAACAAACTAAAAGTCATTTCTGATTAAAACAAAAAAAAAAATAATCCAAGCCACCTGAACATATGAGAGATCATTCCAAGAGGAGTATAAAAGCATGGAGTTTCTGAATGACAAAGATTATAACAATGACCTCAAACGTTATCAGAACCAGAATTCATTCCAATGTGACGTCTATAACTGTGACTTAGAGTTTGAGAGTTCCTTGATGTTCAGAGAGTTTTAATGACTTCAAAGACATAGATCATGGTGGGGAAAGCTTATGCTGGGTGGGCAAAGTTAGAAGATGCCAAATAGACACTGAAGGCATGCAGAGGACAAGAAACTGAGGGATGGCATGGGAAAGGGACACAGATAAGGAGTAGCAGAATGGCCTGGTAGGAGTGTTCTATTTGAAATGAAAAGACTGAGTTCATATAATTCTCCCATCCACACTGTGACTTTCTCCATCACAGTTTTGATATATTATGTGTTGGCATAAGAAATTAAATGAGAATTTGGGGGGAGTTTTGCAGAAGCCACAGATGACACATGAAGGCCAGCACACAACACAGAAAAGGTTCAGAAATGCATAAAATATATGTATTGTATTGTATAATATTAACATATTTTATCTTTGAATACTATATTTATTCAGACTTTTTGTCTGGTACAAAGGGAGAGCCAAAAATTTTTCCACAGAATTTTTAGATCATGATGGGGGCTGGGTCCCTGATCTTCACAATATAGATGAGATAACAGTACCCTGACTCTTCTGCCTTCTGCCTCTTTGACTTTGGTCACATCTAAACCCCTCTGGGCATCAGTTTTCTCAATTATAAAAACAGTATTTAACTAAATGACTTTGCATATCCCTTTTATTTCTGTATCTTTGAAAGTGTAACAGACAACACACCTACATAAAGTTTTAAATGGGTTTTATCTTCTTCATGGTTCTACTCTCTATTTGACTCCTACCAAATCCAACTCTAAGATAGGTGCCTTCTCAGAGAAATACTAGGTCACCCTCAATCTTTAAGCCTGATTGGAAAGATCAACTGGATAAATGGGCAATAATCACATCTTGACAGTGTTCTTTGGCCTTTGTGACAAGGGATCCTATCAGTATCTGGGACTGGTTGCCATAAACTCCCATCTATTCTGACTTAGTTGTACCTTCTGAGATTCCAGATACTGTCCCTCCACATTTAGGACTATACTTTTCCAAGAAAAATGATGAAGCACCTATGGATCAGGGATATTTATTAATCACAGGGTCACAGAATTATAGCAGCAAGAGATCTGAGAGATCAAGTGGAGTCCCTTCATTTTACAAAAGAGGAAACTGAAACACGGAAAGGATAAGGGACATTTTCCAACATTACACTGCTAGTTAGTATCTGGTACAGGATTCAAACCCTGACCTTCCTAGTTCCTACCTCAGCATTCCATTGTCACCTAATCTACACATATTGCCTACAATTTACTTCCTTGCTAGACACAGTAAGGGATAAAACAACCATGTCTTATCTGTTTTGCCTGGGATAGACTGACAGGTAAGCTTACCAAACTCTCTGCCTTTCAGACAGGGACAGAGGATCTCAGACTTTTGTGAGCCCTTTACTGGAGCTGAATCTTATACAATGTTAGCTCAAAAAAGGAGAGGTATGTGCTCCAGATCATATCTGCATTTGAACAGGGTAGTGGTGAAAGGGAAAGGCTGGAAGGTTGAGGTATGTATCGTATCTCCCCATCTTCCACTCTCACCATCTTAAACCAGCCAAATCTGACCTTCTTTTTGTTCTCGTTCAGTCATTTTAGTCACATCTAACTCTTCTTGACCCCATTTGGGATTTTCTTGGCAAAGAGACTAGAAGGATTTGTCATTTCCCTTTCGAGTTTACTTTACAGATAAGGAAACTGAGGCAAACAGATTTAAGTGACTTACGCAGGGTCACACAGCTAGTAAGTTTCTAAGAACAGATATGAATCCAAGAAGAGCAATCTTCCCAATTCCAAGCCCAGAGCTCTATTCAGGCACTACATAACCACTCTAGTTAACAATTATAGCAAAAATAACTAGTTAAAATAAGATTTTGTTGAGAGATAGCCTGACAACATGACCAGAAACCTAGCCTCAGGAAGATGTGGGTATAAGCACCATCTCTGACACATACAAGTCGGTCAAATCATTTTATCTCCTAGAGCTTCAGAAATTTACGATCAAAAGTTACAGAAGAAGTGAAGATCTACATAAGGAAGAATGAATTTCCTCATGGTGAACTCACTAAGGATCAGACTAGGTCTGAGACTGATGATTCCATTGGCAGTAAGCTTAAAGTGTTACCTTGAGCCTTGGGAAGTTGTGACTTACCATGATCCAAGGAGCTAATATTGGACAGGGGCAGGACTTAAGTTCAAGTTCCATAACATCTAGTCTGGCTCTCTATTCATTATGCCAGGCATAGCAAACTATGAGACAACTAGGTGGCACTATAGATGGAATTCTGGAGTGGAAATATTTAAGTTCAAATCTTTTCCCATTAGCTTATGTTTGTATGACTTGAGCAAATCACTTAACCTTTATTTGCCATAGTTTAGAGCATTTGGCATCGCAGTTCTTTTCCCTCTGTGTCTTTACACAACTTCTCTACCATGTCAGAAATGTATTCTTACCCTACTCCTGACTCTCTGGGTAGCTAGGTGGTGCAGTGGATCGTGCACCAGTGCAGGAATCAGGAGGACCTGAGTTTAAATCTCACCTCAAACACTTGACATTCATTAGCTGTGTGACCTTGGCAAGTCACTTAACCCCAATTGCCTCATCCTGGGTCATCTCCAGTCATCCTGATGAATATCTGGTCACTGGATTCAGATGGCTCTGGAGGAGAAGTGAGGCTGGTCATGGTTTTCTTTGGCAACAAAGGATGGCAACATACATCTACCAGAGATATTTATACCAGAAAAGAGCCCTTCCTTTGGAGACAGGTGATCATGATCTGGATTTGGAACCTGTTCTGTATGTACTTTCTGTGCAACCCTTGAGCAAGTTGCTTCATCCCTCTCAGCATCAGTTTCTTTATCTGTAAATTTACTAGGGATTGGGCTAAATCTCCTTTAAAATCCTTTTCAACTTTGAGAGATTTTATTTTGTTTTTCTGGCATATTAAGGCTTTGTATCCTCTTATAGAAATTTCAGGATGCAGTAAAATGATATGTAGGATGCAATGTTTGGGGCGGGAGGAAGGATTTCACCAGAATCACATGAAAAAAGGGGCTGACATATAAATAGTGAAAGAATGCAAAAATCATGCTGCATTGATATATGAGGAAAGTGAAATACCTCTCTTGTCCACTGAATTCCAGCCCAGCAAGAAATTCTATAACCATTTTAGATAAGATGCAATTTAATATTATACTTGAATACCATGGGAAGCATAAATTCATGTCAGATAATTGAAACTAGAAAAGCTCTTCTTAAGCAATCTAGTCAACCATTCTGACTTTTAAAAAGGTTTCAACTAAGCCATTTCAGACAGACAAAGCTACCTATCCTATTTTCGCATATATCTGATGTCCTACTTCAGTAAGTAGTTGCAAGTTTCAATAGCCATTAAGATCTGGGGGTTTTCTCTTAATTCTGTGTGAAGCAAACTGGCATTGAGGCTATCTAATTCAATAGAACCATGATGAAAATTGATGATGTTGTTTGGTCTGAGTAGTCCTTTATTATTAAGTATTTTTATAGACTTGGGAATTCTCAGAATAAACAATTTATCCAACAATGTATATTAATAATTTGCAGTCTCAGAAGGACCAGTGAAATTTTAAATGATTTTATCATAGTCCCACATCTAGTAGTTGTCAAACGGAGGACCTGAGGCCAGGTCTTCTGGACTCCAAGAGAAACCTCCAATGTTCTGGGTTGCCATGCTTCTTGAGCATGGCAACTACTATCCAAACTCTAACTTGAAGAGTTACAGTGAGAGTTTCAAATCCATCAATGTATTCTGGAATTTTATGAGAGAAAAATAAGTTAAAAAATAAAACAAATAAATAAAGTAAAAATAATACTGGTTAGGAGAGAAAACAAAGCTGGGAAATTTATTTTTCAGGCACTAGTTCTGAGTCAAATGCTACTTTCTTCTGTTTGAAAATCCTACTGATAGATCACTAAGGAAAAGACGTTTTACTAACAAGTGGAACATCTCTCAACTCAACATCTCACAAAATTTGCATCTCCACATAGTGCAGTTCATTACACAATGAAAATAACAATATGTTAGATTTATTTAAAGTTTTTACCCAACCTTTCCCATGAAAAAGATGGTAAAACACTTTTGCTTTGTTTTAGAAAGAAGCATTCACATTGAGAAGGTACCTTGACTAATAGGAAGCTCTCTGTTTTACATATGGAGACACTTATGTATGGCACTGATAATTGTTCTAATAATAGTAACAGTTTACAGTTTATGAAATAGACAGTGTAATCACAACTGTTATGAATTTATAGATAAGGAAACGTGATCTTCTTGTGGTTTAGACACTTGATAAGATACCTGCCTAGATAGATACCAAGTTCAATTAGTGTTATGTGCATTTGATTGGAAGCAGGTTTAATATGAATTGATTAACATAATGCATTTCTTTTTTATTTTTAACCTGGTAGTGACATTTTTTTAAATTTCTCTGAATCCAGAGCAGAAAAACTATTACATACACCTAGGTTAGTAGAACTATCCGATTTCAGGTTTTTTGATGTTGCAGAAAAATGTCAGCAGTTTGCCTAGTACACAAAGGAGAAACACTGACACAAAACAGGAACAATTTAGGTTTCTGTGGCTGGAAGCTAGTAAAAATGGTTTTGTAGCCAAGAAACACAGCGTCTCCTCCTAGGGAAGTAGAATGAGGCATTCTACCACTATGATTGATGCATGGGATCATGGACATGTCATGGCATTAAGAAAGTCTCATAACTATAAAAGACATGCTGCTTGAAAGCAGGCTTTAACTGAGCCTTAATCGAGAGCTCAGCTGTCAGACCACAGAGGGCTCTCATTTAACCTGATAGCATCAGAATGATGGCTCTCAGTTGATTGCCATTTGAAACTATGGAATGCTGTTACTAAAGAAGTTAGGTCA
Source organism: Potorous gilbertii (assembly GCA_028658325.1). NCBI lineage: Eukaryota > Metazoa > Chordata > Mammalia > Diprotodontia > Potoroidae > Potorous > Potorous gilbertii. The sequence continues at coordinate 96,062,953 of CM053774.1, read as the reverse complement.
AAACTAAGTAAAAACTGAAATGCCTTGTTATTTCATACAATCCTAAGAAGCTCTGTCCTCACATCCTCCACCCCCATGATTCCATAATAACTTTAATTGATACTTTAAGATTTAATTGAAAAAACTATTATTATATTTTGTTTGGAATTCATTAGCATTGCCCTGAAATTAAATAAAAAAGAAATTCAAAATGAGTGACAAAAAAAATCTAAGAAGTCATGATAACTTTGAATTTTCTCATCAACTCACATAGAATTTGAGGAGATATATTAAATTACCTAATTGGTCTCTGTACGATCAGTTAATCTATCTCAATGAAGCAAATTTTGACTGTTTTATCTAAAGTAATTTCTAATGATTCATTTTCATTATGATGAAAAAAAATAACAACCAGACTTCCAGTAACTTTCATTCTTACAATGTTAAGCAATGAAATACAGTAACAGTGATGAAAGAGGGTTCCTGTTACAAACTATAAAATAACAAAGAGTTACTTTACCATTCTTAGGTTTTTCAATATGTTCTGTATGCTAAAGTGGAGGAAGTTATTGAATTTAGAGAGTTCAAGAATTATAAAATATCAGAATTCAGAATGGACTTCAAAGTCCAGCTGTTCTCACTCATATTAAAACAAAAATGTCACTTACAATGATCCCACATGTGTGGTCTTCTCTAAGCTGTGACTCAGAGATCTAGAGGTCTTCCTTAAGGAAGGTGAACCTGTTACCTTCAAAGGCAGTTCATTCTATTTTTCTGTAACTGTAATTATTAAAGTTTTCCTTTGCCTTTACATTAGTTGCAAATTGCCTATTTCCTTGTAATTTCAATATATTGCTCTGTGTGCCTTTGTTGATCCTTCGTTGCCAAAGAAGACTATGCCATCAGAGAAATAATGACATGACTTGCCCTTGACTTTATTTTGAGTGAGGAAGGGCTGTGCAGGTCTACAGTCAAGACAAATAAATAGAATTCCTCTCCCACAAGAAAAGCCATCAAGTAACTAAACAAGATTTGATCTTCAGGCTTGATGGCATTAGGCACTTTAACCAATCTATATTTGGGCCAAGCTGAAAGTTAAAGATATGAAATAGCCATACAAATATATTTTGCACTTTTAAAGTTGGTTTTTGATGGGAAGATAAAATGTCATCTTTTTGTGTTACTAAAAGTAGTTTAGTCTGAGATCTTTTAGAATCCTGACTTTCATCTAACACAGCCATCCTTTATAACTTATTGTTATAGAAAATAGTTTCAACATTGTACTTCTTTCTTTCCACTTATTCTATAATCCAGGGACACTTGTCTCTTTTCTGATTCTTGAACAAGACACTTCATTTCTGATTGAGCAAAAGCTTGCCTTATGTCCCTGTCTCCTGGCTTTCCTGGATTCTTTAAAGTCTCAGATAAAATCACATTTTGTAAAAAGTCTTTCTTGGTCCCCTTCATTCTGAGATAATCTCCAATTTTTCACGTGTTTACTCAATGCATAGGGTTTTTTTTTCCACGTTGTTTCTCTTATTAGATTGTAAACACCTTGAAGTCAAGGATTACTTTTGCTTGCCTTATAATCCTAACACAATTCCTGTCCCATAGAATGCACATACATCCTTATTTTTCTTGATTTGCTCAGCCCCACTGAAAAAGAAGTTAAACAAGTAAGACTAAGCAGAGATCCTGGTTCACTCTCATAGAGATATGCATCCATGCAATCAATTCCAAATTTACTTTGTCAGACAAGTTGTTAAAATCTTGGTAAACTGCATCTGCCCCATTACCCTTATCTGCCAGTTTAATTATCCTACGCAAAGAAAGGAAATGAGGCCAGTCTGGCATAATCTATTATTTTTAATTGCTTTATTTTAAATTTAAATATTAAAACTTAAATACCCAATACAAAAGAGAAAGAAATATATTATAAACTTAAATATTAAAAATTAAATACAAAATAAGGAAAGAAAAAAGGCATTACTATGTGCACAGCAGAACAGGAAACGATTCAAAATATACAGCAACAAATTTCCATTTCAAGAAAGCCTATATAATAAAGGCTACACATTGTGTTCAGAGTTGTATTCTAGATCCAGTTGGCTCAGGAGATAAAAGTGAGGTGGGTGACCTTGAAGAACCCTCCCTCATTCAAATCGAAGTGAACTGCAAGTCATGCCATCATCCTGATGTCATGGACCTCTTCAAGAATGAAGCACAAATAGCAACAACTGTTACTTTAAAAATAAATATCATCCATACTGTTTTGGGCATCACAGTAATTTCTGAAAGTAATCCTCTTATCCAGTGAATCATCTCTTGTCTGAAATAAAAAGAGTTAAGAAAAAATGACCAAAGCTAGCAATGTGTGTGATAATCTTTCCTAGTTGTCCCTTGCCTTTCTGTTTCAAAAAAAGGGATATGTGTTTCATTATCTGTTCTCTGCTATTATCATTGGTTTTTCAATAAATCAAAGTTTAATTTCCTCTTAGTGATATTTTCATTTACTTTGTTTTTATTTGTGCTCATTTTCTTTCTATTTCTTTAGAAGTTTATAAATAGCATTTCATGTTTCTCTGAAGTTGCCACATTTTTATTTCTTATTAAATCATATGTGTGGTGTGGTATTCATACACCAAAGTCTTTTTCTTTTTTTTGTCTTTTTTTAGTCATTCTAATACTTATGTATATTCACTATGTTCCGTGTTATCTACTAACACAAAGAGAGTTACTATAAATATTTTTATGTATATCAGCACTTTATTTTTGTTTTTGACCTACTTAGGTTATGTTAGAAGCAGTAGGTCAAAAGTTATAAAGTTTCATTGATAACTACAAATTGTTTTCTAGAACACCTTGACCAGTTGACAGTTCCACCAATAATATATCAGTGTACCAGTCTTTCCGTAGCATCTCTAACATTGACCTGGAGTCAGAAGACTTAAGTTCATATCTGGTGCCAAACATACTAACTGTGTGATCCCAAGTAGATCATTTAACATTTCATGACCCTACTTTCCTCATATGTAAATGGAAATAGTTCTACTTACCTCATAGGGTTGTTAGATCAAATAGTAATGTGAAATAGCGTATAATAAAGTATAATATGTGTAATAACAACATAATAAAAACTGAAATTTGCCTTGCAAGCTGCAGACTCTGAATTTGAGTTTTCTAAATTCTAAAAGTAGGAATAATACTGGTAGCATCTATCATAAAGGATTGTTGTGGAGACAAAAGTAAAATCTGTATGTCATATATTATTAATCTCCTATATATGTCATCTCTCACATTAGGCAATAAGTTCCTTGAGCGTGAGTACAAGCTTGTTTTTTTCTTTGAATCCCAAGCATCTACATCCAATGGGGTGGCATGTAGTCAATACTTAATAAGTGCTTTTTTGTATTTATTAATTCCTTGGTAACCATCCTTAAGACCTATTCTACCCTTGTATAGACCCTGCAGAAGAGTATTTTGTAAGTGCTATGTGCTTAACAAATTACTTTAAGAGTACAGTAAGCAAAAAAAAGGTCATGTCAGAATAGACTTTCAATGCCATTAGCAACTAGTAAGTCAAAACCATGCATTGAAACTGCTATATTGCATCATCTTAAGTTAATAGTCTCCAAAAACACAGAAGATGAAATCCTAAGGTCTATGAACTACAAGGTGACACAGTGAAAAAAAGATACAGATGTGGAATCAGGAAGATATGAATTTTAAATCTAGCCTCAGACACTTACTAGCTATGTGACCCTGATCACATCACTGAATGTTGCCTCAGTTTCCTCATCTGTAAAATGAACTGGAAAATCAAATGGCAAACTACTCCAATATCTTTGCAAAAAAGAAGTTACCATAGAGAGTCAGACACTACTTAAAATGAGTGAACAACAACTTACATATGAATGAGAATATGAAGGATATTCACTGGTAAGGAGAATAAAGGTAAATACTTTCTTCTATTTTGAACACATGCCAAATACCCAGCCTGTCCTTACTTATCTATCTAGGACTAGTAACACATGAGGTTTTCAAAAGCAAAACCAGTTTTGGTGAATGGGCAGGAGACAAGATTGTGGAAGAAAAAAGCCCTCAGCTGAATTCTTGCAAAGCCCCTACCAAAGAACTATAAAATAATCTCAAACTGAATTTTGGAGGGACAGACCTAACAAAAATTCAGGTGAAACAATTTTCTCATGCAAGATAACTTAGGAGATTGACAGGAAAGGTCTATCTCACCTAGGTGGGGGTAAGGCCTAGAATGAAACTCAAACTGGGAAGCAGGCTGCATTGTGGGAGCAGCAGTGGGACGGGGAGACAGTTGCATTGATGGCAGCAACAGCTTTGGGATCTCTCAGTCCATGGATAGCTGGGGATGGGTAGAGTTTGAACAATAGGTTGGAAAAAAATTGCAGGGGACCCTTTGCTGGTTCTGTGCTCAAGACATTGTTGCACTGTCCATACACAGGTCTGGGTTCCAGTTTCAGAGCGAAAAGGAAATAACATTTACTATTATAGGGAAGTAGAGATCATGGCTTCAATTCTAGGGTGAAGAGAAATATTCATGGTCACTCAAATTGGAGTAGGGACCCTGTTATCAATTCTAAGGTGGAGATGAGCACTAGCAATTGCCCTTGGAAGAGAGTGGGGAAGCTGCATAGTTTCAGTGCTGTAAGGGGGACTAGCACTGGTGGATACAAAGGAACAAAGTCTCTTCCTAGATAAAGCTAAAGACCAGAGCACAGGCAAAGAGAACAGTTAATATACCTCTTCTTAAATCATACCACCTTGGAAACTCCAAAAATCTACACATCCCAGAAGAAGCTCTGAAAACAGCAGCATGAAAGCCCTGAAGCTTGAGAGAACACAACTTTAACATAAAGTTAAAAGTCAAGAAACAGATTAGAAAAAAAAATGTGCAAACAACCAAAAAGAAAATTCCATAGAGAGCTACTATGGTGAAAGGGAAGAGCAAGACATACGCATAGAATAAGAGAAAAATGTGACAACATCCTGCAAGTAAAACTTAAAAGAATAATGTAAATTGGTCTCAGGCCCAAAAAGAATTCTGAGAATAGATTTGAAAGGCTTTAAAATGTGAAATAAGAGGGGTAGAGCCAAGATGGCAGAGTAGAAGGATCAACCTGCTCTATCTCTCTCCACATAGCCCATAAAATACCTGTAAGAATGACTCTAAACAAATTTGAGAGCAGCATAAGCCACAAAACGACAGAGTGAAAGAGATTTCCAACCCAAGACAGCCTGGACAGCCAACAGGAAAGGTCTATTCCATGGAGATCAGAGCAGATGCAGCCCAGTCTTGGAAGCACAGCTCAGACAGGACTGGCACAGGCTTCAGGGCACTAAATCAGGGGTAGCAGCCATGATTCTCAGATTTCTCAACCCAGAAACACCAAAGAAAGCTCCAAAGGTGAGTAAGAAAGCACTTTCACCTGAGTGAGAGGGGAGCATGGGTCCCACCCCAGTCTGAGGGCAGCAGCAGCCACTTTTAGAACCCTCTGCCTAAACCCTGGGAGAACTGAGCCCCTGATTTGGATCTCAGCCCTGAGTGGCAGTCCTAGAGTGAGGAGGAGCACTGGTATGGTGGAGCTGGTGGTGACTGGGGAGAGGAAGTCATACTCATAGATCCTGGGTAGATAAGAATGCTTGTGGTTGCTCATAGAACAGAGCACAGGCTGGGAAGCAAACTCCTCTCCCTTGATTGTGCCACTTGGGAGGAACTGAGAACTTACAGGACCCTAGAGTATACCCACCACCTGAAAAAAGACTCAAAAGTCAAGTAACTCCCTGGGAAAATGCACAACAAGGGAAAAAATAAGATTATAGAAGATTACTTTCTTGGTGAACAGGCATTTTCTTCCATCCTTTATGATGAGGAAGAACAAAGCATACAATCAGAGGGAGACATCAAAGTCAAGGCTTCTATAAGGGAAGGATTAATTACCCAACAAGAGAAAGAGAGCAGTACAGAATGTAAAATAGATAATCTTGATAATCTCAAATTAAGAAGTTTTTGTCAAGTCATCTAAGGTTAGAAGGAAAACAAGAAACTGGGTAAAAATGTACCCCAAATTTCTTTGACAAAGATCTCATTTCTCAAATATATAAGGAACTCAATCAAATCTTTAAAAAATATCAGGCATTCCCCAATGATAAATGGTCAAAGGATATAAACAGATAGTGTTCAGAAGAAGAAATCAAAGGTATCTATATTCACATAAAAATACTCTAAATTACTGTTGTTTTAGAGAAATGCAAATTAAAACAACTGTGAAGTACCATCTCACACCCATCAGAATGATTAATATAACAGAAATGTAAAATGACAAATGTACGGGATGTGTAAATATTTGGACACTGATGCATTGCTGGCAGAGTTGTGAACTAATAAAACCATTCTGAAGAGCAATCTGGAGTTACGCCCAATAGGCTATAAAGCTGCATATACCCTTTGACCAAGCAATATCACTGATCGAACAACAAGCAAAAAGACCTATTTTTACAAAAATATTTACAGCAGTTTTTGTTGTGGTGGCCAGGAATTGAAAACTGAGGGAAAGACTATCAGTTGGGGAATGGCTGAGCAAGTTGTAGTATATGATTCTAATGGAATACTATTATGACATAAGATATGACAAGCAGGGTGGTTTCATTAAAAAACCTGGGAAGATTTACATGAACTGATGCAAAGCGAAATAATCAGAACCAGGAGAACTTTGCACACAGTAACAACAATATTGTATCATGACTAACTGACCAACTGTGAGCAACTTAGCTATCCTCAGTAATACAATGATCCATGACAGTTCTAAAGAAATTATGTTGAAAATTTCTGTCACTTCCAGAGAAAGAACTGATGGTATTTAAATGCAAATTGAAATATACTTTCTAAACTTTTTTTATTATTCTTTGTTTTATTTTTTCAATTTATATTTTCTTCTGTAGCATGGCTAATACAGAAATATGCTTTGCATGCGTGCACATGTATAAAAAACTTCTTGCCTTCTCCATGAGGGTGGAAGGAGAGATGGAGAGAGAGAATTTGGAACTCAAAATTAGAAAATAAATGTTAAAATGTTTTGTTTACATGTAATTGAGGAAAACATAAAAATTACATGTAAAAACAAACAAACCTGATTTTGGAAGATATAAGAAGAAAAAAAAGACCATAGATAATAGATCTGGTACAACTCCCTTATTTTACAACTGACAAAGTACGTCCAGAGAGGACTTTCCAAGAGCACACAAGTAATAAATGACAGAGGCAATATATTACCAAAAGCTCACTGACTTCAAAACAAAACAAGTTTGTTTTGTACTGTACAACTCCTCCCCATTTCCTGGTCTTCATCTTATCAATGATTGCCATCATCTTTTACACCAGATACTAGTCTTATAGGTCACATTTCTAGGCACCACTTTCTATCAGTCATCTTTCACGTGGGCTCCAAATTTTATCTTTACTATATGGACACCACGTTGGTCCTAGACTCTCCGGCACCAACCAAAAAAAACTTTTGAATCATTTTTCTCTGAATAACAGTTGAATTTCATTTCAAACTTTTGTGTTAAATTATCACATTAAAAGCTGTAGAAGAACTTAGAAATCACTATTTTAAGTTATATCTACAGGACAAGGAGAAAGTCTGGTGAGGTGGAGAAACAATAGAATTATAGTCAACAAATCTGGCCACGAGTCATGATTTTGAAATTTATAACTACGTGATCATGGACAACTCATTTAACAATATCAAGACTTACTTTCCTCACCTGTAAAATAGGCATAATAGGACTCCAACTGGGTTCCTTATAACCTTGTTGAGAGGAGATCATTTTATAACTTTTAAAGTACTAAATAAATACAAGTTATGCCTATTAATGGAATACTGGAGAGATTGTTTTTACAACCTAATTTTTTTCAAAATCTGTTATTATTATTAAATATTATTTTGAAGAGGGAGGCTTGGACCTGCAATTTCATTTACATAGGAAAAGTTCCTGGTTTCAGAATCAGAATTCCAACCTAGTTTTCTTAACTACAGTTCCTCTGTTCTCACACGATGCTGTTAGTGAGGAAACTTCATCTACCCGTTCAGATAATCATCTTATCTAGAACTGCAGCCTTGTAGAGTTGATTAAGTACATACCCAGGGACACAGTTCATATGTATCAAAGGCATAACTTGAACCCAAGTCTTCCTTCTTTAAGGATGGAAGAGGAAAGTCTACCTATTACATCTTAATACCTCTCTTCTCATTTGTTCCTAGCAATAAAAATGAATTGAAAATCTTAAAGAAGCTATTTGGTTCTGAGGATCTTGCTCTCTTGTGAGTTAAGGAAGGGCAGAAAATGTAATCGAATGCAAAGGGCCCTAGTCCTGCTATAGGACATGGTAGTAAATACTAAAGCTCTGGAGTTGAGGAGTAGCCACAAATTGGAGAGAAGTCCCCGATTCCATTGCTATCCCACAGAAACAATTTTACAATCGAAAGCTTGATTCTTGAATGCTATTAGATAGTTTGATGTGACCTGAGCTGACAACTAATCTTTTGAGAAATTTTATTCTTATTGACAAATAACTTAATTATGAATAAATTTTAAAATTCAATAAAAAAATGAAGTTGACCAAAATTTGGAGTAGAGACTATAAGCAAAAAGCTCTAAATTTAGGAGTTTACTACATACTAAATTTCCAGGCTCTCCTATTTTTCTTGCCATGAAATTTCATTTTAATTGCTAGAAATCATATTTCCTTTTTGTACAAGAGAGAAATAAAACAGATTTATTAACCAGCCTTTTTATTCTAATTTTAAAGGGAAAAAGAAACTCAGTTGGAGAAAGAAATGATGATGTTTTTATTTCTATAGCATCTGAAGGCTTTATAAGGAAAGGAATCCGAAATTGTCCAAAGTTCTGTATCCAGTCAGAAGAATTCAGATATGCAACTAGAATTTTTAATACCATCCCATAAAAGTTGCAAGACAGCAATTCCTTTCTATTTCTTTGAGTTCTCTATGTGTTCTGTGTAGTTTGGATGGGTGATTTGGTAGTGTACATACATTTTTTTTCTCCTGAAGTTGGGTGGAATGAACCGTTCAAACACAAAATAACTTAGATGATTTCTATTTCCTTGTCCTTAATTTACCAAAACAAGCCTCTCAACAGTAAGTGTTTTGTTGACTGAGATCAAAACATTTTGTTCCTGGAAGAGGCCTCAGAAATAATCGAGTGTGAGTCCCTTATGTTACTGATGAGAAATCACAATCAAAGAGATTTCAGAAATTCCCACAGCCCTCTGCTTAAGTTGATATAGTGAAAAGAGCACTGGTTCCAGGATCAGAGGACATTTTTTTCAAATTTCACAGGTGAAGCTTACTTCTTCTGGCTCTTTTCCTTCTGGGCCTGAGTTTTCTCTCCTGCAAAAAAAGGCTTGAGTAGACAATCTATTTCCTCATGGTATTATGATAATAGAGTGCCTAGCATAGACAGCAGGGACCAGAAAAAGAAATCAGTGTTTGAAAGTATCTGCCAAGAAACAGCTAATTATGTGAAATTATATAACTAAAAATAGAATGAGATATGGACATACTTTAAAAATTCATCACCATTATCTATGTGTAATACACGTGTGTTTGTGTACCCAGAGAGCAACCTCTACTATGTAATGTGTTTGTCCTTCATTGCCAAAAAAGACCATGCCACCAGAGAAATGATGACATGACTTGCACTTGACTTTGTTTTGAGTGAGGGAGGGCTGTGCAGGTCACCAGCCTCACTTCTCCTCCAGAGCCATCTGAATCCAGTGACCAGATGTTCATCAGGATGACTGGAGATGACCCAGGATGAAGCAATTGGGGTTAAATGACTTGCCCAAGGTCATATAGCTAGTAAGTGTCAAGTGTCTGAGGTGAAATTTGAACTCAGTTCTTCCTGATGTCTGCACTGCACCACCTAGCTGCCCCCTGCTATATAGTAGAGATTTGTTGACTGATTGATTCTTTGATACTGGATTTAGTTCTAAATAATAAGCTACCACAAAAATGACCAGAGTTTCTCAATCTGGGATCCAAAAATTTACCAAAAAAAGATAAATGTATTTCAATATAATTGGTTTTCTTTTTAATTCCTTTTTGAAAAATTTTACATATTTAAAAACATTATTCTAAATAAGGCTCTGTAGGCTTCAACAACCTGCCAAGGGCATCTATGACTCAAAGAATGTTAAGAACACATACTGTAAGCAAATATTCCTTCATTACTCATTTTTTTAAAATATAGGATTATACTTAAAAAAAATTTCATTGTTATTTACAAAAATCTGAAGGAAAGGAAAATCTACAACTTCTCTCTCTCTCTCTCTTTCTCTCTTTCTCTCCTTTCTTTTCCTCTGTCCCTCTCTCTCTCAAAATGAAAAATACTGTCCTCAACATTGACACTTGGGAAGGTACACTCAACTCCTGTAAGTACAGATCTAAAATTTCTTTTGATTTTTATGTATCCATCCCATCTCACTGTGTTCAGAGAAGAAAGTGAAAGTAGCTTTCAAAGTGCATATTTTCTGGAGGACAAATATAAATTTTAAGGAGACTCAATGCCCAAGAGGGACTAAAGAGAAATTGCATCGTGAGTATGAAGGATTCAATATACTAAGTCCACACCTATGGCTGAGGACCACACGACCTGTTTATCTAATTCCACAAGGTCAACCATAATTAGCACAATTACTCTGGGACTGGATATCAAATTTATGGACTATTCAGACTTTTAAAAGTTCTCTCTTTGTAGTAAAATTGGATGTGATGGGATTTTACCTGCAGTCCTGAAAACTGGGCTAATCTACATGACTAAGATCAGACTTATTCCAAAGTCAGACAAGTCTTTCTGAGCAGTTTACAATTTAATAGTGATAATAACTTACATGGTAAGGAAACAACATTACCAAAAAAAGTACTGGAATACAGGAATTTGGTTAATAGTGAAAACATTACCTCCTGCAATTACGGTGAATATTTTGAATGCAGGCACTTATTTGTGAATATCTCAGATATTGGTGGAGAGAAAGAATGGTATAGGGACTTGGAGCAAAAAGAAGACCTGAATTTAAATCCCACTTAACACATTTATTACCTATGAGAACATGGGCAGGTCATTTAACCTATTTGTACCTTGATTTCCCTATATATAATGAGACCAGATTAGATGATCTCTACAGTATCTTCTTGATTTTTCTCTTTGATCCTATGAGAGATCATTAGACCATGAGTAGCTGGTGTGTGGTGGGGTGGGGGCTGGAGAAAAGATGGCAGAGTACAAGCAGGGACCTGCTTGAACTCTTCCTCCAAATCCCTGAAAATACCTGTAAAAAATTACTTTAGCCAAATTCTAGAGCTGCAGAACATACAAAGTGATGGAGTGAGACAAATCTCCAGCCCAAGACAGCTTAGAAAGTTGACCGGAAGCATTTGTCTCACCAGGCTGGTAACACAGTACAGTCCAGCTTGGACCACTCCAGCACAGAGACTTCTTCAGCAACAAGAGATGAACACAGTAAGTCAGCTATTTGGCTGGGAAGATGAGCAAACAGAGGAAAAAAAAGTCAGACTACAGGATCCTACTTTGATGACAAAGAAGATAAAAACATACAACCAGAAGACAACAAAGTCAAAGCTCCTACATCAAAAGCTTCCAAGAAAAATATGAATTGGTGGAAGGCCATTGAAGAGCTCAAAAATGATTTTGAAAATCAAGTAAGAGAATTAGAGAAAAAAATGGGAAGAGAAATGAGAATGATGTAAGAAAATCATGAAAAATAAGTCAACAGCCTGATAAAGAAGATCCAAAATAAAATGAAGAGAATAACACTTTAAAAATTAGTCTAATTCAAATGGCAAAAGAGGTCCAAAAAGCCAATGAGGAGAAGAATACCTTAAAAAAGCAGAATTGGTCAAATGGAAAAGGAGGTCCAAAAACTTGCTAAGAAAATAATTCATTCAAAAAAGAGTAGCTGGTGTGTGGCATGCTAAAATAGAAAAAATGCAAATAAACAGATGAAATAATTTAAATATACTCTGAAATGTCACCTCAGAAAATATAACCTCTCTGGAAACTTAAAATAACCCTGATGTTTCACCTCACACCCTTTAAATTGGCAATAATTGCCAAAAAATGGAATAAAGGCAAAGAATTAAAAACAAAGTAAATGACCATCATTCAGTACATGACTAAACAAATTATGGTAAGCAAAAATAAATTATATTGTAATAAATTTATGGAAAAATCTACATGAATGAATGTAGTGTCAAACACACAAAGCCAAGAAAACAATATGCAAAATGATTTTTAAATGGAAAAGAATAACCAAAAATATATACTACACAAATCAAAAGTAAATGCTGAAAAATTATAAAGAACAAGTATGACTCAAATGGAAACATACAAGCCTCCCTCCCTACCTCTTTCCCATCTATTTTTCAGACTGTATCAATGTATTAATTAGTTTTGCCATTTTTAAAATTTTTATTTTTTTCTTTTTAAAAATATTACTTGCAATATAGTATGTCTCTAGAAGAGGGACGGATAGAAGCAGTGATCCTGGAGGAAATTATGGAGAGACTTAAAAAAAGAAATCAATCAAAAATATTTCTTTTCTATTTTAAACTAAATTATTTATTTAATTTATTATTTTTATTTTCAAAATCTGTAGAAACATCCCACACTGCACTTCCTGAGTGCCATCCCTTAGACAGAATCCTACTTTGTCTAAATCAAGTTCTAACCCTTCATCTACATACTCTACAATCTTTGTGTCACATGACATAGAATTCTGGACCTGAAGTTAGGAAAACATGAGTTCAAATCTAGCCTCAGACACTCAGATGTGTGATCTTTAGACAAATCACTTCAATTCTGTCTGCCTCAATTTCCTCATCTGGAAATATATATATCAGCTACTTCTTGAGCTTATTGTAAAAATATGATGAGTTAGTTTGTAAAGCACTTTGCAACACTTAAAGCCCCACAAATCCTATTATTATAACTTCAGCATAAACAATAAGAGAATACCTATTGAAAATCCATTAATATTTTGCATCACACCAACCTCTGCATTTATTGATTCTAATCAGAAGAATAAATTCATTGCTTATTTTTGTTACAGGAAAAAAGGTTTTTACAGACAAATGTCTTACAATCAGCAGTAATAACAGTGCACCAGGACAGCATGTGTTCTGTTTCAAGTAAGGACTAGCAAGCCAGGCATTTGGTTATAAGGCTTTTCCTGGTAAAGGACCATCTTTAAATTTGTTTGATTTGATTACTTTAGAGAAAGTGATGCATAGGTTGTTAGTTTGTTTCTTTTAGGAAGTGGACACATAATTTCACAATGAAATTTGTGGGAAAGTCTAAGAAATTAGTTGGCTTCAAAAATACTTAAAAAGTTGGGTTAGAAACAGATAACCTAAACACTTCTGAGATGAATTGTAATTATAAAGGAAATTCAGAGAATCTAAAAAAGAATATTGGAGAAAATATTAAAGTCAGAAGGGAAAAGAAGCAGGACAACAGAAAGAAACAAATTTTCAAAAGCAGAAGGAAATATTTTATCACTTGTATATATTGTACTGTTTACTGATCAGCTCTGAAAATTTTTGTGGGCATAAATTCTCTTATCATATAAGAAACTGATTGGGGTTATCACCACCTTACGAGAACGGCTGACATTTTTCTTTTCATGTTTCTGTGATTATTATATAGTGCAAGGTAACTCAAAAGATTTTATATATGAATTCTGACTTTTATAATATTCTTCTAGAAAGTATCCAAGGGTTCCTAAAAATTTTACATCTTTGAATCACGAGATTGGAAAGAGGAAGTGCTTGGGATATGCTGAATAGTGTAATGAGGACTTGGTCATGAATTTACTATTATGATGGCACAATGCATCTAAGACCATATGTGGCAAAGGTAAGTTTGGGAGACACTTCAATTAGTGTGTATTTGTATGTACCCCCTCCCCCCCCACACACATATTTGTGACAATATGTCTTAGGAATTAAGGAGTAAGTTGAAGTTGGTTACGTGATAAAATATCAAGATAGAGAAAAAATTAGATTATCCTATTTATATTAGGAAGTTATCATGTTTGTAGAACTGCAAAAAGCCTATTTTATAGAAATACACTTAGCTAAGATATTTAGAACAAGAAGTGAAATGGAGTGAAAAATCCTGAGGGACTTAATATGTAATGGGGTATGATTTTTATGTTGCATTTAATTAGAGACTAACAGAAGACAAGCAAATGCTGTTGCTAATTTGGTTATTCAATCACATGTTGTATGATATCTGTGATGTTTATGTTAATGCCGTAGTTTGGGAGTTTAGAAATAAACGTAAGTTAATTGGGGTACCCATTCCTACCTGATGGATATGAATAGACTGGGGATTCACTGCAGCTCTTTAAGAAACAAACAAGTAAGGAGTAAATTATTGTTTGTGTTATCCAAACCTCTGGGGATCCTGATATGGTACCAAAGCAGCTGCTCAGGTGAAGAGATAAGATCACTCAGCATTCATTCACCAAACTTTTATTAAGCACCTGCTCTGGTGATGGCTATGCTAATCATTGGAGGAGAATTCTATAAAAGAAAGAAATGTCAATAGAAATTATGACTATGAGATGAACTTAGGGCCAAGCACCCTCTACTTGGAGGGAATTATGGGATATCCAAGGATTGACCTCTCCTGGGAATTCTTTGGGAAAAGTGTGTTGTGTGTGTGCACAAGTGGAGTGGGTGATCGTGTAGGTAACTGCTATTTTCCAGGTTATGATTGACTTAAAGACATTCTGCTAACTATGTGTTACTATCAGGTCAGGGTATCCAGGTGAAGTAATATTTTGGTGAATATTAACTAATTTTCATTCCAAGTTTTCCTTAACCCAACCTATTCCACACTACTACCACACACACACACACACACACACACACACTCACACACACATCAGCAACCATTTATTAAGTACCTACTATGTGTCAGATACTATGCTAAACACTGGGGATAAAAAGAAGGGTAGAAGACAGTTCTTACTCTTGAAAAGTTCATAATGAAAAGTTCTAATGGAATAAACATAAAATAACTATGTATGAAGAAACTATATTCATGATAAATTTGAAATAAGACAGTGAAGCCATTGGAATTAAAGATAGTCAGGAAAGGTTTTCTGAAGAAAGAGGATTTTAGCTGGGACTCTAGGAAACCAGATTAGCCAATAGGGAGAGATGAGGAGAGAGAGCATTCCAAGTATGGGGGACAGGCAATAAAAACAGCCCAGAGTCAGAAAATGAAGTGTTGTGTTTGAGCATCAACAAAGACGTCAGTGTTATAGGTTAGTAGCATAAATGTGATGGAAGGTGAAAGTTAGACTGTTAACATATTTAAAGATATAAGAATACTAAAAGAGTCAGGGGGTTGTAGATTATAAAGGTATTTTTAACATGAATCAGAGGATTTTATATTTGACTGGGAGTCATTGGAATTTACTGAGCTGAGAAATGACATGGTCAGACCTGTGCTTTAGGACTGTCTCTTTGACAGTGGAGTGGCAGATAGATTGGACTAGGGAGAGGTTTGAGTCAAGTAGGAAAACCAGCAGTATTCTGGGAATGAGGTGAGGAGAGCTTGTACTCTAATGGGGGGAGAAAATCTGCAAACAAGTACATACAAAAAAGTTATATGCAGTTCAATATTGTTATATGTACACATTTGCACATGCTACAAACTGAAGAGTCTCCACAGTTTCTTCACATATGCTTTGAGATAACTTTCATCAATCAGTCTGTAATGTTCTAGTATCATTTCTCCACTCCCTGCCATGGAGACTCTTGTCTAGAATTAGAGAAGGTATCCCCGGTGGTATATTAGCCTTACGTATGTGTTCTGAAACTGGGAAAGGGACAGCTGGGTATTTCACCATGTTACTTTATTCCGATTTGTCCATTATTCCAGCTCTCCTAGATTCTCTTGCATTTAAACTCTACTTTTCTTATAATACCCAAATTCAAATTTGGGGATCTTTTTGAGAGAAAATTTGGTATACATCTTCAAAGTGTGGCCTTATTCCCTGGGCAATTGGCCATGACTTTCTTTTTAATCTCTTCTTTAGGGAAATAAAGGACTTTATTTTAGACCACTCATGCCATTCCTCTGCAGAGGACTTATTCCTCAAAATTTAGAAGATATTGCTATCATGCCATAAATTTTCCTTCATATGTCTTCATCACCATGATAACCAGAAACCAAACAAAAATGATCACTTCCCTATTCAATATCTTTATCTAAATGGTTCATTTCCTAATGCCCCAATTTTATAACTAAATTTCATAAAGCTTAATGGAAATGTTGCAGATGCTAAACAGTGATGAAGAAAAAGCAGTAGGCTAAATAAAAAATTACTTCTATTGACAGAAATAACTATTAATGACAGAAACACACGCACACACATGCCATGATATACTGGACAAAGAGTTGACATTGGTGCCAAAAGGATGCGAGTTAAATTCCAGCATTTGACAAATATTGGCTGTGTAACCCTAAGCAAGTAATGTAAAGTCTCAATGTTGCTGTCTATTCTCTAATAAAACATTATAGATTGCTATGAGTTCACAGATTTGCATTGACAAAAGAAGCATCCTCACCAAGAGTTCCCTACATCAGGGCAATTATAACTCTGTTTCTCATTTATACATGTATATACATATATGTATACTTACATACATATGTATGTGTATGTATATGAGCACAGGCATATACATAGAAACACTCAAACACAGACACACATAAATGTACACATACATTTCCACAGTTTTCTTGACTTAAGAATTTTTACTACTGTTCTACTTACAATTTTTGTACATGAATACATGGGATACCAAGTTCAGTATTTGTTAATTATTTCTTCATCCTTCATAATATAGCCACAAATTTATTCCCACACAATTGGGAATCACAAAGTAAATTCAAGAGGCTAAGGTGAATACATATATACATACACATACACACACACGCACATGTACAAATCTATAACCAGAATATCAATAATGAAAACTTCTTTAATCTTAATATTGAAAAATTTCCCTTTAGGTTGATCATATAACCTGTTTTGATTGCTATACTAGTGTAAAGTTAATGACAGTTAAAGATTTTCCCCACCCATTAATTGGCCTGAGGTGGAGTCCATTAAGGGAAGCATGATTAGGGGAGGCTTGTTTTGTAGGAAGGCCCACATCTTTTGTTAATTTCTATATGTGTGTGTGTGTGTGTGTGTGTATGTGTGTGTGTGTCTGCATGTGCGTGTGAGGTTTTGATTTGATGGTGTACTCTTTGGAAGAAGGTTTGTGTGCCAGATGAGACACTGGGTAGCCTTTAAGGAGCCCCCAGCTTTCAAAACTCAGATGTTGGTGCTTCTCTCTCTGGTAACTATATATGCATGTAATGGTCCGACAGCTGGAGCTATATGTTGATCTGTGATGTATGTATTGCCTATGGTCAAACAGTTAGAAGCCATGTCTGTTGGTCTTTATTTATCTGCTTGTATTTCAATCTAAAGTAGATTGTTTACCCCTCAAAAGTTGGTTTTCTTTTAGAAAAGCAGATCAAAGAACTTGTGCTAGCAGGTCATCCTAAGTATGCTAGAGTGCTTGTTATTACAGCTAGGGATTAAAAATCATTGTCAAAAGAAAGTCTTAATAGGCAAAAAATAGGCTTTAACTGCTAATTTATGAACTGAATTGAAATACTGAGGAGCCAGTAAGACTGTCTGATTGGAAACCCTGAAGGAGTCATTGTGCTTTGGCAGACTGTGCTATTACATGTCACCTTTTGGAGAACAGTTCCCTGGTGGGTTATTAGATCATCATGGCTCTGGTCTATCTGTTTTTTGCAAGGCAGTCATAAAAGTAAGTACTAAGAACTTCCCTGTACTTGCTGGACAAAGAACTTCCTCATCTCCACCAAAAAAAAATGTGCTAGATAAATTAGAAAAATTAATGTCAGAAAAAATAGTTACTGGAGAATTGACTAAATTTAATGAAAAAAAGGAAGGACACAAAAGTGATTCTTAGAACCTGAGAAGCATAAACCTTGATCCAAAGAGCCAGAATGGGATTGAGACGTATGACAAGAGAAGACTGTGCCACATGGACTAGACTCAGAATAGTTATGTTCAAGGATCAGTCTAAATTTCTTTAAATAGTTGTGTTGCTTCACTTCTTCAATTCTGAGTTTCCCTTCCTGTGAGTTTAAGGGGATCAGACTCTAGGATGTTGAGAGTTGTTTTTGTATGCAACTGGGAAATAAGAAATACAGGTAATGTGGCATAGAAATCTATCTTGCCCTACAAGAAAAGAGAGAAGACTGGAATAAGGGAAGGGAGGGGTGTGATAGAAGGGAGGGCAGATTGGGGGAAGGGGTAATCAGAATGCATGGCATTTTGGGGTGTGGGGAAGGGAGAGATGGGGAGAAAATTTGCAACACACAATTTTGTGTAAACAAATGTCAATAACATCATTGTGGGGGCGGAGCCAAGATGGCGGAGTAGAAAGACTCACCTATGCTGGGTCCGAACCCACAGCCCATAGATTGCCTGTAAAAAGAACTCCTGACAAAGTCTGGAACAGTGGAAGCTGCGCAGAAACACAGTGAAGGAGAATTCTGCTGCAGAGAGCCCTGAAAAACCGACCGCAAAGGTACCAAGGGCGGGAGCGGAGTCCTGTCCTGCCGAGCGCTCCCCTCCTCCGCCCCGGCCATGCGGCACTGAGAGGAGCGAGCAGAGCCCAGCAGGCATCAGGGACCTGAATCTCCGGCGGCCGAGAAGGTCCCTCCACCCACAGACGCACAGGTCAGTGAGAGAGACGGGCTGAGAGGGGAGCGGGGGATCTCCGGGACTCGGGCCCC
>CM053774.1:96012556-96043496 GCA_028658325.1 Potorous gilbertii | reverse complement strand
GTATCTGGGTAGTTGGTGGTATTACACACATACACATACACACACGTACACATACATATATACAGGAGTACACACACACACATTCACACATGCACGCACACACAGAGACAGAGCACAGAGTGAATTGAATAGGATGGGATCATATCTTAAAAGAAATGTCAATAACTAAAAATAAATAAAAAAATATAGAAGAAAATAAAAGAAAAAGACAACCTACCAAGTGCAGAAGAGACATCCATTTTTTGCATGTGACCAATTTGGGGATCCATTTTACTATATTGTGAATATTTATTATGAGGGTATCACTTTTCTTTTTACATTATTCAATGGGAAGCAGTGGATAGGAAAAATAATGAATGCTTATAAAATAAATAAATGTAAGCGACAAAAACATGCAAAGAGATAAAGGGGAAGAAAAAACAAAATAATAATTATGACAGCTAACATTTATATCGTACTATGTGCCAGTCACTGTGCCAAGTGCTTTCCAGTGATGTCATTTGATCCCCACAACAACTCTGGAAGGTAGATATTCGTATTGTCCTTATTTTACAGATGAGTAGAATGAGACAAAGAGAAATGAAGTGAATTGCCCAAGATGGCACCTCTAGTAAGGGTCTGAAGCTGGACTTAAACTAAGACCTTCCTGACTCTTGCTCTGTCTCTTTACCCACTGTGCCACCTAGCTTCCAACAAAGAGGAAAAGATTAAGAGGGATAGAAGAAGAGAACCATTTTATGAATGATAGTATCTCTCCATGTGCCTTTGGTCCTGTAGACTCATCAGTGCAATCATAAAAATAAATTTTGAGTCAAATTGGTAACATCTAACATTTCATCTCAATTCTTAGAGTTTACACTGTTTGGGGTATTTTCATCTTTTTTATTTTAACTTCTAGGTCCTCAAATTCCCTAATAAGAACTTTTTTTATAATCAAAACAACCATGTCAATAAAACTTTGTGTTATCACATTCATGTAAATTTTGTCAATGGAATAACAGATTCTGCCCAAAAGAAAAAAGTAATTAAAAAATGCACATAAAATTTAGGTCATCTTTCATCTCTTTCTCTCATTAAACACACATTTGGAACAACACTTGTTTTAGCATAAATGATCAATTTAATTGCCATTAGTGAGCCAGTATACCATACAGCTTTTGTTCTACAATGTTATATATTTTATTGTTCAGAGATCATGTGAACCTGATCTTCATTTACCTGAAACAAAGTCTCCGAGGAACTTTCAGACACTCATGGCTCTTCTTATTGCCTCTAGGTCACTATGTAAAATAGATTTCCCATGCTCTGTATCGTATTGTATGCAACACTTCTTTATATTCTCCCAATCTTTTGCCTATACATACTTTTAGATCTGTACTCAATACTAAGACTCGATTTCCCTAATTACTCCAAGTTATTAATCAACACATTTCCTTAATTGTAGCAGTGTGCATGGATTTAAGCTAGCCTTTCTCATTTCCTAAATCAATACACACTCATTCACACATAAACGCACATGCACATAAATACACACATATACATACACACACACACACACACACACACACACACACACACACACACACACCAAATCATCAGTCTTTTCCTGACACTTGCTTTTGATATTGACCGCAAAGTGCCACTTTGGCGATTTCTTCTTCCTGTGTATGTATGTTTTGTAAATCACCTGAAATTTCTCCTTCCATTGTGCTTTACCCCTTATTTCTCTTCACCCATCAATCATTCTAAATAGAATGTCTTACTTTTCAAATTTATTTTTGATATATTTTCTCAATAAAATATGTATATGCATATTTGGGTATATGCATTCATTCATATATCCATGCTTTCATCTTGACTGTATTTCAGAATGGAACATTGGTGTACAGCTGCTTTAGAACTGAGGGACTTCTGAGAGGTTTTTCTTAACCTCTAAATAATATGTAAACTTCCCTCATGGAGAATGGTTATATTTTACAGCCTCTCTCTGTTCATTAATTTATCTGATTGACTAAATAAATATATTTAGTTGGGAAGCTATGGCAGTAGTAAGCATATAACCATGCGCTACGTTGTGGTTATGTGCCTGATAGACACTTCTCAGCATTCTGTATATCTTCATTATTCTAATATCTGGGGCTTGAGTAGAGATACAAAAGTTCTAAAGAACACAGAGAGAGGAATAGAAAATTAATAACCTAGGTTATTTTAGGAGGAACATTGTATGCAGAAAACAAAAAAGTAATTTAGTCAAGAAATCAAAATTATTTTCTTGGTTTTACCTTTAATTATCTGTGTAACAAGTCAAAACATATAAATTTACTGGGTTATCAATTTTTTTATCTGTAAAATAAGGGGGGTATACTAAATAATCTCTGAAGCTATCTATAACTCTAAATATTAGGTCGTCCCTATTTGTCACCATTTTATTTCTTTCAAGATTCTGATGGTTTTTCCCTACCTGCAAAACACTACTCACCTCCTCAATGAATTGAGCACCTGACTCACAGTCTTTCCTACTCCACACATGTCATCATCCTAGGAGATTTTGACCTACTTATTGATTTATCCTCAAGCATCCTTGCTTCCGAGTTTCTCAATTTATTCATTTGCCATGATCTATTTCTCCATCCCATAGCAGCCACATACAGTTATCAACAATTTCACCACTAGTATGGTAAAATGATTGTGAAATGCCTTCTGATAACAGTCTGTTCACATTTTAACTCTCCCTCTTCTCTACAATGCTAAAACCTATTCTTTAGCTTCTCTGCCACCTGAAAATGCTCTACCCTTCCATTCTTCCCTAGACCAATAGCCTTGGAGTCTTCACTTCCCCAGTTGACTACTTGGTAAACAAACTTAAATCTACATGTCCCTCATCTCAGGTCCCTTGCTCCATAGTCTACTACAAATCCTTTCCTGATGAAGCTCAGTGTTGGATTGCCTTACTATCTCCTGCCTTGTCTCCTAATTACTTACTGCTGACCAAAGTTAGAGAAAATCATGATACAAGGTTAACTTGGTCCACCACATATTTATGGTATGTAACATCAACAGGACTTTCACTATGGCAAGAAAATAATTTTATACTCTTCAATTAATTCATTGTGCTAACCACCAGAAATCTTTCCAAACTTCTCCATCCATCTTCAAGCATGATTTCTTTTTCATGGGAAAAAATGTTCTACCCTCCTTATCATTGGCAGCAGCAATTGCTGACCAACTGCCACCAACACAGAGAGAGGCACATAAACCCTGGAAATGTCAATGCCTCCCAGACCACTGGCTCAGTCCTCACAGCCATCATCTGAAGAGGCCCTTCCTGTTGAGAAAGGGCCAACCATCTCCAACCAACTAGCAATGGTCAGTCAAGCAATGAACACTTACAAGACAGATGATCCAGGGTAGATAAAGCAGTCAGCGACGAGAACTAGGTGGATAAAACCACCACCTCTACTTTGACCATTATCTCCTTTCAGACCTAGAGAGACAACCCATGACTCTGAACTCAAGAGACTTTGGACGAGCAATGGATCTAGCCTAGTATTGAACTTCTCAACACCAGAAAGTGATATGATTTTATCAGTAGAGATGACATTAAAATAGAGACATTAATATATTGCTGCTGCAAACCAAGTACTACCTGAATTACAGTTTAAACCTGTATATCTGTTGATTTCCATGTTAGATTGTGAGGTCCTTGAGAACAAAGGCTGTCAAACTTTTTCATGTGCATCTCAGGGATATAACAGAGTGCTTTGCATGGATAAAGCACTTACTAAGTATCTTAATCACTCCTTATATAAAAATTTTTCTATGCCTGTCAGACACTGTGTTCTTCATGAGTTTACATAAAGTATACAGTACTAATGTATAAAGCACTATCTTATTTGTAGCATAAATAGCTTTTCCTTCAAGTCCAGGCATTGACCGAGTGAGTCATTTGGGATCAAATTACTTAATTGCTTCAAAGTAGCTTTAATTATCTGTATGCTAAAAGAAGAATTCAAATATCCTGAACAGAATGGTCATGACACTGTTTTATTGAGGTTATTCAAAAAACTACTATATTTAAAATATCTAGTCTTCAAGACTAGCTTTATTATTTTCTTAAAATCTCAATTTTTCCCCTTTGCTTTCCTGTTCATCAACTTAATTAGCCAATTAGTGCTTGCTATATTTGAGCCATGTTTCATCAGTCTTACTAGAATTCTGGAAGAAAATTATGATTAAGAAAGATCTTTGCTTCTCTTTTTTTCCTACTTATTCAAAACATAAAACCAAGAGACATTTTCCTATCACCCTCACTCAAATTCCAACTCCCATCCCTCCACTCATCCCCAGTAAAAACATATTTATTCCAAGCATCTATGATATTGTATCAGTAAGCATCCCAACATACACAGGGGGACCTGCTCTCATGGTTTCTTAGATCTGCATTCATAAAAGGAAAGCAACTTTCAAGGGGTTAACAATCACTTTAATCAAGCACATATATCATTCCTTTAAGCAAATATATATATCATTCAGTTAGTTCAGGGAGTCAGCACCTGAATTTCAAAGAAAATACAGAGAAATCAAAAGATCACCAGACATGGCTTCCTCTGCCTGAATACAACAAACAGTTGGACCCATAATTAATCTGACCATAATTACCAGAGAGACATCTGGGTTCTCAAAGCCAGGGGGTTCCTTAGCAGCTTCCCAGAGTCTGCATCTGGCACGCAAACCTTCTTACCAAAAACTAAACCCCAAAGTAAAACCTCACCTCAGAGTATTTATGACTTTTTAGAGTCAGAGGGCTTCACAACCCTTTGACCCAGTGTCTCAACAGAAAAAAAAAGGTATTTGGGACCCTCCTACAAAGCCACTCCCCTAATCAAGCTGCCCCAAATAGGCAGGAAAGATCTTTAATTATATTAAAATAATTAATAATACAAATACATACTGTTTCTAGTTAAAGAAACTCTTGTTTCTGTACTTTACTCTTTGTAAAGACTCTTGATTGATAAAGGCAAGATTCAACCAGAGGCACTTGACTATACTAAAATAGCAAAAGATCCTATTTTGATTGCCATCAGAGATATCACCACCAATGTTGGGATGTCTTCCATCTACCAAAGCAAGTTACAACTCTCTGTAAACACAGTCCCAAAGACTATTGGTGTAATACATTTTTCTCATTAGCAGAGATAAATGTCCTGTCTCTGTGAGGGACAGCAGAGAGCTCAGGAAAGAAAAGAGCTCAAATTCTTCAATTCTTCCTGAGCTGGTCTTCTTTGAATTCTCTTCAAGTTTTGGGTCACTTCAGGCATTACAGTGACTTTGCATAGCTATGGTTTCCAACTTCAGGAAGGAAAATGGAAGCAGTCAAACCTATTTTAGGTTGTTGAAAGAAATGACTGTTGCAAGAAGTCATGAGAGGAGCTGGCCATCTATATCATTTTCCTACTCAAACTTAATACAATATAGACTTGGAGAAACCTCCTCTTGGGTGATAAATAGGCCTCTTTCTCTTGGCTGAGCTGAGCTACTTCACATGCTGAATTGTCTGATGTATATAATATAATATAATAATATAATAAATTATAATATAATAAAAAATAATGCAATGTAATATAATATAATGTAGCATAGTATAGTGTAGTGTAACAGACCAAAGTATAACATAACATAGTATAATATAATATAAAGTAATATAACATAACATAAAATAATATATAATACAATACAATGTAATGCAATATAGTATAATATAATATGGTATGATATATGACATGACATAACATGAAATAACATCATATGACATAAAGTAATATAATGTAACAATGTGTTCTTATAAGTGTACCTTCTCTGATTTCTGATCAGAAGATGATTTTTATAGATACTGGTATACTGAACATTCAAAAGCAATTAAATGGCTCAGTGGAGAGAGGAGTAAGCCTGAAGAAAAACTGAGTTCATATCTATCCTCAGACACTCATTAGCTGTGTGACCCTGAGCAACTCACTTAACCTCTATTTGCCTTAACCCACAGGAGAAGGAAACCAAAACCACATGAGTATATTTGTCAAGAATACCCCCCATAGGAATCATGAAGTGAAGGATATGACTAAAAAGTGAATAACCATAAAAAGTCATAAGCATTCAAGACCTCTGATGTACGTGGAACAAGCCAAAGTTTCAAAACAGAGATCTAGAGGGGAAAAAAAAGAAGTCAAAACCATGTAGGAGCCAGAAGAACCTATCATGCCTGTAGTCCATTCTGCTATTTGAATTATCCTGTAGAGTCCACAGTAGCTAGCATCATTCCAGAGACATCCCAGGCCCAACACACTTATTGGGTGCACGAACTTAAGTAATTTGCCTAACCTTTTTACGTATCATCTTAATTTCCTCATCGGAAAAATGAAACTAATACTAGTGCCTCCCTTTCAGGGTAGTTGTTAGGATCTAATGGGTTAATACATTCATAAAGTTGAAAAATCATATATACACGTTATTAATATTATTAATAATAAAATCTGTCTTTTTTACATACCTATGAAATAGATCACAAAATTAAAGTATGGCAGGACAACGACATTGGGCGGAGGGGGGTTAAGTTTCATTAAACCTAATGATAAGAAAGAAACATTAGTATCACTACCACTGCTAATAAAAAAAATAGCAACATGCTTCCATGCTTTATCTAAATTTGTTTCTCACAATAACCCTGAAGGGGTAAGTAGTGCAAGGTAATTTTCCAGATGAATAAACTGAAACTCAGATTCAGGGAATCACAACATGGCTAGAATTATAAGATATCATTTAAAACCTAGAAGGGAAATGAGGCATGATCTAGTTCCAACCTCTTATTTTTTTGATGAGGAAAACCTTTGAAATTTTAATTATAACTCTTTCACATAAAATTAGTCACTATTCATTATTGTGGCTGCATCGTATTCGAAATATGTAAAGAAAAAGTAAAAATACAGAATAACATAATTTGGGGAATCCCAAAGAATTTTAAGAAATTTTGGGTTCTCAGGCCTAAGGATCAAAATATGTTGGATATATGTTGAAAATATGAAAACACTATGAGGGAGGAAATAAAGATAGTGAAAATTAATGCCTCCAAAGAGATCACCTGTAATGCATGCTACAAGGAGAAGCTAAGGCTAGTGGATCATTTGAGGGTAGGCATATGAGGTGCAATGGGGCTAAAGTTGGTCATTAAGTCAGCCCAAATATGATGAATGGCTATGAGAGGAGAGCACTGAGGTGGCCTTTGGAAGGGTAAATTGGCTGAGGTTGGAAAAAATGAAACACGTCAAAACTCCCATGCTGGGATGAAACCAAGATGATTCCTGGAGTGGCAGAACCAAAAAAAATAATGGGACAAAGCAATTTTCCAGCCCAAAACAATTCAGAAGCTTGACAGAAAAGGTCTGTCTCACTGAGGTGAGAGTAGAGCACAGTCCAGCCTAGACCACATCCCATTAAGTAAGCAGTAGGCATAAGGGGCAACTGAATCTGCAGGAGTGGCTTCTGGAGGTCTCAAACAAGAGACCATAAAGGAGTTGAACAATTTATCAGGAGATTAAAGCAGATAGGCATCACTGGATGCAAGACTCTTTTGCATTTCTGTTGGTGGTTCTAGGCTGCAATCCCAGAGTGAGGAAGAGTACTAGCAGGAAAAGAGACCCTGGTTACAGTTTCAGGATGGAAAAGAATATGTGTAGTCACTAACAGACCAGAATACACTCCAGTGGAGCAGCATCCATACTTTTCCTTAAATCATACCATCTTGGAAGAAGTAAAAATTTACAGATACCCAGAACTAGTTCTCAAAACAGCAGCACAAAATCCCTGAAGCTTGGGATAGTGCTCCCTCAACTTCAATACAAAGTGAAAAGTCAAGAAATAGACTGGAAAATGAGAAAGAAATGAAAAAGAACTGGGCCATAGAAAGTTACTACAGCGACTGGTAAGATAAAAACACAAACTCAGAAGAAGAAAATAATGTAAAAACAAAAGCTACATTTAAAACCTTCAAAAATGTGATATGGCTCAGACACAAAAAAGAATTTCTAGAGGAGCTCATAAAGAATATTTAAAATCAAATGAAAGAGAGTAAAAATTGGGAAGAGAAATGAGAATAAAGCAAGAAAATTGTGAAGGAAACTAGAAAAGGAAGAACAAAATTACTGAAAAAACACCTTAAAAACACAATAGGCCACATAGTAAAAGAAGCACAAAAAAATCCAATGAAAAGAAGAGTGCTTTGAAAAGCAGAATTGACTAAATGACAAAAGAGATACAGAAATTCACTGAAGAAAAGCACTCCTCAAAAATGAGAACCTGTCAAAATGAAAAAGCAAGGACAAAAACTCACTGAAGAAAATAATTCCTTAAAAATTAGAATTGTGTAAGTAAAAGCTAATGAATCTATCCAAAAATATAAACTAAATTAAAAACAAAAAAAGAAAATTTGCAATGGTTCATTGGAAAAACAACAGACCTAGAAAATAGATTAAAAATAGATAATTTAGAAATTACTGGGCTACCTGAAAGCCATGGCAAATAAAAGTGTCTATACATCATTTTTCAAGAAATTGTCAGGGAAAACTGGTCTAATATCCTAAAACCAGAGTGCAAAATTCATGAATCATCTCTAGAAAGAAATCACAAAATGGAAACTTCCAGTGATGTTAGAGCCAAATTCTAGGATACTCAGGTCTAGGAAAATTTGCAAATGGCCAGAAAAAAAAATTCAAATATCAATGAGTTAATGTCAGAATAATACAGGATTTGGAACCTTTGATATCAAAGGATCACAGGGCTTAGTATATGATATTCTCCAGGGCAACAGAACTAAGTTTACAACCAAGACTCTCCTACCCAGAAAAACTGAGTACAATCAGGTTACAAAAATGGAAATTCAATGAAAGAGAAGACTTTCATACATTCCTAGTGAAAAACCACAGCCAAAGAGCAAATTTGATTCAAATTCAAAGAATTTTCAGAGAAAAGTTGACTTTGAAATACAAATACAACATTCAAAAAGGTGCACAGGATAGAAAAATTATAAGTGACTCAATAAAGCCAAATTGTTTACATTCCTACATAGAAAGATGATACTTGTTACCCCTAAGAGCACTATCATTATTAAGGTAGTTAAAGGCAGCATCCATAGACAGAGTGCACAGGTGTGAGTTGAATATGATGAGATTATTATTTAAAAACAGAAATTAAAAGGGAAGAAAGAGGAATTTACTGGGAGAATATGGAAGGGAGAGGTTAGACTAGTGTAAACTATCTCACACCAAAAGGGTTTAAAGGGCTTTTACAGTGGAAGGGAAGGTACATGAAGAGTGGTGGGCAACATTTGGTCCTTACTCTAATTGGAATTGGCTCAAAGATGGAGTAACATACACACTGAGTTGGGTATAGAAATCTATTTTACCCTACAAGGAAGTAAGAGTGAGGTAGATAGGAGAAGGGAAAGCTTATAGGACAGAATACAGGTTGGATAAGTAGTTGTCAGAAACAAAATAATGTTTTCATGAGAGGCAGGGTGAAAGCAGAGAGAAAGAAGCATAAACAGTGTGGAAAAATAGGATGGAGAGAAATACACAATTAGTTATCATAAATGTAAATGTGAATAGGATGAATTCACCCATATAATGGAAAGAAGATTAAAAACTAAATCCTATAGTACACTGTTTATGAGAAACACACTAGAGGCAGAGGGACACACACTAAGTAAAGGTAAGGGGTTAGAAAGGAGTAAAAGAAAAAAGATCCTGAGTATAGAAATTTGTTGTGGTGACAAGAAAGATCAAAACACAAACTCAGAAGAAGACAACAAAGTCAAAATTCCTGCATCCAAAGCTCAAAGAAAAATATGACTTCATCTCAGGCCGTGGAAGAGCTCATTTTTTTTTAAATCAGGTAAGAGAAGTTGGAAAGAAAGAAGAAAAGTTGGAAAGAGAAATGAAAGTGATGTGAGAAAATCATGAAAAAGGAGTCAACAGCATAGAAAAGAAGGCCCAAAAATACTGAAAAAATAACACCTTAAAAATAGAGTATACCAATTAGAGGACAAAAATCCAATGAATTGGTCAAATGGAAAAAGATATGCGAAAATTCACTGGAGAAAAGAATTCATTAAAAAGTAGAATTAGCCAAATAGAAAAGGAGGTACAAAAGATCAATGAAGAAAATGATTTCATAAAAATTAGAATTGTGCAAGTAGAAGCTAATGACTCCATGAGACAGCAAAAAGTGATAAAAAGAGATTAATATAATAGAAGAATATATGGAATACATCATTATAAAAACAACTGACTTGGAAAATCAAGGCAGTCAATATAGGAATTCTTGGACTACCTGAAAGTTATGTTGCAAAAAAGAATTCTAGACATTTTCTTTAAAGAGGGTAAAATATAAATTGAAAGAATCCACTGATCACCTACTGAAAGATATCCCAGAATGAAAACTCCCAGGAATATTATAACCAAATTCCAAAGCTCCCAAATCAAGGAAAAATATTGCAAGCAACCAGAAACAAAAAAATTCAAATATCATAGAGTCATAGTTAGGCTAACACAAAACTTATCAGTTTCTACATTAAAGAATCTGAGGGCTTGGGATAAGATATTCCAGAAGGACTATGCCCAAAGGGCTACAAAAATGTGCATTCCCTTTGACTCGGCAATATTATTTGCAGGGCTATATCCCAAAGAGATCATAAAAATAGTAAAAGGTCCCACATGTATAAAAATATTTATAGTAGCTCTTTTGTGGTGGTCAAGAAATGGAAATCGAGGGAATGGCCATCAATTGGAGAATGGCTGAACAAGTTGTGATATATGAATGTAATGGAATACTATTGTGCTATAAGAAATGATGAACAGTCATACTTCAGAAAAACCTGGAAAGACTTACATGAACTGATGCTAAGTGAAATTAGCAGAATGAGACCATTATACACAGTAACAGCCACAGCGTACAATGACTGTTTCTGATAGACTTATCCCTTCACAGCAATGCAAGAATGTAAAAGATTCTCAAAGGACTCTTTAGGCAAAATGCCATCCACATCCAGAGAAATAACTATGGAGTTAGAACACAGAATGAAGCAAAATATTTTCTCTTGTGTTTTGTTTGGTTTTTCTCATGGTTTCTCCCATTTATTTTAATTCTTGTATGCAATATGACTAATATGAAGATGTTATTAATAATAATGTATGTGTAGAAACTCCTCAAAAAACAAAGATATTCCAGAAGGCAAGTGAACTAGGTTACAACCAAGAATCACCTACCCAGAAAAACTGAGTACAATCCTTCAGGGGGAAAATGGATATTAAATGAAATTGGGACTTTCATGCATTCCTAAAGAAAAGACAAGAGCTAAATAGAGATTTTGACTTTCTAATACAAGACTCAAGAGAAGCATAATGTGGTAAAATGGAAGAAGAAATCAAAAAGAACTCCATAAGGTTAAACTATTTACATTCCTACATTGGAAGATGATACTTGTAACTCCTAAAAGCTGTCTCACTAGATAGATAGGAGTGTACATAGATGAAACAGGTTTGAATTTAGTATAATGGCATGATATCTTTAAAAAATAGGTAATAAAGAGGAATGCATGGGGAGATTTAGAATAAATTATATCATGTAAAAATGCACAAGAGTTTTTCCAGTGAATGGAGAAGAAAAGGAAGTGGTGGGGGAATGTTTGAAGCTTACTCTCATTGGAATTGTCTCAAACACAGAATAATATACAAACAATTGAATATAGAAATTTACCCTACTATACAGGAAAGTAGGAGGGGAAGGGTCGGAAAAATTTTGGGAGAGCAGATTGGTAGAAGTAGTATTCGAAAGCAAAACACTTTTGAGGACAGACAGTGAAAAGAGGGAGAGTTGGATAAACAGGCAGAAAATAGGACGAAGAAAAATATAGTTAGTAATCAGAACTTGAAAAATTGTTTACAGCAAGTTTCTCTGATAAAGGCCTCACTTCCCTGAGATACAGAGAAGTTAGTCAAATTTCTTAAAATAAGAACCATTCCCTCATTGATGAGTCAAAGAATATAAACAGGCAGTTTTCTGATGAAGTAATCAAAGCCATCTATAGCCATAAAAAAAATGTTCCAAATCACTATTGATTAGAGAAATGCAAATCAAAAGAATTCCGAATCACCAAGTCACATGTATCAGATTGGCTGATATGACAAAAAAAGAAAAATGGCAAATGTTGATGTGAGAAAATTGAGATACTAACGCATTGTTGGTGAAATTGTTAAGTGAAAGAACTCTTCTGGAGAGGATTTTGAAATTATGTTCAAGGAGCTATAAAGCCCTGTATACCTTTTGACCCAGCAGTTCTACTGTTAGTTCTGTAACACAAAGAGATTTTTAAAAGTGGAAAAGAAATTATATGCACAAATATGTTTCCAGTAGTTCTTAACTAGTGACAAAAATTGGGGGGAAGGCCCATCAATCGGGTCAGAATTGACTGAACAAGTTGTGGTATTTGATTATAGTGGAATACTATTTTGCTATAAGAAATGATGAGCAGGATGCTCTCCAAAAAAACTTGGAAAGGCATAAGTTGTCGCAAAGCGAGATAAGTAGAACCAGGTCAACACTGTACACAGTAATAGCAATATTATAAGATGATCAGCTACGAGTGATTTAGTGTTCTCAGCAATACACTATTCCAAGAAAATTCTGAAAAATATAGGATGAAAAATGTAACCCAACCCCAGAGCAAGAACTGTACAATAAAGTATACTTTTCAAACTTTATTTTCCTTGGTTTTTTTTCCCCTTTGGCTTTCTTTCACAACATGATTAATATGGAAATATATTTTTCATGTTTACCCATATATAAACCACATAAAACTGCTTGCATTCTCAATGAGCAGGGGAGGAGAAGAAAGAGTATTTGGAACTCAAAATTTAAAAAAAAAATTAAAAATTGTCTTTATATTTAACTGGAGAAAATAAAATATTAAAATGTATCAGAAAATAAAATAAAATACAATCTGATAGGAAAAAAACAAAATATTTCATATGATTTTTTTTCCAGTGTCCTAATAATCAACACTGAAATTCTTGTATTTTTGTTTCAATTTTGTATATACATATACATATTAATATTATCTTCCTTGGTTGTAAAATTGAAAACAGGAACTGTTTCTTTTTGCTTTTGTATCCACTGAGTTCAACATAATATGTAACATATAGCAGGTTCTTGATAAATGTTTATGTATTTATAACTTGTTATGAGATCATTTTTAAAAAAATGTCCATAAGATAAAGGGAAGTCATCGTCATCAATTTCCAATTACACAATTCTCTCTAGCATAATCTACTGTCAGTCATTCCCCCTTCCTAGGAATTTTGTCAATTTTCAATATCTATAAACCTAGTGAGGAAGGGTAATCACATTTATAGTGAAAGGATTTGGATGAAATATCAGAGGTAAAAAGTCAGCTGCTACCAGCATAAAGTCACAAAATCTCATAGTTGGAATGGGACTCAGATCAGATCTAGTCCTCACCTTTATGATATACCTCATAAATGACTATTTAACTTCCGTAGCATGATGTGGCTTTTATTAGATGGATGCTATCTACTTCTGGGACTGCACTTTCAGTAGGCACAAAAGATAATGATAGAAAGAGCACAGAAAATTTTATTAAATATTAGGACATAATAGTAAGGAAAATGAAGACCTCAAGGAAATGAGTGGTATTTTCATCACTCTTTTCTGTGAGAGGCAAGTAACTCAGGGGAAGAAGGCAAAAGTGAAAAACAAACTTGTTTAAGAACAACTGGTTTGAGAATGGAATTTGAATTTCAAGAACAAGTTACAAAAGAGAAACAGCATTACTCATTGAGTTTCAATTGGCAGTATTAAATAATATTTTAAAATCCCTTGCTTTTCAATATCTTTTCCTCAAATCTCTCTAATAGCTGATGGTTGAGAAGACAGTCAAGTTCAGCAGAGTAATTCCTCTTAAGTAACATAATGTCATTAATTTTTAAGTTCTACCATCAACTTACTAAAGTTGTATAGTGTGACCCCTTGTTTGGGACTCCTCACTGTAGAGTGCAGAGGAACAACCCTGTATTCAGATCTGCCTCCAAGATGACTGGCTGTCGGGCATTCAGAAAGACTAATCCTTAATGTACGTGATACTCCATCTGTGATCTGGAAAAATGAGTTAACATAAGGCAATTTCTCTCTCTTTCCCTCTCCCTTGCTATCTGTCTCACTTTGTCCTAAAAAGAGAAGTTTCTACTCTCATATGGTCATTCCTTTCCAATGTACAAGAAATGGCTGCCTTGAAACAGAGGCATGAGAGAATGTCATGTGGATGCAGGTAGGCTAATACAGCAGAAAACCAGAGAATGAATTTTTCCAGTTCAAGGAATGGCAGAAGCTAGAACATTGAGAGAAGCACATGGTAGAAGCATGTGTCAGAAATAAATATGCCTCACTCTCTGTTCAAGAGGCGAATTCAGTCTACAGATGTTGCCTCCTGTGTGACTATGAGCTTAAAAGTTCCCAAGTATGAGAGACTAAATCTAATGGAAAAGGAAATTTCCTAAAACCAATAATAGAAGACAGTTATCCATATAGCTCTTAAGAAGCATCCTACTTAAGCAGGAAGCTATGCAGACAGTACACAATCTAATAGGAAAGAGGTTTATTGTTCAACTGCTCCAAAGTAAATTTGCCTTTTGTGTTTAATACAAGCTAAGACATGACAGTATGCATCCAGGAGGGAGGATTTAGCATCCTTTCAGAAAGCTTGGATCAAAAAGAATGTCAGTGGTTTACAATGATGACAATCTTAAATTCAGTTCTCTTTGAAAAGCAGTGGATGATTTGACATATTTCTCTATTTTTTGTATCTGGTTATGGGATCTTGTGAGCTCTTGCATTCTTTGATTATCTGTAAGGTTAAATAAATGTTATTATAACTTGGAGCAAGTACATAGGACCAAGGACCTCAGTGCCCACATTTTGGGAAATCTAGATATGAACTAAATGTGAGAGATGTTTTGAGTTCATTTTTTTAAGAATAACTCCTGGTAGAGATAAAATGATACTCATGAGGTCAACCTCCAGAATTGTACATGGTCCATATGTGCCCATACTCTTGGAGGGGGACAGGTTAGATAACTAGGAATGCCTAAAAGAATCACTGAATACTTTTGAAAAAAATCTGGTTGCAAAAGAAATAACCGGGGAAAGTAGGTGATGTAGTTGATAAAGTGTTGTGATTGGTCAAAGACCTGAGATTAAATCCTGCCTCTCACGTGTTTGGTGTCTGAATCTGTATAATTCACTTACATTTTCCCAGTCTGGCTTCATAATCTATAAATTGAAGATAATGACATCTACTTTGGAGGGTTAATAAGGATTAAATGAAATATAAATATGAAGAACTATGCAAACCCTAAGTGTGCTTCGAATGATGGCTATTATGATTTTTGTTAATGAATTATAATTAGCATCCTAATCTTAGTCTGCCTCTTATGTTTAGATTTTATTTTATTGGTTTTCCATATGGAAGGAAGAAAACATTCATATATGTTATATATATCCTATGTGAGTATTGTATATGTAGGTGTATTTGTGTATATATATATATATATATATATATATATATATATATATATATATATGCATGTGTGTATATATGTATATGTGTGTATATGTAAATTTTGCTAGGTTCTTATCTAGATAGGCACTCTGCCCTGATGCCATTTAAAATCACTACATATTTTCTTTTCTTATGAGATATTTATCCATAACCTTCCACAAAGGCTGTAGATTGGATTTATCTAACATGCTATAAGTGTCCTTCTAGGTCTGTTACTTCAGATACATATAGTGCCAGTAGGACTCCTACAACATATTACTATTGCATTTCTAACTAGTTTCCAAATAGTTTCCTGAAATCATTGGTTCCTTCTCAATGCCATTCAACCTGCAATATTTGAATTATAGTAAATCTAATAATAGAAAACTTTTTTAAACTAAAACTATTCTTCTTAAATAGTTTTCTGAGCATTTATATGAAATGAACACAACAAACACGTTTTGGATTCATAACTCTCTCTCTCTTTCCTGCACTTACGGAAAGAATAAGAACTTCAGAAAAATATAGACTGGAGAATCAAAGTCAATTGAGTTTCTTAGATCCTACTCAGTAATTCTCACTCGGTCTACCCTGATTTGCTCTAGATTTTCAGTGTGTGCACCAGTTTTTATTTTTACAACTATATTAATTAAGAGCAAAGAATATGATTTAACTGGTGATTTAAAAAACTGACTTCAGAAATGTTAAAAGTATTTCTTGTTTGATGTTATTTCCCATCCAAAACCTCTAGATCCATTTTCGTGTACGCAAGGGAAGAGACTTTTCTTTTGTTTCTCCTAAGGAAGGCTAACAAGAAGAAATGGGAAGAGCTTAAAGGGAGAGGAAATTATAGGGTTTAAAGTCAGTAACTGAAAAAGAGACAGCAAACTATTGGGGACTTTCAGCACTCATTTCTCTTAACTCTTTTTCAGAACTCTTTTCCTTTCAAGAAACGTAATGTTAATCAGAAAGTTAAAGATTTTCCCCACTCATTATTGGACATGCCCACGAAGGAAAGCTTGATTGGGGGGCCCACACCTTTTGTTAATTTCTAATGCACTGGTTTCTCAAGGATTGTGATGCCCTTGGGCTCTGAAAAGTGTATAAGTACTCTGAGATGAGGTTTTACTTTGGGGCTTATTCATTGAAAATGTTTCCTTGGCCAGAGGAAACTCTGGGCAGCCTCTAACGAGTCCCTCTTTCCCCTGGCTTTGAAAACCCAAATGCTGGTGCTTCTTTCTCTGGTAACAATGTATGTATGTAATGGTCAGGCAGCTGGGTCTCTCTGTCGATCTGTGATGTACATATTGCTAATGATCGGACAGTTGGAGGCCCTGTCTGTTGATTATTATTTCTTTGTATTTTCTCTGAAGTTCAGGGTACTGACTTCTTACATTGAACCAAGTGATTGATATGTGTGCTTGATTAAAGTGATTGCTGACCCCTCAAAAGTTGATTCCTTTTAGAAACGCGGATCTAAGAACCTGTACAGCAAGCCCTCCTGTGTTCATCAGGGTCGTTGCTGAGACACCTAGTGATGGGAAAATCACCAGAGTCAAAGCATTTTTGTGAACCAGACGGAAATACAAAGATAAAATTTAAAAAGCTAAACCTTACCTTCCTCCTATGCCCCCTTCAAAAAAAAACTCCAAAAACAATGACCTTCCTTTAAGATTAATGTGATCTGCCTGAACCAAGCTTTTGAAGAATAATATGTCTGAGAAAATAAGGATATACAGTTCAAATAAGATATTTATACATTTCAAAATATATTTTTCCTTGCAAATAATAGTGACTTCACAGGTGTAAGACTTGTATGGATTTTGATTTTTGTTTCACGGAACTTCTTTTAGAAATCACATAACCTGGATAAACCAAACAGGTTATACACAGATGGTAAAACCTTATGGCATCTTAGTTTGAAAAGATTAGCTTCATTAAAATGAAAATTAGTTACCAGCTGCTAAATGTGTTTTGGCAGACCAAATAATCCATTATTTAGCCTGTACTTCATTCTTCTAGCGTTTTTTTAGGAAAAACCTTCAAATAACCTTGGGACTTCTCTGTGAACACCTCTGATGTGTAGCAATGGCATGTTGGTAATGGTATCATTAGTAAGATTTTTTTAATAGACTATCTTCTCTAAATTATGACAGTATGATTTTTAAAAGATGCAAAAATAAATTCTTGATCAATGTCTAAGAAAAGAAGACTAACCATCCAATAGGATAATTTTATAGTTATAAAACTTAAAAAATGAGAAATGTGATGTCTAATTACCCTTTTCTATTTCCTTTACTATCTGTAGCTGTTTGCCTAGCTAGTAAGGATGTGAGAACAGTTTTGAACACACAAAGATGAGTCTTCCTGATTTTAAACCCAATACTCTATTCATTGTGCCACCTAGCTGCCAAAAGTATTTATAGTAGCTCTTTTTGTGGTAGCAAAGAATTGGAAATTGAGGGGATGACCATCAGTTGGCAAATGGCTGAGCAAGTTATGGTATATGATTGTGATGGAATTCTATTGTTATAAGAAATGATGAGCAGAATGCTTTCAGGAAAAGTTGGGAAGACTTATATGAAATGACACAAAGTGAAGTTAACAGAACCAGAGGAACATTGTACTGTACAATGATCAGTTGTGAATGACATTTGTTCTCAGAAATACAATGATCCAAGAAAATTCCAAAAGACTCATGATAGCTCTGAAGGAATTATGATGAAAAAAGCTATCTACCTCCAGAAGAAAAAAATGATGGAATTTGAATGCAGAACAAAACATTCTTTTTAAAACCTTTTTTTCATTACTTTTTGTGTGTTTTCTTTTACAACGTGGCTAATGTGGAAATATGTTTCACATGATTGCACATGTATAATCTACATGAAATTGACTGCCTTCTCAAACAGGAGGGTGAGGAGGGAGGGAAGGAAAGAATTTGAGACTCAAAAAATTTTAAATGAATGTCTAAATTGTTTTTACATATAATTTTAAAAATTAAATACAAATGCCTCTTCATGGGGGGGGGGGAATGACTGCAGACATATATTAATTTCCCCTTTGTTGTTGCTATTTAGTTGTTTGATTTGTGTTTGACTTTGTGAGTCCACTTGAGGTTTCCTTTGTGAAGATACTGCAGGGGTTTTCAATATCCTCCTCTTGCTCATTTTACAGATGAGGAACTAAGGCAAACAGAGTTAGGTGACTTGCCCAGGACCACTCAGCTGTTAAGTGTCTGAGGACAGATTTGATCTCCAAATGATAAGTCTTTCTTACTCTGGTTGTAACACTCTCATCATTGTACCACCTCACTGCCCTAATTTACCCTAGATTATCACTAAATGAACAAAATGGAGAGGAGGTCAGATGGCATTAGTAATTGGCATAGCCAATTCATATTACAATGTAAAACAAAACTGGATAAAGGTAGCAATTTCAATGAGTAGCTACATTCCTAGAAAAAGTTGTTTATATTCTCTTCTTCCATAGCCTCATTTCACATTAATTTTACTAGTTATTGTAATGGGGTTTCTACATCCCCATTGCCACCCTCAAACAAAGCTACTTTTTCCAAGGATCCCAAAGCTCTATTCATGGCTAAATCCAAGGACAGTTTCTCACTCCTTATCCTTCTTGAACTGTGTGGAGCACAACTGTATTGACCACAGCCTCTTTCTGAACACTTTGTATTCCTTTTTGACGACTCCATTTTAGTATATTGGACAATCATTCATGTCTGACTGCCTATGTGTGGTTGCATATTAGAGTTCTATCCTGGTCCCTCTTATCTTCTCTCTTTATATTCTTTTTCAGTTATCTCATTACTTTCATGTTTACATTTATTATAAATAGGTGAATTCCAAACTATATGTCCATCCTTCATCTCTGTCCAACCCTACTTCACCAACATCCCTGGACACATCTCCATCTCAAACTGAATAGATCCAAAATGGTACCCATTCTACCTCAACTACCTTCTTCTTAGTTTTCTTATTTCTGTGTAGGGTGGCAGAATTATATGTTCACTCATATTCAATTCTTCCTTCTCTCTTGTATTTACACTTTTATAATATATTTCACATGTGCCCTTTATGTCTTGTATACCTGTCTACTCACATAGTCACCAGCCAAGTTCAGGCTCTTATTGCCTTTCCTCTAGAATACCACAAAAGGCTTTTAATTAGTCTCCTTGATTCCAGGTAATCCTCATTCCAGTGTGTCCTCCATACATCTATCAAAATGACATCTCTATAACACAGGTCTGAACATTGCATTCCCATTTTCATGGAACTCCAGTGACTTTCCACTTTATTCCAAATCAGTCATAATCCAGGTCCAACTCTTCTTTCCATATATTTCACATTATTCCCTCTCATATACTTCAAAGTGCAAACCAAACTCTCCTACTTGCTGGTTCTCTTTCAAGATAGTTCAACTCTTATCTTTGAATCTAATCAAAGGTTGGGTTTTTTTTTCATTCTTAGATTTCTGTCCCTTTTCACAATTACCTTTTGGAAGCTTTCATTCCTTTAAGGTTTAGCTCAACTATTATCTCCTACAAAAGGCCTTTCTTGACTCCCCCATGATTAATTCTCCCCTCTCTTTCCACCAAAATAATTTTTATATCCTAAATTTATTTTTCTATGTACATAAAGTAATATTTTTGAAAAAATAAAGTTATTTGAGAGCATACAATTTTTGTTGTGGCATTAGTACTTAGCACATAGTAGATAGTTATTTATTAAATATGTTGTTTGAATTGAAGTATCTTGGGGAAATTCAGTTGTCAATATTATTATCAATATATTAAAGTCTAAATCACTTGTGTTACTTCCTATCAACATACACTAAATGCCTATGCTTTTTCCATTCAATACCAATATACAGTTTATAAGTAGGCTTGAGTAGCCAATTGTCAATTTGGTATGAGTTGAAGAACTGTGGGAATTCTCCATTATCCAGAACCTACCTCCTACACACAACTTGATGAGTCTAAAATTCTACATTGAAAGCTTTCCTTTCTAGCTCAATCTTAAGAAAGTTTCTCATTTTAAAGCATCAACATTTATGGGTAATACCTTAAAGTTTATAAGTCATTAGCATCTCAATATAGATTAACTGATCTTTTCCTGAGAGCAATGTTTGACAGAAGTATTAGAGAGGATAGAGAGAGGGAAAAGTATAGAAAATGGATATATAGGGAGGAGTAAAATAAGGGAGGGTTCAAAAAGAGGAAGTTAGATTAGAGAAAATAAAGTTTGACTGCTTGAAAATTTGGGGTAGGGTTTGGCCTGTTAATTCATGTTACCAAAGTACAAGAGGTATTCATCAATTTCAATTGATAACCAAAGGTCTTTTGTAATTATTGTATTCTCAGCTCCAATAATTATGAAGCCTAAAATTTGACTCAATTTCATCTCTTCCTCCATGAATCAGATTGTTCTGTGTCACAGAAAAGAAATACAGTTCAGAACAAACAAGTCTTTATGTTATGGACATGCTTGAGCAGGAAAAGTGAAAAAAATTCCCTGTGGAATTTCAAAATTGGTACCTTAAAAACCACTTGTCTGAAAGAAGGGAAACTGGGAAACTCATTTAAAGTTTAGTTCATTTCAGAATATTTTGTCAGTCAGTCAAAAGAAATCTGTGTCCAGATGAAAGAAAACAATAAATTTCAGTTCCTCAAACTGTAGAACAGTTATAAGATATTTCAGGTCCTCTTCATCTATGTACTCTCACTGAATTTAAATCAATGATTTTTCTTATAATTTGTAGCTATTTGTTTATGTAAGGAAAAGTCATGTTTTACCTAAATCTATGTCAGACTGAAGATACCCTTTTGGCTCTTTGATCACTGCATCATTCAATTAATTTCACTCCAAAAGCATTTATTAAGTAAAAGAAAATGCATTCTTCAGTATATGCTGATCACTGTGTTAGTCGTTAGGTGAAAAACCCATTATTAAACTCCTAACTTATAATGCAGCTTGCACATGTATTATATCATATTATTTCATACATATACATATATGTGTGTATACATACTTATGATATTATATGTGTACACATACTAGTATTTACATAACACGTTAAGATTTAAAAAGGGCCACACATACATTTATTTTAAATTAGAAATTGAAGTTGGCAGTTTTACTTGGTCAGGTTCAGACAGCCAGTAAATCATTTAGGCAGGATTTGAACTCATCATCCCTGATTTCAAGTCCAACATACTATCCATTACACATCAATTAGTTGCCTTATATATAAGGTTAGAAAGATTTAGAACGGAGATATGAAAAATAAATATTAACATAAACTCCCACTTTAGGCTACAATAGAAAAAGATCAATGCCTTTAAGCTGTACAATAGAAAGAACACTGGTTTTGTGTCATCTAAGGACATGGTTTATGTATCGACTGATATTTTGTGACCTTAGACATGTCACTTAAAACTAACCTTCCTGGATTTAAGTTTCCTCACCTGGATGATGACAGTGTGTGTTACACAGCATATGAGTTCCTTTTCAGCTATGTATTACTGATTAGATTAATTACAACAATTATTCTTTTTATGTTCTAATAAGAAATTTATACAACTATACCAGATTTCTTGTTCTGTTTTCCCCTCATTGATTGAAATTGGTCCAGATAGAAAATAAATGAATAGACTGCCACTCCTCTTCAGTTGCTGCTTCTTTGATTGCTTTTTCCTTTGGTTCCTGCTTTTCCTCTTAGTTTCCTAACTTGGCTCTGGCTTTTAAAACTCTTTTTTCTTGGAGGGTGGTTTGGGTGTTCTTTCTTCTATAATGTATTCTGATTTAAAAAACATAATTAGGCATTTCATTTCGACAGGAAAGAATTGAACCCTTTCTTTGGTCAAATTCAACCACTAACAAAGGCTATCTAAATAAAAGCAAACAGAGTGAAACCAAACAAAATGAAAAATGAAAAGTCAAAACTAGAAGGAAAACATGTATTATAATATATAATACACACCCTTAACAACAAAATCATTTTTTCATGTGTTGAAAATCACAGTGCCTATTAAGACAAATTCAATGAAAATAAGTGAAATAACTAATAAAACTCACAAATTGTTAACTATATGGTGGTGATATTTTTTACTTAAAATGAAAGCATAAAGAAATCAGAAATCTAAATATATGTCATTAGCACAAATATAAATTCACAAGCCATTTCCCAGTAGATACATAGCAAAAGGACAGAAAATTGTCA
Source organism: Potorous gilbertii (assembly GCA_028658325.1). Classification (NCBI taxonomy): domain Eukaryota; kingdom Metazoa; phylum Chordata; class Mammalia; order Diprotodontia; family Potoroidae; genus Potorous; species Potorous gilbertii. The sequence goes on along the minus strand of CM053774.1, from coordinate 96,020,602 downwards.
ACATAGTAGTAATTGAGAAATAATCATGAAAATATAACTCAGTTGACTAAAAATTAAAGAAATATAAGCAAAATAACTTGTCTATCTAACTTCAATCACAGAAAAAGAAAAAGATTAAAAAAAGAAAATAGTTGATTTGGGGTAATTCCGGGAAATATAGAAACACACTGTTAGTGGCAATATGAATTGGTACAGTTTTTAGATAATTCATATTTATGCAAGAAATGCAACTAGAGCTTCTGTTAGTACATTGCTTCTACTATTGAGCATATGAAATACAGTAGTCAAAATCAGAAACAAAGCTTGAACGTACATTTTTATAATAGCACTTTTTGTGAAATTAAGTGACAAGTCTAATTCATGCCAAAGACTTTCAAATTCTGCAAAACAATATCAGCGGTCTCTAATATACACAAACAAAGCCTGATTAGCATAGTATTTCAAGTTTTCTATTTAGTTCAATAATGCTCAGTCAATGAACAAGCATTTATTCAACATTTTCTATGAATAAAACAATTTGTAGATTTCCATAGGCAATACAAAGAGGTCAAAGATATTTTTCTTGACCTCAACAAATTTGTAGTCTAGATCAAGGGAATTATGTGAGGGAAGAAAAGGAAAATGTTATATCATCAATTAATGACTCATAGTATAAACCAATATATGTTAAATGTCAGATGAGAAGAACAGACAACAAACACTAGATGTTTGATGGGGGAGGAAGAAAATCACTAGAGTCAGAGAAGCTATGTAGAACAGGTGCCTTTTGGGTACTTACATGATAAATCTCAGAAGAGGCAACAATAACTGATATAAGAGTTCTAAGGAAAGGGAAACTGAGTACTCAAGGAAGGCTTCATCAGGGAAATAAGATTTGTTCTAGACTTTGAATATGTAACATTATATAGAAAAAGAGAATCAAAAACATTCCAGAAAGTGTGCAGTAGTATAAAACAAGAAATATAATTGTTAATATGTGCTAGAATTCTTGATGGCCATGTCATTGAAATATAATTTTTGTTAAGTACCACCAAGTTACAAAATTTCTGAAGATGAAATAAAATTACAAATGATGAGGGGACTGTGAGAACATATATTCTTGGTGGAGTTGTGAATTCATTAATTTGTTCTGAAAAGAATTACAATTTATACTACAAAAATCAGGATAAAATGGAGATATCCTCTGATCAATCAACAAATCAAGGAAGTCAAATACAGAGGGAAAGGTTATATATAAAACACAAATATTTACAGTAGCACTGTGTGTAATAAAGAATTGAAAGAAAAGTAGTTGTCTATTCTGGTATGTAAATGTCATGTGTTGATCCTTAAAAAATCACGAATATAATTCCAATGATTTTGAGAAGTCTTATAAAAATAGGTGTAGAGGAAAGTAAGGGAAATGAGGAGACTGATTTCTGTGATGACCCCAATAATATAAAGGAAAACGGTACTGAAAAATTTCAGAACTTAGATTAATTCAATAACCAAATCATGTCTTGAGAGTACAAAATAAATCAAGTCTCTTGACTTTTTCAGTGAGGTAATAGACTGTAGGGACACAATAAGGCATATAATATTAGAAGAAGCAAAGAGGCTTATTTATTTTAGCTGTGCTTTCTTTGTAGGTAGATTTTTTCCAGGAAGAAAAAAAAACATTGGAAAGTGACAGACATTTTTTTAAATCAATATTTTTAAAAATATGATTCCACATTAAATTGAATGCCTGCTGTTTGAAGATCAAGGCTAGCTAAATTTCTCTATAGGCTAATGAAATTCTCGACCTTGGCAAATCTAGAATACAACTCGCCATAGAGAAGTTGTGATCTGAATTCATGTGGGTGTCACCCACAGATACGAAATCATGCAACACTGTGATATTAAATTACTAAGTATGACATGAATGGAATGGGAAAATAATGTTGGGATAAAGTTGTGATGTGGTCGTCATAGTTACACAGAGATTTCAGTGACAATAGATTAGCCAGATTATCATAAAATAACACATATGTGAGGAAGGTTCTTAGGGGTACCAGAAAGAAAATAAAATGTAAAATACAGCTAAGAAGATGTTGCTAATTGCCTGACTGAATGAATGATAATTTTGCAAAGATATTGCACCCTAACTGCCTTATAAGAAGAATTATACCTGGCTATGAAGGTGAAACAGAGTCTAGGGTGAAAAACAGGATGGGGGGAGGGGAAGATTTCTTTAGCTATAAAAGTGGCCGGGGTGGGGAGAAGGGAGAAGATTTAAAATTACAGAGGTCCCTGAGAGTTTGAACAAAATGCTGTGTGTGATATCATTAAGGCAAAAGCTGTATGACGTATACACATCATTTAAGCAAGAATTAAGAAAATTCATCCTCAAAACAAAATGGAATTATGAATAATTTTATTATATATACACATAATGTGAATAAAAACATGTCATAAAATTAAAGCATAGATTTCATTTTAATTTAGAGATGAGACTTCTCCTGATGTACAATATGAAATTCATTAATGCACTATTGATGGAGAACTGATTCAACTCCTCCAGAAAGCATTTGGGCACTATGCCCAAAGGACTATAAAACCATGCATGCCCTTTAACCTAGCAATACCACTACTAGGTCTGTATCCCAAAAGACATAAAAAATGAAAAAGGAAAGGACCTATGTTCATAAAAATATTTACAGCAGCTCTCTTCTGGAGGCAAAAAATTAGAAATTGAGGGGATGTCTATCAATTAGGGAATCATTGAACAAATTGGGGTATGTGGTTACTTTGGAATGCTATTGTGCTATAAGAAATGATGAGCAAAATTCTCTTAGAAAAACCTGAAAAGACTTAGATGAACTGATGCAAAATGAAGTGTACTGTGTACAAATTAACAGCAATATTCAGCTGTGAATGATTAGCTCTTCTCAACAATACGATGATCCAAGACAACTCTGAAGGACTTACGATGAAAAATACCATCTGTCTCCAGAGAAAGAAGTGATACTGTCTGAATACAAATTGAAGTATACTTTTTTACATTTTTTTTCTTGATGTTCTTTTTTTTGGTCTATATTTTCTTTCACAACATGACTAATATAGAAATGGTTTGCATGACTACACATGTATAACCTAGATCAAATTGTTTTCCTTCTCAGTGAGGAGAAATGGAAGAGGGAGAGAATTTAGAACTCTAAGTTTTAAAAACTAATGTTAAAATTGTCTTGAAATGTAACTGGTGGAAATAAAATAGTAAATAAATTCAAAAATAAAGGTAAAATTTTTTTAATTAAAAATATGAACTAAATTCAAAACATACTCCAAGGTTTTGAAGTGAATTAATAAACTGAAATACATATGCTTAAAATTTCCTTAAAATATTAATACTTTCACATAGTATCATTTTCTCTGCAGAGAGTAGAAAATGGCATACAGAATTGTGGCTTCACATAAGACAAATGGGAATTGATATAGTTGACTATGTTATCTCTGAGTCAATCAGCACTGAGACAGTATTTGGAGAAAGTATAAACCATGACAGTGAGATAAGCCAAACATCTGGGTCACTGGAAACTAAATCTTCCAAATGTGAAGCTACATTACCCATTTTCACTATACTAGATTATCTGCTCTAAAACTAAAATTAGCACTATCATTTAAGTGATACTAATTTAACAGTTAGGGTCTTGAATATTTTTTGCATACACTAAGAAGATGTGACATGAACAAGGTAGAAATCTTGCTAAAATTGGCTGGGAGATATTTTTCATAGTGCTGAAGTCTTAGCTCTGAGACAGAAAAGTAGCCTCTAGCCTAAAAGCATTAAATTTAGAACATTATTAAATACCTTACAAAGAAAATGAATGTTTAAGGAGAATATTTTATTTAATTGTTTAATCCAATAATTATTCAAAATTATTTGTTGAACGGAAATTGAGGTCTGCTTTTTAAAAAATAAATCTACACATTTAAGATAACACAATTTAGAAGTTAAAGTGTTTTTAAAATTTATTTTCTTATTTCAATCTACTAAATATATAGTGTTTGCAATTCTATCACATGAATTGAAATTATTTTATCATCCAAAAGAATAAAATATGGCATTTCCATTCCTTGTGTCATATCTTGGTGTTTATCGTTTAAAAATGGTTATTCTATAATATATTATATGAGCACACTTAAGAATTAGGATTTTGTTAAGTATGGGAAAGGTCTGTATGGGAATCCCCTTCACTTACATAGCTCACAACACATTTTTAAATTGGTAAATAATTCCTAGGAAGTTAACTTATGCACCAAAAAGATTGAGGCAACATGGTGCAGTGAATAGACTGATGATGTGAAGGAAGGACAGGGCTCAGCTCTCACCTAGACAATTACTAGCACTATGGCATTGGGCCAGTGACTTAACCTCTCATTTGCACAATGAGGAAGTTGGGCAATGATCACGAAGTTCCCCTTTACCTCTAAATTTATGGCTCTCTTCTATTATTCAAAGCAGATTTCTCCCCGTGAAATCTTAATCCTGTTCTTTTCTTTCTTTTCCAGATGTTTGCCCTTTGGATCTTTATCATTTTTTTCTCATCCACTGATGTCCTTCAACACCTTTCCTATTCTGTCTCCTTTCCATTCTCTGCCTTCTCCAATATATTCTACTCAATACTGAAAAATAAGCAAATGATCATATATTCAAGTGAACCTATGATTTCGATTCATTTCAATTTCCTTCATTAAGAACTTATTATGCACACTTGGTGGTGTTGTTTAGTCACTCCAAGTCATATCATGATCTCATTTGTGAATTTCTTGGCAGAGGTACTAGAGTACCTTGTCATTTTCTTCTCCAGTTCAATTCACAGATAAGGAAACTGAGGCAAACAGGATTAACTGACTTGCCTATAGTTATACAGCTAATATCTGAGGCCAGATATGAACTTTGGAAGCTGAGTTTTCCTGATTCCATGCCCTTTATCATTTACCTGGCTCTATGTGCTTAATACTGGGGATTAATTAACAGCAACAAAAATCTAGTAAGTATGGATAATTTCTCTGGTGATATAAATCATAGCACATTCAGACTTGCTCTCCTTTATTACTTTTATTTATATCCTGTCATTAGTTTTGTACAGGTATCCAACCAAATACCTAGATGCCTTCCTTGATCTTTCTTGACATCCTGATGATGACTGTAGAGAATAGGGGTATCTATAATTTATCCCTCACTCTCTTTATGTGACATGAAGAGAAAGTTATCTTCTTTTTCTAATCATCTAGAAAAACCATCCACTAGTCTTGAATATAATGAGAATATTAAGATTCAGTTCTTTCTTCTGGCATTATGACCACTAATTTGTCCCTGGACAAAAATTTCACACACAGTTGGAACAGCAACAGCTGAGTTTATATTTATATATCATCTTTATCCTATGTGATTCTTAATACCCTCTCCCTACTTGTCTTGTACTCTGCTAATGGGCCAATGTTATATCTTTCTTCCTTCCTTCATTCCTTCCTTCCTCGGTTCCATTTTTTCCCTTTTTACCTCCTTTCTCTTTTCTCCCTCATGCTCTATAGACAATCAATTACCATATCTTTCTATTTCTACCTCAACAACGGTCCTCAAACTTTACTCCCCCTCTCTACTTACGAAGATACAACTTGAGCCAATGCCTCCTTTGGACTTTTCCAATAGTCTACTAATTCATCTCTCCAAACTTCTTCCTACTGTATCCATTCTCTGTATAGCAGACAAAAGTGTTTTTTGTTTCTTAAGTACATTTTTGCAAGGTGGCATAATGAATAGAATGCCATGACTGGAATCAGGAAAAGCCGAGCTAAAATCCAGCCTCAGACACTTCCTAGCTGTGTGAGCGACCCTGGGTAAGTGACCCAACCTTGTTTGTTTTAATTTCCTTATCTGTAAAATGAGATGGAGAAGGAAATGGAAAACTCCAACATCTTTGCAAATGGGGTCACAAAGAGCTAAACACTACTGAAATGACTCAAAAACAACACTAAGACATTTTTGACCATGTTACTTGCCTGCTCAATGGACTTTGGTGGCCCTCCATTATCTCTAGCATAAAAGGTAAATGCTTCTCACCTAAAATGTCCTTTACAACCTGCCCCCAACTTAATCTTGCCAGTTTCCTTATATATTACTCCCCTTCCACAAGCTATGGTCCAAATAATCCATTTATTTCTGACACATAGCCCCCCATCTCCGATTTCTTTATTTTGCCATAGGACAGTGTTTCTGCCTACCCCCTATGCCTACTTTCTCCCATTTTTGTGCCTTTGAATATTCCTCAGTCCTGGATTTCACTCCCCTCTCATCTCTGTCTTTTAAAACCCTTCTGTTCAAGACACAGTTCAAGCACTCTTCTCTACAAAGTTCTTTTTTTTCTGATCCCAACAAATACTAGTATCCTACCTCCCTAATTGTTGTCTTCATTTTATATATCCATTCTCATGTATAAACATATTTTCCCCCTTGATAAAATGTAAGTTGAGATTAGAAATTCTTTCATTTTGTTTATTCAAGCAACTAACATTTGCTTAGCATATACTAGGTGTTAATAATTTATTATTGATTAAAAGATTCTTATGAATTACTTTTTCTGAAAATTTTCATCATTCACAAAAAACAACTCTATGTTCATGTACTAAATTTGTTCCATCAGTTAAGTGATTCAGTAAATGAGTGGCACAAATGTGAAAAAAGTGGGCTATTTAATAGCTGAATTTTTTCAAGAAATTTGATTCCTTATCTACATTTTTTTCAGTGTTCAGTTTCCAGTATTTTTCTAGGCCCTGATTGATTTTGTCTTTGTAGAATAGCATTGCTTTATTCTCTGTTTCTTATATACAGCTTTCTGAACCAACTAGACTGTACTAAGCCCCTCCAGGGAGGTACTCTGCCTTCCACTTCTTTCGAGTTGCCCACCCAACCATGTCTAGCAATGATCTACAATCAAAAGAAAATTAATTGGGGGGAGGAGCCAAGATAGTGGAGTAGAAAGATTCACATATGCTAGCTCCAAACCCACAGCCCATGGATTTCCTGTAAAAAGAACTCCCAACAAATTCTGGAGCAGTAGAAGCTGCACAGCAACAGAGTGAAGGAGATTTCTGTTCCAGAGACCCCTGAAAAACCGATCCCAAAGGTCCATCACACACCAGACGGGAGTGGAGCCCAGCCCTTCACTGGCCACGTGGCATCGAGAGAAGTAGATCTGAGCAGGCTTCAAGGAAGAAATCTCCAGCGGCCACGAAGGTCCCTCCACCCACAGGTGCACAGGTCAGTGAGAGAGACTTCTGGGCTGGCTGAGAGGGGAGCAGGGTGTCTCCATAACTCAGGCCCCCTCAGGAGGCAGCAGCAGAGGCAGTGGCAGCCAGGGCTCCCAGAGTAGGCAGGAGCTGGGGTCCATTACTGAAGGTCTCTGCATAAACCCCCAGAGGGAACTGCACCTGGGAGGTGGCCCTGCCCGGACCTAAGAACCAGAACTTAAGCTCATATTGAATAGCACCCAGGCCCACCACTGAAAGCCCTGAGGCTGGGGAGCAGCATTTGAATTTCAGACCCCAAGCACTAGTTGGGCAGATCTAGGCAGGTCTGGAGAGGAATCTCAGAAGTCAAGTAACTAGCTGGGAAAATGCCCAAAAAGGGAAAAAAACAAGACCATAGAAGCTTACTCTCTTGGTGATCAGATGTTTCCTCCTTTCCTTTCTGATGAGGAGGAACAATGCTTACCATCAGGGAAAGACATAGGAGCCAAGGCCTCTGTATCCCAAACATCTGAAATAGATATCCAATGGGCTCAAGCCATGGAAGAGCTCAAAAATATTTTGAAAATCAAGTTAGACAGGTGGAGGAAAAACTGGGAAGAGAAATGAGAGAGATGCAAGAAAAGCATGAAAAATGGGTCAATACCTTGATAAAGGAAACCCAAAAAAGTGCTGAAGAAAATAACACCTTGAAAAATAGGCTAACTCAATTGGCAAAAGAGGTTCAAAAAGCCAATGAGGAGAAGAATGCTTTCAAAAGCAGAATTAGCCAAGTGG
>CM053774.1:95872012-96012056 GCA_028658325.1 Potorous gilbertii | reverse complement strand
TTACACAACACGACTATTACGGAAGTCACTTGCAAAACTACACAGATATGGCCTATATTGAATTGCCTGCCTTCCCAAAGGGAATGGGTGGGGAATGAGGGATGGGGAGAAGTTGGAACTCAAAGTTTTAGGAACAACTGTTGAGTATTGTTCTTGCTACTAGGAAATAAGAAATACAGGTAATGGGGAATAGACAGTTATCTGGCTCTACAGGACAAAAGAGAAGATGGGGACAAGAGAAGGGAGGGACGATAGAAGAGAGGGCAGATTGGTGATAGGGGAAATTTAGAAGGCTCAGTGTATTGGGGTTGGAGGAGGGGACAAATAGGGAGAAAATTTGGAACCCAAAATTTTGTGAAAATGAATGTAAAAAGCTAAATAAATAAATTTATATTTAAAAAAGTATATTAATTGACAATGAATCAAAAAAACTGTTTCAAAATATGAAAATCAATCATGGTATAATTTTTCCTTATTGCCTTTAAAAATCAATAAACTGTTTAAAAACAATTACATTAAAAAGATTTTTATTCCTCTAAAGATGCTTTTTCTTGCAGACTCCCCTTAGTAAAGGTAAGCATTATATGCTGGTTACAAAATCTATACTATTTTTTATTCTAGTGTTCAAAGATTAGAGTTCTGAAAAAGAATTATTTTATTATAATTCTGGGTCATATTGCAACATAAATGAGATTTTGCTTTATTCATTTGATCATTTCCTATTCTTAACTTATTAGTGAGGCAAATAATATCCATTTGATTCAGCGTTATATTTTTTAAGTATTTTCTGTTAGTGGTGAGAAAGCAGTGAAAAATACTCAATTTCTTAATCAGGAATCAGGGTATCATCTGGCTTGTTTTCTGATTTCTGTTGTGTTCTGCAGCATGGTATGGAGAAAGAGCAATAAATTTGGAGTCAGGTTCTTAAATTCAAATCCCTGCTCTGACACTAATAACCTTCCTGTATTACCTTGATCAAATTTCTTACCCTTCCAAGGTCTCAGTATACTCTTCTGTAAAATGAGAAGTATGGATTAGGAGATTTTTATATTCCCTTCAAGATCTATTATCTCTGTGATCCCTATAACCTCTACAATTTTATGATTGCAATAGTAAATTTCAGAAGTGTTCTGCAGTAGGCTCTGGAGGTTTTTAATTTTATTAAATACTGTGTAATGTAACTGAAGAAGTTAAAAAATTTAGAAAGGAGAATTTAGATTTAAATTTTGCATTGATACTAGAAATTATTTAAATTACTTTTTCTATCATTTAATTATTGCCTCACCATTTATGGTTCCAACACAGCGGTAGATGTAGAACATGAAAGAAAAAATGAAATCACATACTCTTAGTTGGAAGGATTGAAGGACCTCAGAGGTCATATAATACCTAAATTCTCAATAACAATCCCAGTTTAAATACCCTCTGAAATAGGAGTTCCAAATATGCTGTTTTTCAAAGAATATGTTGCTTTCAAGTGGGTGTTCTTCATTTATTTTAAAGTATCTGTCTTCTTTTATTTTTTATTTTAGAGCTTTTCTTTTGTTCTTATTCTATTCTTGTTTTTTCTTTTAACTCATTGATTTCTGAATCATTCTGCATATTCTTGCAGTTACTCAATTGTCATTTGAGAATATCATTATATTTGTGTGATTTTCCCCTTATCAGAGGTTTTCAGATAATTTTACTTAATTTAATTTAATTTAATATAATAGTTGAAACATTTTATTAAAGTCTCATTTTGATTGTTGCTTATTTACTTTAAGCTTCTGATAACTTTTCAGTGAAGTTTCTTCTGATATTTTTTTTGTGATTCCTCTTTGGGTTTTGTGAGTTTTTTGTTTTATTTTGACTTTGGTGTTTGCTTGCTATTGTGGGATAATGAAGAAAATTTGGATTCACAAACAACTTTTTATTCAATCATCTTACTGAAAATGCCTCAACCAAATAAACTGAATGGGGAAAATTAAAACATCACACAAAAGGTTTCTGTGAACCACTCAACCTATTTTCACACAAGAATTCTTCTTTGTGGATTTTGTTTAATGCTCAAAAGATGTTAAGAAATTGCTCAAAAGATGTTAAGAAATCAAATATTCAATTCTGTTCCTTCAATAGCACCATATAAAACCAAGATTTTTTGCAAATCTGCCTTTAAATGATCAGAAATTAGTAGGAAATGGAACTCACCTCTATAGTATCCATTATTTATTTCACTGGCACATAATTTCATTCCACCATACACTAGAGGGATGTCAAACAGTAGTAAAATGCTTCCTAAACTACTTGCAAACATTTAATTAACCAAGTAGTTTCTTTTTTAAACATGCAATTAGTAGAATGTAAACTGGTCCCAAGGAAGAGTTCAGATGTCACTAGAGTAAAGCTCTATTATTATTCACACTGATCTTTTTTCTGGTTAATTTAGAGCATGTTTGATTTATTTTTCTGAGACTGGAGTGTATAAGAGTGTACTTTTTTATTTTGGTACTTTGCTAATAAATTTTTGAAAATAATGTCTAATTTATTTTCATCTCAATTTTGTTGGCACAAAATTTGCATATTGTTGTGGCTGATAATTCTTTTAATTCCTTCATTTCTTACACATTCATATCCATTTTTTTTAATTTCAGTTACTTACCTCTTTTCTTTTTAAATCAAGTTAATTATCAGTTTTGTTATTCTTTTTTAAAATGGCCACACATTTTATTTAGGAGTTCTATTGTCTTTTTTCAATTTTTCCTTTTTTTTCTCTGTCTATTCTGGGGATGTTGATTAATAAATTTATTTGTCTCATGATTTTTAAAAATTATGTTATTATTGCTTTAGTAGGGAATATGGTCCTAATGGATATTTCTTTACCCTTTTCAATGCCCTCCCTCGATATTACATTGGGACTAAAGGGTGAAGAGTATATCTGTGTTTTTGTTTTGTTTTAAGAATCAGTCTAGCTAACTTTGGAAAGTCTTGTTGCCAAAACATCAGTGACTAGGAAGTGTTTATTTATTTTAGCCACATCTGTCCATGAGGAAACCTCTATTAAGGTAGGAAAAAATGTGATCCACATCCACATTCTTGAAGCAGGTACATCCATTATTGATATGGACTTATCTCCTTTTGAAATGTGTTTAGAAAAGGTTATTCTGATAGTGTTACTTCTTAGATTTTGAAGAAAAGCAAAGATTAATTGCTATTGTCATCCTAGGAGAGAGGATGTGTATACTGTGCACATAATCATAAAAACAGATATTATCTGCTTTTTTGTGGACTGGCTTTAAGTAATGACTAAATTGTTTGATAATGTTGCATTTTGAAGTTCTTAATTATCAGTCACATTATTCTAAACAACTTAAAGATAATCTGTACTTATGGATGGTCTGAAATTTGTTATCACCCTGTTATTTATGTTCCAAATCTGTATAAGTTCTCTTTGTGGTGAGTTAGAATCAGCAAATTGAATGCTACCAGCCCCTAATTAACAGTGCTTTAAAACTATTTAGGAAATTTTAATTAGGAGAAATCTCTTTATGACAAAGGTAATCAGTAACATGATTAACACCTGATATACACACAGACTGAATATTACATCAGGTTTTGATATTAAGACATTGTATTTGATGGATGTGATTTGGATCTCTACATAACAGAATTGCTGTATTATTACAGGATTCTTCCATTCTTATAAAATTCACCTCTCCAATTCAGGCAGTTTTCTCTATGTCAGAGAAATTTACATCCTATAATGACTATGAATGATTTGTTATTAAAGATCTATTTTTGTAAGCATCTCTCAAAACAAATAAGTTCAATAAGACAATTGAGATAAACATATCAAATATAAGTGAGGTATAATTTTGTAGCTTTTAAAAATGGTGCTGTTGTTCAGTCATGTTGGACTATTCATGACCACAGCATACCAATACTATCTATCCATGGGGTTTTCTTGGGCATGATCCTAGAATGGTTTGCCATTCCCTTCCCCAGAGGATTAAGGCAAACAGAGGTGAAATGATTTATCCAAGAATCCACAGTTATTAAATGTCTGAGGCTGGATTTCAACTCAGGTCTTCCTAACTCCAGACCCAACACTCTATCCACTGAGCCACCTAGGTGCCTCCATTTTTCTTTTACATTTTATATTTGAAGCAGAAGTTAAGTGAGTTGTGTATCTGAGGGTGAATTTGAACCCAAATCTTTCTGATTGCATCTCCAGCACTTCATTCACTTCATCACCTATGGTGTACCATGACAGAAAAATGGTGATGACTTTGGTTAACTTGACAGGATGTTTTAACCTGACATTATGACAATATACATATATAACTTTATGATATGTCATAAACTTAGTAAAGATCTATGATTAGCAAATGAGAAAACTGATTTCATACAAAGTGGGGATTCTAACCAATTCAGTGACATTTCCATCTCACTACAAAGGCTAGGGGAAAAAAAACTTATTATGTCTATAGGCAGATAGAAAAAGATCTGAATGGTTTTATTATACTTGAATGTGGAATATATGATATCTTTTACCAATTCCTAAAATTGTTAAGTACATTAAAAAAAAACTCCTTCTAAAGGTATTTAGTTAAGGAAGTAATTAATTCAAGGAAGACTCCCTATCAGCTCTCATCTAGCTATTAGAAGCATGTAATTGGTGCTGTGGATAGAGTGCTGAGCTGAAATTCAGAAAGATCTTAATTTCTATTTGTCCTTAGGGACTAGTCCCTAAGGACAAATAGAAATTAAGATCTTGCTTGGGCAAGATACTTAACATCTGTCTACCTTGGTTTCCTCAAGTATAAAATGGGAGCAATAATAGAAACTATTCTCCAGGGCTGTTTTGAGGACAAAGCGAGATGTCTAGAACTGTGTCTGGAAATATTAGATAACTAGCTAATGCTTGTATCCTTCTATCCTATCACAAAAAAGTTTACTCACTATTGATGTTAGCCATACTACAAATTGCTCATTGCTGTTGCTGTCAGTGGAACTGTGTCCAATCATTTTGGAATTATTTGAGCAATATGACCTACTTGTTCATGTCCTTTGATCCAGAACTTCCACCATTAGACATATACCTTGAAGAAACCAAAATCAGAAACAAAAGTTCCATATGTCTCAGAGACCATAATGTTTTCAAGAGGAATAAATTAGATTTTATTGTTTTTTTAAACCACCTAACTGTATAGTCACACAATGAAATTTTGATGTATAAACAAAATTGGATCTGTGCTCTGTGATACCTTTATGAGATTATAACCTCATAGATTAGATCAAGAAGGGAGCAATATGATTGGTTCAGCAAGGAAACCAATGATTCTGGGGGACTTTAAATAACTGGATGAATTTTTGCAATTCTTAAGTTAAGAGTTGAGGAATCCAGACTTGGGTTTGATTTATGGAGACAGATCCATTTGCCTATAGCGAAAGGGAGCAAGGTAGAAAGGAAGTGGACTTTTTATCCTTCATCTTCCCCTACTCTTCTCTATAAAACAAGATGTCAAGAGAGCTACTCAATCGGTAAGAGGCAATGCATCTAACTAGAAGCAGAGGTACACAACCAACAACAGAATTAGATATCACTATGGTTCAAGAAGCACAAAGCCTCACAGAAGAGAAGACTGCAATCTATGAGCTGAGTAATAAAGTAAAACCTGCTAGAAGCTTTCCTAAAAGAAATGATGCTCCTAATATTAGCTGCATGAAGATACTAAAATAGAGAAAGACAAGTAGCTGTGTATGGGTGTCAAATACATAGTAGCAGCATATGGTGTAGTTAATATTACACATTTACTAGTCAAATCAACAAACAACAAAAGCTGTGGTCAGTTGCAGTTAGGAGGCACCTTTAGTCTTGGAAACTTTCATCTCATGGACAGTGTGGATGTCATAGCTGCAGAGGAGACTGGGGCACTTTCCACTGTCCAGGGATGCAAAGCACAGCTGTGCTCACCAGATACATCCGAAGTTGAGCCACTGCAGCAGATATAAGGAGTTAATACACACCTAGTCAGTACAGTAGCAAGGGGCAGGGACCCTGCTGGCTGGGAGCTCCTGCAGGAGAGCAGAGTCCCTGCTTTCAGTTCCAGTGAAGAGAGGACAGATTGCAGGAAGTAAGATCATTTGCTGCACTGTGTGACCAGGGACTGTAGCTATGACTTAACAGTAAAAAAAAGAGAGCTGAAGGACAGGAAAGATCTCAGAAAATAACAGTAAGAAGGCAGTAAGACTTAGGGTTTTATTCCCCACACCTCAAGACTATAACTTGATCACACTAATAGCTACAAAAAAAATTTTAAAAACAGTAAAAAATATTAGCAAGCAAAGGAGAAAGAACCCAAACATGGAGAGCTACTATGAGGACAGAGAAGGTTCATATTCAAAGGAAGATAATGGAGGTTTGAAAAAGACACTCATTTTTCAATTAGAAATATCAAATGGTCCCAAGCACAAGATTTTTTAAAATAACTTAAAAAAGACTTTAAAATCAAATAAGAGAGATTGAGGAAAATTAGAAAAAAATTAGAGCAATCTGAGAAAATCAAGAAAATTATGAAAACAAAGTCAACCACCTTGAAATAGAGAACCAAAAACTTAAGAAAGTAATTCTCTGAAAAAAGAAGGACTGGGCAAAGGAAAGCTAAGTGCATTCTAAAAAACAAAGAAATAATAAAACAAAATCTAACCAATAAAAAATAGAAGAGAATATGAAACATCTCATTGGAAAAAAACAACTGATCTGGAAAAACATATTGAGGAGAAATAATATAATAGTCAGACTACCTGATTATAAAAAGATTCTTGATGTGGTATTTCAAGAAATTGTCAAGGAAATTTGCCCTAAACTTTTAGAACAAGAAAGCAAAGGAGAAATAGAAAAAAATTACCATCTGAAAGAGATCCCAGGAGGAAAACTTACAGCAATGTTATAGTCAAGTTTCAAAGCTCTCAGGTTAAAGAGAATATCGGAATCAACAATAAAAAATATTTTAAATATTGTGGAGCTACAGTAAGAATTATCCAAGACCTAGCAGCTACTACACTGAAGGAATAGAATACTATACTATACACTATATTTCAAAGAGCAAAAGAACTGGGGTTACAACCAAGGGTAACTTACCCAGCAAGGTGAAGTATAAGTCTGAATTAAAAAAATGGAAATTTAATAAACAAAAGGACTTTCAGGTATTTGTGACAAAATCAGCTGAACTTAAGGGGAAATTCAACATGCAACATTCAGGGGAAATATGAAGTAAACATTAAGGACAAATTATAATAGTTTCATTAATTTCAAATTGTTTATATATATATATAACATATATATATTTATATATAAATATATATATAAATTTATATATAAAAATATTGTCAGTTCTATTAGGATGCTTATTTTCATTTAGGTAGATTGAAAGAAAGGCAGGAGTTAAGCTGACTATGATGGGGTGATTCTAAAAATAATAAAACTGTGTAGGGAGAGACAAAAAGGAGAAATTATCCCATACAAATGGGACAAAAAAGGTGAAACTGATACAAAATAATCTAGTGAGGGGGAAGGTGGGTAGTGCTTGAGCCCTATTCTCATCAGGAATGGGTGAAAGAGAGAACTGCACATATACATATACACCAATATATGTGTATGTGTACATATATACATATGTGTATACATTTATGTGTATGTATAAAAGTCTTCTATATCCAGAAAGAAATGAGAAGGAAGAGGATGGGGAGAGGTTAGTAGAGGGATTACTGAAGGTGTGAATGGGTTAAGGAACAGGAGGGCAAGATATTGGGTAGAAGCAAAGCAGAGGAGGGAGGAAGAACAGAAACAGGGTGAGAAGGATAGTGAAGCAAAATAAGAAGGAAGAAAATATGCAAGTAGCGATAGCTAAGAATGTGAAAGGAATGAATTTACCTGTGAAATGGAAACTGACAGCAGATTAAAAATTTGAATTCAACAACCTACTGATTTCAGGAAATGCTACAAAAATGACAAATATACACATACATAAAATAGTAGTCAGGAGTAAAATTTATTATATAAAAAGCAGGAATAGAAATCATGGTTTCAGACAAAGTTCAAGTTAAAATAGATTTAACCAAAAGAGAAAAATAGGGAAACAACATATGTGTCAGCCATATTATTCAAAATTGTTTTAGACCAAGGGCAGGGAAGCTGCAGACTGGAGGCCACAGGTTCCTCGTCCCTGTTTAGAGCATGTAAAATAACTAAATAGTCTAAAATACCTGATAGTAAACCTGCCAAAATAGACAGGAATTATATGAATAAAAAACATAAAATCCTTTGTATACAAATAAAATCAAAACTAAAAACTGAAGTAATATTTATTGTTCATGGATAGGTAAACTAATATAATAAAAGTGATAATTTTATCCAACTAATCTATTTAATTCCATCCTAACTAAACTGCTAATAAATTATCTTATTGAGTTCATTAGAAAAAATAACAAAGTTCATTTAGAAAAACAAAAGTGCAGGAAATTCAAAGAAACCAGGGTGAAGGATGTAAAGGAAGCAAACCCAGTAATATCAGACCTTAAACCATATTATTGGATAAGAGCATTGTTGAACTATAAAATAGATAATTTTGATTATTTTAAATTAAAATTTTCTTCTATAAATAAATCCTAGGCAACCAGGAATAGAAATGATGAAGAAAATGGAGGCGAAACTTTCATAGACATTCTCTCAAAATGAGATCATGATGAAATATTGCTGTGTTGTAGGAAATGATAAACTTGTTGATGTAGAAAAACATGGAAAGACTTGGACTTAGGAAATATGCTTCAGAGAAACAGATGGCAAGTAGTAACAACATGATATAGTCTTACATATGTGTGTATTATTGTATATGTATATGTGTATTTTATGTATATGTGTACATATATACATATGTGTATGTGTGTACATGTATGTGTATCTGTATATGTGTTTGCATGTATGTATCCTCTCTTAATTACAGCTTTTCGTGGAGATAGTGAGGGAGGGGAAGAAACAAAGCAAAAAATGCACAGCAGAGAACAAAAGAAAACCTTACAGGAAGCAAAGAAAACAATAGCTTTGAAAACAATGTGCAATATTGATTATATAGATCTTCTTGAAATGGAAAGCTATTGCTTTATATTGAATCATATCTTATGTCTGTGTATATGGCATTTTTTCTTTTATTACTTTGTACTTAAGTTTAAAATAAATTTAAAAATTTTTAAAATATAGTGAACTACTTTTCTGTGAAATTGGTGTAGCAAAGGCCCCTCAAACTTTCCCTTTCTGTGGAAGGTGGAATATTAAGATCTCAGCACCCTGACTAAGTGTTTGAAGAAATTAGATTTGAGAAATAGTGTTGAATGCTGGACTCTGGCAGCAGACCGAATTTTCTGAAGCTTTGACTTCATAGTAAGCTACAAGTGAAATTACAAGCATCTAGTAACTGTGCTCACTCACCCTTTTCAGGATGAATTATAAGAAGCTCTTGTCTCTACAGTGCTTAGCATCAGGTTTACTCCATCTTATACAATCCTATTCTACTTATGACAGATTATACTTTGGGTGTTTTCCTATATTTTGTATCTTAAGAATTATTGCATTAACTCTCTTCGTGTTCTGTGAAAGCTCTCAAAGATTTTTGCTTGAGGAATAGGAGTAATACTTTGCCAGCATCTAAGATCTTAAAGCTTTCTCCCTGGACCAAAAGTCAGTCATGTAGATATCTTAGAGTGAGAAGTTTTTAAAGTAATCACTTACAACATTTAGCTCAGTATACTTTAAGCTAACCCAAAAATAACAGGCACGAATTCACACTAGTAAAACCATAAATGTATTCCCTAGTATTGTTAATGCAAAATTAAATGCATGATTATGCTTAGGAAGCAAGTTTCACTCACATTTATTCAGTGTAAAGTAATTTGAAGATACTTTCAACTAAATTGAGGTCAGCTGACTGGTAATGGGTTTTGTTTCATGTTTCACTATATGAAATTACAGATTATAATTAATGTGTTAATTGTTTTTATACCACTTAGTTTAGGCTACAGAAGTAGGATAACTGGAGAAATTTATGGTTTCTGACTTTTGGAAAAAAGGCACTTTTTACCTGTAAGCTAATTTATTATAACAACATGAGAGCAATTTATGTCAATCCCTATGCATGATTAGTGAGACTTGCTATTTAAGGTTCAAGCTTATCGGAGTATATTATTCTGACTCTGATTTCAGGTATGGTTTTCAAGAAATGCTACTGAGCCATGATTCAGAATGCCAGTAGCTCTATGGGGCTGACTTTTGTAGAGTTCTGCCTCATGGGAAAGTTCAAGGGGGACTTTTGGTATGAGGTGAGGTAGGACTCTCCTGACTCAGTTTTCCAGTATGACATTCCCTCTTAAATGTAAAGTTTTCCCTTCTGATTGACACTAAGTTTGGCTATGATATTCTCTTAATACACAGTGACTCTTATCAGGAATTGGCATCAAGCTAGGGAAGCATTTTTTCCTAGAAATAGCTATGTTCCTATTTTTTCTCCTTTTTGGAAATCATCTATAATCATGGCAAATAATCAGTGGAAGATATGAACAGAATATTGAATCCTTATCGAATAGAATTTATCTAAATTACTATAAAAAGATGCAAGTATATAAAATCAACTTTAAATTTTAGTCCTTTCCATATCACAAACAACTAAGTAGATGATTGCTTGGGCTTGGGCTTTTCATCTGCCTGTTGATGGTTCTGTATTCCTGTATAATCAAGGTCTTTTAAATATCTCCAAATGGTAAGGGAATAATTAGATAATTATGTAATAATTTGTGAAACTAGGAAATAGAAGTGTTATTTAGTGAGGTTAATATCCTAAACACTTTCTGCTCAGTATTAAAGAAAAGAATTTTAGCACAATTAATTATCTTAGCAGGGAGTGACTTAGGGTCTCTCTTGTGCTACCTCAGAGAGACATCCAGTTTTATAACTGGCACTTGTATATAGAGCATGCTCTGGAACACAAGCAAATTACACAAGAATCTAAGTAGGATTTGAGAGCAGTGGTCCATATAGGTATGATGTTCCATTTATTTTAAGTTGTTAGTAACTGAATATGTGTTACTATAGATAACTCAATTGATTCAATTTGGAATTATTTACTTAATCTGTTCATGCAGTCGATCACAGGCTATCTTGCGACAATTAAAATGAAATAAGCATCTCTTACATAAATTTGTGTGACCATTAGACTTAGGCACAGAAATCATCTACTTAGAAGACACATCATTTCTAATATGATTATAAATAAGATTATATTCTTGGTGGCATCTCATCCTTCTAAGAGAGAAATGAGCAGCTAAAAGTAAATAGCTAGAGTTAAAATTTGGGTGGGGGGAGAAAATAAGATCAGATAACTAAATGTATCAAATATAAATGTTTCCAACGAGATACAAAGGTCCTCAGCATGTTCTAATAACAAGTTATAAAAATAGCTTCAAATTGTTTTTGATTTTTCAGTTTTTATTTGAATTACTAAACATATCAACCTGATGATTTACTAATTTATACCACAAGGCAGTTACAGGAGATAAAGTGAAGCTTTTTCCCTTTCTGTGACATAAATCCAAGGTAAAGAATAAATACATGAATACCAGAAGTTAAATGATGGAGGAGCTAGTAATAATTTAAAAAGTACTCTTTTATCTTAACTTACATAACTACATTGGAAAATATCAATTTTTTAATTAAAAGGTCTCAGTCTACAACTAACATTCACATAGATTACATTAGGTTCTCAATTCAGCCTGTTGTTAGCAAGTAAATCAAGACTCTAATGTAGACAAGAAATGGAAAATCAGACAGTGGAAGGAAATGCAAATATTCTAATTTAGAGATTTCTAATTAGATATATTTCATATAACTATTATTCACAGGTTTAGAAACATAAGATTTGAACTAGTTCTTACCTCATGCTCTAGTGTTTGACAAACAAAATTAAAGTGACAATACTGAATTATATTAAGACCTATTTTGCAAGAGATTTTAATTGAAAAGGGATTTCTAAAAGTGATCTTAACCAGAGAAGGAGATCTGCTAGAAGAAGCTGCTCTTAGAACCCACTTATTCTGGAATGCCTAGGAAGAGTGATTTCCAGAAGACCAGATGTCTGCAGTAGGAAAAGTTCTCAGAAACCATACAGCTTCATACAGCTTCATGAGATGATAGAGCTCTGAGATAAGAAAGACTGATGAAATGCACAGTGTAAGTGAATTTTCTTTCCCTTTCACTTCTTTCCCATGTGTCAGTGTTCTTTGTAAGGCACACTTGACAAAGCAGGCCTACCCAGAGTGTCCCCTATCAATGCATTGGTCACTGTCTGTCTGTCTGTCACTCTCTCTCTGCCTGTCTGTCTCTCTCTCACTCACACACACACACACACAAATATACTATCCCCATCACGTTAAACATCTAAACTTCATAATTTTTTTAAAAGGCCTTGAAGTTTTTAATACCTTAAAGGTCTTATTATATCCTGCTAAGTCAAACCTGAATTGTCATGCCAGTTAGTGATTCACTGAGGAGATTCAGTCTCTCAGTGAACCAAAAGGAATATGTGGGAAGTTAATATTTTACAATTATATTAATAACCCAACTATTAATTTGTGATCTATCTTTTTCCTGCTGTTTTTGTCAAGACTCCAACATTGAAAAGGCCAGTTAAGTCTCTGAAGGACATGACAAGACACCTGTCATTAACAAGTTTGAATTGAACCCTATGCAAACGGGACTCTGACTTCAACAGCCAAACTAATTTGATCAAGAGTTATCAAGAGATTCATGTGTTCTTGGTCCCTTCATTATACTTTTGGGAGACCTGGCTCATGAAAGAAAATAAAACCAGAGAGAACCTGATCAGGATGCCCAAATTGCTAGAGTGGGCTTAAAACTTATGACCAAGTCTTATTCTTTAGCTATCCTCTCCACCGCCACCACCCTTGATGATGAAGTGATGAGGATAGACTGAAGACTCTTAATCCACCTCCTTGCTATGTGTCCACCATACAGAGTTGCTTTTTGCTTACCAGCGGAGTTCCCTGTCAGAATGGAAAGATCTGATTTAAAGTGTTTCAGAGGTTCTTTTTGTCTTTGGTCACCTAAGAGGAACCACTGACCATGAATTTATTATCGCCTACCCTAATTAATAAATTGATTCTTAAGATCTGAAAACTATATCTCTGAATTTTACATGCAACAATTATGACTTAACTGTTCTGCCCACCTATTCAGTAATTTGTTTGATTTTTCAAAAACATTTGTTTTATATTATCAGATTCTAGTTAGGAAATGTATTTTCCCTTTTGGATAACATATTTGCATTTTTAACAAAAAAACGTAAAGATGTAATACCCTATCCCAAAATAGTGATTCAAATGGTGAAAGTTATTTAATCAAAAGGAGAGTAAACCAAGCAGGAAAAGGCCAAATGATGCTATCCAGTTACATGATATAAGTGACCACCTACTTTACTGTACACAAGGGTTAAACTGCTCCCAGCTTTTGGCCAATTGCATCCCTTTGGTTGTCAAAATTTAATTAAGTTTCAAAAATATATTTGACTATCTGTATAAATTGAATATTGCAATAGTTGTCATCAACCCAAAGTAAGACATGGTTGTTTTTTAATAGGTTGCTAAAATAAAGAAACAGCCTTAATTTTCCCAATCTAGAAGAATGGCAACCATGGATCATCTAGTTGAATTTATCTCAAATAGCAGGATGGTCAAGTCATCATGAATGAGCCTGTCATTTATTAAAGGTTAAGCTAGCTCTCATGCCAGACTGTGACAGATGGGCAATTGCTTTGTTTGACATTAGCTACAAGCATACTTCTATTTTAGCAGTGTGTGTGTTGTCAGTTGTAATTGTATATTGCTACTTATTGACCTTTCCAGAGGGAACTCAAAAATCTGTTTGTTTTGAGTTTTAAAAACCTTGGGCAGAAGCCTCAAAGGAAGTGGACTTATAAATTAGAGTAATGTGCTTTAGGCAAATGTTTATTATCGCTTCAGTACACAACAATTATAAATATTTCTCAGTCTGTCGAAACTAGAATTTCCATCTGTATGGGGAATATGAAACCATGTAAAATCGCAATGAGGAAAAAAATTCAAAATCTTGAGTGTTTAGTAGGGAAGATGGATAGTGCTAGAACCTTACTCTTACTGTGTTTGGGCCAAAAAGGGAACAACATATATGTTTAGAAGGTTATAAAAAGTCTTCCAAATTCAGAAAGAAATAAGAGGGCAAGGGGATAGGATGAGCAGTGATGATAAGGTTGTGGAGTGGTAAGTAGATTAATGAAGAAGAAGACAAGGTATTGGGTAGAAATAAAACAGAGGAGTGTGGGAAAGGAATAGGATGGGGAGGAATAGTGAGGAAAGATAGGAAGGAGAAAAATAATCAGCAAGAAATTATAAATTAGAATGTGAAAGGGATGAATTTACCCATAAAATGGAAATTGATAGTAGATTAAAAATTTGGATCCAACAAAATGTTGCTTTTCAGAAATGCTATAAAAATGAGAGATACACACAAACATAAAGTAAAGGTCAGGAATAGAATTCATTATGTAAAAAAGCAGGGGTATTAATCATGATCTTAGATAAAATTAAAGCTAAAAGCAAAAGATAAAAATGGAGGAAACCAGTATGTGTCAGCCATATTATGCAACATTGTTTTATACCTTTTAAAATAAACAGAAAGTATAAACTACCTGACAGCAAACCTGCCCAATAAGACACAGGAACTATACATATATAAACATACCAATGTACAAATAAAGTCAGAGCTAAACAAATGAAGTACTATTTAATTGTTCATGGGTAGTTAAAACCAATATAATAAAAATTAGACAATTTTACCCAACTAATCTATTTATATAATGCCATCCCAATTAAATTACTGAAAAGTTATGTTACTGAGAAAAAAATAACAAAGTCCATTTGAAAGAGCAAAAGGTCAGGAACTTCAAATAAACCAGAGAAAAAAAGATGTAAAGGAAGTAGAATCAGTAATATCAAACTTTTAAGAGCATTGTTGAAGTATAAAATGAAGAATTTTGATTATTTTAAATTAAAATTTTCTTGTATAAATAAAACCTATGTAGCCAAGAAAAGAAGGAATGCAGAAAATTGGGGTTAATAACTTTCTAAGACAATCTCTGAGACAGAATGTGATTTGCTAGAATAAGAAGGAAATGATGAGCTGGTTGATTTAGAAAATCATGGCAATATTTATGAAAGAAGATGTTATCCAGCTTCAGAGAAGCAGAAGGCAAGTGGAAACAATCATAGTATAGCATTACTGTATGTATTATGTATTATATGTATTACATATGTGTGTGTGAATGTATATACATATATATGTGAGTGTATGTGTATATGCATATATGTTTATAAATATCTATGTATACATACGTGTATGTGTGTGTGTGTGTGTTTTTAGATATGTAGGTTTTAACTGTAGACTTCTTTAGGGGGAAGGGAAAAATTAGGTAAAAAGTACACAGCAGAGAACAGAAAAAAACCTATGAGAAAGCAAAGAAAAGCTGGGCAGCTTTCAAAACAATGTGTAGTTCTTACTATATAGATTTTCTTGAGATGGAAATTTATTGTTTTACATTGAATCCTCTCAGGTCCACTGTGTACATGACAATGTTTTTTTTTTCTTTTCTCATTCTGTATTTAAGTTTAAAATAGAAAAAGAAAAATAAATGAGGTTTAGGGAAAAATCTTAAGTGTTAGAATGCAACATAATGCATTAAATAAAACCTTTAAATTGTTTTGAATAAGACCTCCCACCATGCAACATTTGCAAGTGCTCAGTAGCACCATCCCATCTTGACATTGGGCTCATTCTTATTCACTAGTCTCATTTCATATTTCAGAACCATAGGGCATATCTCCTAACACTGAATCCCTAGAGAAGGTTCTTGCTATTATACTATGCTGTCTTATAATTTTGCAAAATCTTGTTTCCCTGCCTGTTCATTTTTCAAAGAAAATGAAAAGGAATATGTTTCACTTTCTTACTAAAGGGAAGAGACAAAGCTATTTCTTGGCAAGAAAACTTTTTTTTTTTTGCATATCTCTAGTAGAGCAGTCATGTTCAAGCAAAATCCTTTAGGCCATTTGATTTGCATAGTCTATGAGTAACACAGCTTTTTTTCTGTTCTTTCCTAACCATCTATAGAAAACCAAAGTGATTTTTCTCTAAATGTTGAGATTTACAAAAACAACATAAACTTGTCAGAAACAATTTCATATTATATGACAATAAAACATAATGCCAAGAAATGTTATAGTAAGAGTAAAGACCAGCTTTTAGCCCCACCTGCTACATTTGACTGATTTGAATACATCATAAATGAAGATGTGAATAAATAGCACCTTAACTGGAATGATTTCCTTGAATGCTATCTTTTACTTCTCATAATCCACATCATTCTTTAAAAGCCCAGATTTAATTCAACTTATTTATGAATCTTTTACTAATCTATTTTTTCATACTGGTCTTTCCTTTAATAAAAGTTAAATTGAACACCTTTGTATAGGAAGACCTATCCTGAAATTGACCCAATATTTCTATATTTTAAAAAATATTGCCACTATTTAGTTATTTATATACTTTGGAATATTTTTGAGGGTTTTATATTTTTTATCATAAATTAATAAGAATGCCATTCACTCTCATTCATGCCACATATTACCCTATAATCTCAAACTATATATTTCTGTCACTTCACCAAATAAAGTAAGTTCAGAGAGTGTTACTTCTCTTTTAAAAAAACATTTTGTCATATTACCAAGCCAACATACAGTAGTCATTCAATAATGTTTTTTGAATTTAATTTCAAGTATTATCACTAGCATTATAGAATCTTTAATTGGAAGAGACTCTCAGAGACCAGATAATCCAATCCAAGTCTAAACAATATTGCTCTCTAAAATAGTCCTTACAAGTATTCATATAGATTCTCATTGAAAACTTACAAGGACAAGGAACCTACTGCCCTCGTTCATTTCTTAGAAGTTTTCATTATGTGGATCCTAAATCTGTTTCTCTGAAACTTCCATTCATAGCTACCAGTTTCCCCCCTCAGTCCAAGATGAATAAGTTCTATAATAGTCAATAGTGCTAAGCACTGAGGATACAAATAAGAAAAAGAAAGATTGCCCCCACCATAAAGGAGTTTATAATTTAATGGGGGAGAGAATATACAATAAGAAGTGAAGGGAGGGCCAGAGGGTACCTTGCCCTGCAGCATGATGTTTATGCTGGAATGGAAACCAAGAAGATCTGATAGTAAATGAAAAATAGCCAGAAAATTCTCAATTCTATATAAATGGGGGCCTTGGGAGGAACTCATTACTCTCTCCTTCAGTTTTCCAATGAGAGGGAAGAGACCACTGAGGGTGCTGAGGAAGTGTTGAGTATCAAAGTTGAATCCATCTCCAACATGATGAGATTTTACATGATAAACTCATTTGGGAGAAAACATGTTTATGGAGAAGAAAACAAGTGAGCACTCATGGTAAATGAAGGATACTTTTAGTTAGCTGCTACTGATTTCTTTCAAGTATTGCTAAAATCTCACCTTCTATAAGACAACTTTTCCAATCTGTCTTAATGCTAATGCTTTCCCTTTAAGACTATTTCCAACAAAAAGCATATTTTACATAAATATTTGCATGGTGTTTCCCATAATAAGCTGCTGGCTCTTTAAAAGAAAGGGATTGGGTTTTTTGCTTTTCTTTGTAGCCTTAATACATATCACAAGGTAGACACTTGTTCACTTGATTTAATTTTCTATGAGGGTGAGTTTCCCCCTATCCCTAAACCTACTGCTATATATTTTATAGACTATATAAGACAGTGTCCTCAAAGCCTATGTCAAAGAGGTAGAATCTTTGAAAGGTCTTCAGAAAACTAAAGTCTGTGATTGGGCTATGTCTGATATCTGAAGGACAGACTGAGATCGAAGAGACTTATTAAGGAGATTTAGCCACCAGCTGATGATTTATTTTTTTATCACAACAACTGAAGAAGCCAGAATAAGGTATAAACAGGTTGTGACCAGCATCATTGAAGGGAATCAGGTCACAAAGATGAGAACATGAATCTTTGAAATATTTGTAATTCCCCACTTTGTTTTTGTAAAAGCACTAGAAGAATCTGACCTTTTACTGGAGTGTTGCCAGGACAGGAAAAAAATTCATGACTTTATCTGGAAAAAAATTCTGAAGCATCTTTGTAGTAAATCATGACATTATACTGTTCATAGTATAAATGTGATAGAGAAAACTAAGTCTCATTCTTATTGCAATTTAATATAAGAAATTCTCAAATGAACTACATTGGGTCACCACTAAAAGTCCCTGAAAATTGCTTCTTGAGAAAAAATATTTAGGATTTTTGTGGGTGGAGCAAAGATGGAAGAGTATAGTAAGGACTACAGTCAAGTTCTCCCAATATTCCCCTTCAAACTTTCTTTCTTAATTATGACTCAAATCTAATTCTGGAGAAGCAAAAAAGGTCAGGGTGAGATATTCTTTTAACCAAGTATGATTTAGGGATTTAGAAGGAGAGATCTGTGACGTAGGGATAGAATCTATGGGAAACAGCATGAGAGATGGGACTTGGAGGTGGTGACAGTAGCATCAAGAGCTTCAAAACTCTCAAACCAGAGATGGTAAGGGAATCAGGCAACTGTCAGAAATAAATTATTGGAGACTTCTGTGCTAACACTGGGCACAGGATCAGACTGTGTTTGGCAACTTCATTGCCTATATCCACTTCTGGATCACACTTCAAAAGTGGAAAGGAGCACTTTTGGTTATGAGAGATCAAAGACTCCGAAGGGCAGTATCACTTGCTATCCCAAGGGAGAAAGTCCACTAAGAAGCAGTATCACCTCAGGTTTCAAGGACTAGCAGCCCTTAAAACCTTTATTCATTGTGATCTCAAGGAACCTGGGACCCTTCCTGAGAAAGGACCAGAGTATAGAGCAGGAAAGTGGTGACTGCACCTCTCCCCAGATCACACCACCCCAAAAGCATGGAAAAATTGCAAAAGCCCAGAACAAGCTCTGAATACAAAAGCCTGAAGCATGAGACACTACCCCTCCCTGTTGGCAACAAAGGTCAACTTTAACACAAAGTTTCAAGTCAACAAATAAAATGAGTAAAAATGAGAATATAATGAAACAGAAAGAACCTGACAATAAGATTCTACTCTAGTGACAGGGAAGATCAAGACTTGAACTCAGAATATGATGAAATCAAAACAACAACATGCAAAGCCTCAAATAAAAATGTGAACTTGAAATAAGGCCAAAAAGAATTTCCAAGAGGCAAAAATATTTTCAAAATCAAAGACTGGTAAAGAAAAAAATTGAATAAAAAAGGAGATCAAGGGAAAAAAATTATGAAAAGACCATTAACAGCTTGGCAAGAGAGGCGCAAAAATGCTGAGGAAAATAACACTTGAAAAACAGAATTGGCTAATGGAAAAAGAAGTACAAAAGCTTATTGAAAATAATACCTTAAAATTAGAATTGGGCAAGTGGAAGTTAATGAATCTATGGGACATCAACAAAAAATTTAAAAGTCAAAAGCATAAAAAAAGAAAATGTGAAATATAATTAGAAAAACAATTAATGTATAAAATAGATTGAGGAGAGATAATTTAAGAATTATTGCACTATTTGAAGGCCACAATTTTTAAAAAGAGCCTAGAAATAACATTTCAAGAAATTATCAAGGAGTAGAAGCAGTAACCAGCTAATAGCATCATTATCCTACAGATAACAGTAAAATAATGTCTTAAATTCTGGAGTTGCACAAAAAATAAAAGTTTGTTTAAGACATTTTTTGAGGCTAAGACAAATAATTTGGGGGTGGGGAGGGGTAATGCCTGTGACACCAGAAGGGACATGACCAGAAACTAAAATGCTTTAGCACCAGCTGTGGATTTTGTAGACAGCTGCAACAGCAATAGCAGCAAATTTGGAAGTTCTCAGCCCAGAAATAGTAAAAGGGAAAGACAAATGGTCAGAAATAGATTACAGTGGACCCTTTAGTAGCACTTAGTTGAGGGATTTGGGTTTGATCATAAGGACTTTGGGTCACATTTTAGGGCTGGGTCCATGCCACAGAAGGGCTCTTGTCAGTCACATGGAATCAAGGACCCTACTTATAGTTCAGAGGCAGAGAGGACTGCCAGCACTTGAGAAAGCAAGAAAAAGGGAGGATCTGATTGCAATTCGTGGGCCAAAAGGAATACTAGCATTTACGGCTGCTGGGGAACTAGGACTCTTTCTGACTAAATACTATAGAACAAACCAAGAGACCAGTGACCACACCTCTCCCTAGATCACACCAACTTTGAAGCATCCAAATCTTGTAGAAACTCACAACTATTACTGAAAACAATAGCAAAAAAAAAATCCTGGAGCTTGTATTGGTGCCTGGTCACTGCCAGGTGAGCAAAGTCCAACATTAACATAAAATTCAAAGTCAAGAAATAGCCAAGAAAATGAGGAAACAAACAAACAAAAAAGAACCTTGACCATAAAATCTACTATGGTAGCAGGGAAGAACAAAACATAACTCAGAAAAATGCTCAAAAAAAATGAAAATAGCTAAAAGCAAAGTATCAAAGAAGAATGTTAATTAAACATTAGGACAATGAAAATTTCTTGAAGAATTAAAGAAAGAGATAAGAGTAATATGGAAAAAAATGGGAAAAGAAAGGAGTTGTGTAAGAAATGTATAAGAGATTTGTAACCTAGTATAAGAAACACCCACAAAAAAACTAAAGAAAATAAATTTAAAAGCAGGAGATGGCTGAATGGAAAGGGAAAATTCACTGAAGAAAAGAACTCCCTAAAAGCAAAAATTGCCAAATGGAAAGAGTGGTATAAAAGTTCACCAAAGAAAATAATTCCTCAAAGAATAGACTTCAGCAAGTAGAATCTCATGACTTCATGAGATATCCAGAAACAATAAAACAAAGTGAAAAATATGGAAAAATAGAGGAAAATAGGAAATATTTCAATAGAAAAAATGAACTAAAATAGATTGAGGGGAGACAATTTGAGAATTTTGGACTACCTGCAAGCCACCACAAAAAAGAGGCTAGAAACACTATTTCAAATAATTATATATGAATACTTTTCCAAACTCTTTGGTCTCGAGGGTAGAATACAAATTGAATGAATTCACTGATCATCTCCTGAAAGAGATCCCAAAATGAAAACTCCCAGGAAAAATAGAGGCAAATTACAGAGCTCCCAAGTCAAAGAGAAAATATTGCAAGCAGTTAGAAACGAAGCAAATGTTGTGGATCCACAATTAGGATCAGACAAGATTTATATTCTGGAAGGTAAAGTAGCTAGGATTACAACCAAGGACAAAATACCCAGCCAAATTGAGTATAATTCTTGAGGTGGGAAAAAAAAGGATATTAGTGAAATAAATGACTTTCAAGTCTTCCTGATGAAAGACCAGAGATGAATAGAAAATTAGACTTTGAAATACAAACCTTAAGAGAAGCATAAAAAAAATTAACAAGAAAGAGAAATTTTAAAAAAAGATTCAACAAGGTTAAACTGATTAGATTTCTATTTGAGAATATGATACATAGAACTCCTAAGAACTTTGTCATTTTTAAGTCAATTAGGAGTACTCTACATAAACAGAGGGCATGGGTGTGAGACAATTTTGCTGGGATGATCTAAAAAAAGGTGAGAAATTGAAATGCAATGGGAGATGGGGAAAGGAAGAAGAATGAGGAAATTATCTCACACAAAAGAGTCATAAAAAGAAAATCTTTAGAGTGGAAGCAAAAATGACAGGAAAGGACAAGCAATGCATAAAACTCATTCTCATCAAAACCAACTTGGAGAAGAAAATCATACATGTGCACACAAGTAATTTCCCTCTTTATCTCTTAATTGGGTCTATTTTCACTTTTACTTTGAGACCATTGCTGCTACCCTTGCCTTTCAAAAAAAATTCAGTGGAATTATAACATATCATGCACATATGTCTGTGTGTTTCT
Source organism: Potorous gilbertii (assembly GCA_028658325.1). Lineage (NCBI taxonomy): Eukaryota > Metazoa > Chordata > Mammalia > Diprotodontia > Potoroidae > Potorous > Potorous gilbertii. The sequence continues at coordinate 95,989,939 of CM053774.1, read as the reverse complement.
GTGTGTCTCTATGAATATGTATATGTGAATCTATGTGTAAATACGTATACAAATATATTTAATATGTATATATATGCATGCATTTGTGTATACATTCACAAATACATATATATGTTTAATTAGGTATAGAAATCTATCTTACTAAACAGGGAATGAGGAGGGGATGGTATAAAAGGCAGGAGTAAAAAAAGAGAGGGTAGATTAAGGGAGACAGTGATCAGGAGCAAAAAGTACTTCAGATTAGAGACAGGATGAAAAAAGAAAGAGAAATATAAACAGAAGAAAATACGATGAAGGAAGCACAGATTTAGTAATTATAACTGGAAATATGAATGGGATGAAATCACCCTTAAGACAGAAGTGGATAACAGAATGAATTAAAAAAACAGAATCCAACAATATGTTGTTTACAAGAAAAACACTTGAAACAGAGAGACACAAACAATGTTAAAATAAACAGCTAAAACATGATATATTATGCATCCACTGAAATTAAAAAAAGGCAAGGGTAGCAGTAGTGCTCAGACAAAGCAAAAGTGAAAACAGACCTAATTAAAGGATAAGCAGGGAAACTCCATCTTGCTAAATGGGACCAAAGACAATGAAGTAATAAGAACACTTAAATAGATATGTACCAAATGGCAGGGCATCAAAATTCTTAAAGGAAAATTTAAATGAATTACAGGAGAAAATGGACAGTAAAACAATTATTCCTCTTTTTGAGCTAAACAAATCTAACCACAAAATGAATAGGAATTAAATGAAGTAGGTAGTTAGAATTATATCAAGGTTAAGTAGGATATACTTCTAGATAAAACCGAATGGGAATAAAAGGGAGTATAGTTTTTTTTTTTAGCTGTACATGGCATATCCACAATAACTGACCATGTATTAAGGCATAAAAAAGTAACGAACAAATACAGAAACGTGGAAATATTAAATGCATGTCTTTTAAGCTACAATGCAATAAAAAATGACATTCAATAAATGACTGTGGAAACAGTTTAAAAATTGGAAACTAAATAACCTAATACAAAAGATCAAGCAGGTCAAAGAATAAATCACAGAAATAATAAATAATTTCATTGAATAAAATGACAAGAAAACATGATAAAATTTGCGGGATGCAGCCAAGTAGTACTTAGGGGAAAATTTATAACTCTAAAGGTGTACATCAATAAAAGAGAGAGCAGAAAATGAATTTGGCAGGAAATTGAAAAAAACTAGAAGTGCAAGTTAAAAACTCCAATTAAATACTAAAATTGAAATCATTAAAATTAAGAACTATTAATAAAATTGAAAGTAAAAAAGCAATAATAAAACTAACAAGTGGTTTTATGGGAGGGAAAAACAATAAAGTAGATCAACCATTGATTGAATTTTTAAAAAATGCAAATTACCACTATCAAAAAGGAAACAGGTGAATGCACCAAATACATAATCAATGAAATTATTGTGATTCCTTTTAACCAACCATATCCTAGTGAAATTAGCAATCTAAGTGAAATGGAGGAATATTTACAAAAATATAAATGAATTACAGGAGGAAATGAACAGTAAAACTATATTAACAAAAGAAGAAATAAAAATTTTAAACAAGCCTATCTTAGATAAAGAAACTAAACAAGCCATCAATGAGCTCCCTAAGAAAACATCTTCAGGATTAGATGAATTTACAAGTTAATTCTAACAAACATTAAAGGAACTATTAATACCAATAAAACATAAACTATTTGAAAAAAAGGTAAAGAATGAGTCCCACCAAATTTCTTTTATACCACAAAAGTATCTTTTACACCTAAACCAAGCAAAGAAAAAGGCAAGGAAAACTAATTCTTTAAGAAAACAATCATTCTAGGAAATGTCAAAGAAAAAATATTAAAATATTAGGACAGGAATAATAGTAATATATCACAAAGATTATATACTGTAGCCAGCTGGAATTTATGCTAGACATACACAGCTGGCTAAATATAACTAAAACTTTAAGAATATTTGACTGTATTAATAACAAAATATATCATAATTACCTCAAAATATGCAGAAAAAGCTTTTTGACAAAATACAACCATTCTTATTTAAAAAAATATAAAGCATAGGAATAAATGGAGATTTTCTTGAAATGATAAATGGTGCCTATTTAAAGCAAAGAGTAAACATTATCTGTGCTGATGTTAAACTAGAAAGCTTTCCAGTATGATTAGGTGGCAAAGCAAGGCTGTCCACTACCATTATGCTACAATGCTTTAGAAATGCCAACTATAGCAATAAAGCAGGAAAAAAATTGAAAGAATAAAAAATAGGCAATGAGGAAACAAAACTAACACTCTTTGTAGACTATATAAAGTACACTTAAAGAATCTTAGAAAATCAACTAAAAATAATTGAAATAATTAACAAAGTTTCAAGATATTAAATAAAGTCACACAGATCACTGACATGCCTATATATTACCAACAAAACACAGCAAGAAGAGATAGAAAGAGAAATCCCAATAAAAGTTATTACAGAAAATATAAACTATTTTGGAATCTATCTGCTAAAACAAAACCTATGGATTATATGAAGACAATTACAAAACACTTTTCACACAAATAAAGACCAATTTAACAATTGTAGAAATCATAATTGCCCACCAGAAAGCCAAGACAATATAATCACAATGACAATTTTCCCTAATTATTAATTCTGTCCCATGTCAACTAAACTACCAAAGTATTATTTTACAAATCAAGAAAAAATTATAACAAAATCCATCCGGAAAAAAGGATAAGACTCTCAAGGGAATCAATGAAAATAATGAGAAGAAAGGTGACCTAGTAGTGTCAGATTTCAAACTATTTTTACAAATTGTTAATCATCCAACAATCTTGTATTGTCTAAGTAACTGAGCAGTAGATAAGAAGAATAGATTAAGTACACAACACATAATTTGGAAGAAATTAGTCAAAGACCAAGATCTCACATATTATGTCAAAACAATGTCAAAATGGATAAACGATATCAATATAAAATGATATTATTAGTAAATTAGTGGAGCATGGAAAAAATTCTGTTAGATCGAAGGATAAGGAAAGAGTTTTTAACCACACAAGAAATGGAGAGTGCTACACAAGTGAAATGAATAATTTTGATTACATTGAATCAAAAATATTTTTATAAAGAAATCAAATACAATCAAATTGAGAAAGAAAGCAGGGAGAGGTAGGGGTACTCTAAGCCTCATTTATCAACTAAGAGACATTACCCAATTGGTAAATGGTTAAATGACATATACAGGCATTTTTCAGAAGAAAAAAAATCAAAGTTATCAATAGTTGCATCAAAAAAAAGATTCTAAATTTCTAATGATTAGGAAAATTCGAATTAAAACAACTCTGAAATATTACCTCCTAGATTATCTATCATGACAGAAAAGGAAAGTGACAAATGTAGGAGGGAATGTTGAAAAATAGGAATATTAATGTACTTTTGGTACAGTTGTGAACTGGTACTACCATTCTATAGAGGAATTTGGAATTATGCCCAAAGGGTTATAAAACTGCATACACCATTTCACCCAGCAATATCACTCCTAACTGTACCCCAAAGAGATTAAAGAAAAATAGGACATAAACACACACACACACACACACACACACACACAAGTAGCATTTCCTTTTGTGCTAGCAAAGAACTGGAAATGTAGGGGATGCCCATCAATTGAGAATGTTTGAACAAGTTGCCATATATGATTGTGATGGATTAGCATTGTGTAATAAACGATGAGTAATATAGTTTTAGAAAAACCTGGGAAGACTTACATGAACTGATGTTAAGTGATGTGGGCAGAAGCAGGAGGTACACTCTACACAGTAATAGCAGTACTGTAATGATGGTCATTAGTTGCTTTAATTAGGACAACAATCTATGGTAGTTCCAAAGGACCCATAACAAAAAAATGTTATCCCTCTCTAGAGAGAACTGATGAACTCCCAGTGAAGACTGGAGCATACTTTTTCTTCACTTTCTTTACTTTGTTTTCTCTGTGTATGTATTTTCTTTTGCAACATGGCTGATAGGGAAATATATTTTGCCAGACATCACCCGTACAACTGATTTCATATTGCTTGCTTTTAAGGGTGGAGAGAGCAGTGTGAGGAAGGCAGAGAGTTTGCAACTCAATTTTTTTTAAAGATGAATGTTTACTTGAAAAAATTCCATTGGGAAATATTTAAATAAAATATATTTTAAAAACATTTTAATGTATAAATCATATGCCCAAAACCAATTTTCAGGAGAAGAATCATATCTCTGAGTCAATAAAATTCTATCAGTTCTCCAGTGTTACGGATGATACCTTATGCTTTTTATTGGCAAAAAAAATCTGTTTCGATCTGAGGAAGTATGATAGATCTGCCCATTAGCAGATTATTCCATATTAATCTTATTTTGTGGCATCTTTACTTAAAACTTTTAAGTGACACATAGGAAAGTAATGGAATTCCCTAGTTTCTTTTATCTAAATGAAAATGTCCTTTAGAAAAATGAGCTTTCTCAGAATTTTTATAGTTATAGCAGCTATGATTGCATACAGAATTCACTTAAAGGTTCTTTTATTAATATGCCCTTAAAATAGCACTGTAACAAATTAGTAGTGAAATTCTTCCCTTAATTACAAAGTTGTAAAACATTTATGGACTGGTAGCTAAGGAGAATCAAAATCAATTTTTCACTCATGAAGAATTGAAAATTAATAATATTTTTAAACTAATAACAATAGTTGAGGATTTTAGTAGCATTTTCATATCATTCATTTCTATATTTCCATCTACATTTCTCCAAAAAGAACTCAAATTTTATTTATAAGACACCATAACAGAAAGTGAGTCAACTATAGTTTTTATTCTTCCACATGGAAAGCAGGTGTCTGGAGATTTCCAAAGTTGTGCCAAGGAAGAATTAATTTGGTGAAGTTTTAGCAAGTCAAAGTGTCTTTTTAAACAGGTCCAACAATAGATTGTATCTTCTGCATAAGGAGCCTGCTAAATGAGTAGAGAGAAACATGTAATAAAAAAATAAATAAATGAATGGCCTATGTATTCTTTAGTAACGTAACAAAAAATTTTAAAGGATGAAATAATGACAAGGACAATACAGAGAACATAATTATAGATACAAAGCAACATACTAATGAACCATCTAAAATAAGATCTGACTCTATTGCTTCATCATAAATGGAATTGAGCAGGGGTTCTTTCAGGTTCTTCCACAAAAGCACAAAATGTGGTTTGTCTGTTGCTGGGTATAGGCCTAGCAATGAATGATCTGAGTACCTTATCCATATAAAATCAGAAAATGTCAGAAATGATCCTAACATGAGGAAGAAAACACTATATCTAACTCAGTTTATATTAAATGTAATCCTGATATCTAAACATGGAAGATAAAAGAAAGAAAGAAAATTGTGGAACTGTTGTAAACAAACAGGTTTTTTAAATCATATTATAAAAGGTCACCCTATGGCTATGCTTTGTATGATTTCTACATAAGTATTCATTTATGTATATATATATATATATATATATATATATATATATGTGTGTGTGTGTGTGTGTATGTACACGTACATGTATAAATATATATATATATGTATATATATATAATTATTTGCCAAAAAACTAAAGCAATTTATTTTTTAAAATTACTAGTAGCAAATTGGATTTGTATCACTGATACAAAGATGATTCAACATTTGGAGAAAAAAATTAACATAAGGATATTAAAAACAAAAACTTCCAAAATTATCAAGAGATGGAGAAAAAGCCTTAGCAAAATGCAATGCTCATTTATGCTATTAAAAAACACACAGGCAAGACAGGAACATTTATAATATAATGAAAGTATCTAAAACCAAAAGGTAGAATTACATGCAACCAAAAAAAAAACACTACAAATTTTCACAATAATTATAGAAATAAATCAAGGAAACTATTTTGTTGTTGTTTTTTTAAATATAAGCATAGAAATTCTAGTAATAGTAATAAGAAAAAAGAAATTAAAGGATTAAAAAAGTCAAAGAAAGTCAATACTTTACCCATTTGCTAACAATATAATGGCTAACTTGGAAAATTCTAAAGAATCAGCAGAACTAATTGAGAAAAAATAACCATAAGAAATCAATGGGATACACAATGAACCTGCAAAGATTAATAGATTTCTATGTAACAATAACAAAATGTTTGAAGGAAAAACAGAAAGAGAAGCCTCCTTCAATCTAACAACAAAATGCATAAAATATTAGGGAATCAGTTTACCCAAAGCACAGACTTTTATAAATAGAATAACAAAAAAAAATTAATAAAAATGACAAACAACTGAAAGTAAATCCAGTATTTAATATTGAAAATAACATCTAAAATAAATCACAGAATATTCCCTAACTACCAAGGGAATATCTAATAAAACTAGACAAAATAATAATAAAATTAATTTGGAGATATGAGAACAACAAAAAGGAGTGAATCTTTACCTTAAGTACCAGAAAAAATTAAAGCACAAGGGGACTTAGAGTAAATCATGAGCACTAAAGTGACTGCCAAGTAGAATCACTAATTATAGGAATGAAAGAGAAGTAGCATTTCTATAATACAAACTAAATTATAAATCAATAATCACTAAAATTATTTGGTTCTGTTTTGATAAAATAGAGAGACAGAAGAAGAGTTTAATAGGAAGACTTTTAAAAGAAAGTTAAGATTAAATTGATAAACAAATTGCCTCACTATCAATCTGTTTGACAAGAATTGCTAGAAAAGCTATAAAGCAGTCGAGAAGAAACCATGTTTATATGAACTACTTATATTATGTGCCCTAATGAAGTAAGACTTGCTTTCAGAACTTAATATTAAATTTCATACAAAAAAATTAAGAAAATAATCAACATTTTTCAAGTTATAATCCCCAAACATTTTCAAGGGGTTTTCAAGGTCAAAACTACTTTCTTCTTCTTTATCATCATTATCTTGAGATATCATTTGCCTGTTAAATTATTTCTCCATTTTTCAACTACATATGTGTTTAAGACTAGATAATCGAGCTACACAGGTATTAACCTGAATTTTAACTTGTTCTTTCACACTTGTTCAAATACAGACTCAATAGCAAAGTTTTCAGTAGACTGGGTGGCAAGAAAACACAAAAATGAAAGAAAAAACTTGTTGCTCATTTTCATATATGAGATAATTCTATTCTGCTTAAAATTTACCCAGAATACTAAAAGAAAATTCATAAATGTTACTAGAACAAAATATCTGATGTCTTTGTGCATCTTAGCCAAGATTTGCCCATGTTCATAAGCAACTGAGCCTGGATGGCTAGGCCTAGAACTATCACTTTGGTTAAAGAGTACACAAGCTTGGATGGTGCAGCTATCTGAGATTAATGAAATCTAGTTCAGTTGTACTTCTTTTTGAACAACTGGCTACATTTTCAGTAAGTAAAATTTCAGTCAGTTTTAGTAAAATTACATTAATTGAACTTTACTAATATGAAATCATTTTATGGCAAAATGATGCTATAAAATACTTTTTTGGTATTAAAATAATTTCAAAATGTAGAAAAATGCTGACTCTATGGTGACAGTATAAATGGACCTAAAGCTATCAAAAGTGAACACTTGTCTAAAACAACTGTATTTTGAGTTCCTTTCTTATTTTGTCTTTTAGACTCACTAACTTACTTGAGATTGTGAACATACAGGGACAGGATTTAAAGAGTACATTCAAGTATACGTTATAACAGTAATCCTTACTAAATGCCTCTGTCCACTGTTGCTTTTCAGGGAACTTACAGATTTCCATAAAAGATACAGATGGTGCTAAAGTGTTCATTTTATTTTTCAGGGAGAAAACCCTTAAGAGATAAAAGGAAAGAAAAGGAAGGTGTAAGGACACATGAGAGTAGTATTTGTCTATGAGTCAAGAGTAAAACTCAATCACAAAAATATCAAACTTCATCAATAACAGGTCTTAGAAGGAGAGATCTGGACGCCAGTTAGATGATCTAAAGGCTACAGACAGAGGAGGAAGGGAATTAATGAGTATCAGAAAGGTTCTAATTATGCTCTAACTTTGGTTGTCCCACATACAGTACTACTTTATGCTATGGAAGAGAACCAGCTATTTTTAGGGGAAAGGTTGAGGTCAGACTTAGATACATCTAATTGATATCCAAAAATCTGGTAGATTGTTCCAATGGAGACTTCAAATATGTAGGGTTCCACAGAATTAGCAGAGAAATTATATCAGGGAAGAGAAAGGGATATGTCTGGAGTTCATAACATAGTCCAGAAGTAGAAAACCTGTGTCCACATGTGATACAAATCAATTTGTTCTGTGAAGTATGGATTCAGTCAAAGGACTACACTTGAGCATCTAGAGGGTTACATGTGGCCTCAAAACTATAGGTTCCTCACCCTGGACTAGATTCTACCTCTACAAAACAGAGGTGCTTATCATTAGTAGTAATATCATCAGCAGCAGCAGCACCACATAAAGTATGTCATATAAACAAACATTTTGTCATTTCATCTAGTGGGTATATTAATCATCATATTATTTTGACAGCCTACATATTAGGCTTCTACTTGTTAGGAGGCAATGGAAAGAATGATGGGGTTGAAGATACAAGGCTTGTCTTCTTCCTTCTCCTTTTCCTCCTCTTTTTCTCCTCCCACTCCATCTTCTGAGTCGAGGAGTCTAGCACTTACATGCCCTCCACTTGGTGTCTCTGTGTTCGCATTATAAATGAGGGGTTTGAAGGACTTCAAAATGACCTCAAAAGCCTCTTCCATTTATGAATATATAAATGGTTTATGCTAATAATGACATCAGCAAAGTTAAATATGAAAACAAAAGACAAACCTAGAAATCTTTTCCACATTGTTTCTTACTTTTACCATGCAGATTGGCTCAACATCTTTTCAACTCCTTGTTCTCTCTCCCTTATGACAAAGGGGCTAGAGTGTGGAGTGATAAATTCCTTCCAAAGCCTTCTTTTATAGATAAGTTTATAGATAAGTCAGAAATTTCTAGGTAACTCCATTTTCTAGTAGTGGTTCTGCTCCAACAGAACATCCTGCCCCTACACTGTGAAACACCTGGGGCTCCCTTACCCTGCCTCTGCTTTGCAGGTTCCGTCTGTGTATGGTCTTCCTCTATTAGACTGTAATCTCCTTGAAGGCAAATACTGTCTTTCTTTTTCTTATTTATATCCCTAGTGCTTAGCACCATGCATAACTCAGTTAATACATATTTTAATCAAATTGAATTGCTTATTAAATTGAATTCTCGAATTCTAGACATTCTTCAGACACCTGTTTATAATAACTCAGAAAGGTAACATATTAATAAACAGAAGAAACCATGATTTATTTCTTTTTTAGTCTACTAGTCTGGAGACAACATAATATACTAGACTGTCTACCCCAGTGTCTGAAACATGTAGTTTTTCATTTTGAAACATATATTTTGTGTGAACCTGTGCAAGTCATTCAACCTATCAGTATCCCTGAAAATTCTCAAAGGCTATAAGGTGTAAAACTATTATTGATATTCATGGGTAAATGGATTTTCTTGACAAGGAGGTCCTTACATCACTGAAAGCACTGATTCATATTTATGCTTTCTGAATATGTTATACGAATAAAGTTTTAGAATACAGTATAAATTTCTTAGTTACTAGACAGATACTAGATTAATAAATTTACTGCTAGAAGCAAATAATATTTCCTGATATTTATGACTTTAATTATTAATAGGTATTCTAGAAATTCAGTTTAGGTTACCAGGATAGACACAGAAGCTTCTGGTTAGACTCGGTGACACATCTCATAGGTTTCTATATCTTGTATTCATAGGGGAAAGTATGTGTATGTGTGTGTGTGTACATATATAGATATACATAAAACATATATGTATACATAAAACATATAAAACATAATACACACAACACATGCATGTATTTGTATGTATAACTTAAAATTATCCTCTTCAATTAATCTTAGCTACATTATTTGTATGACCTCACCTGGTACCAAAGGTAGGTGAGTTTATCTTTAAGAAAGTCTTTACAGGAGAGAATGAACCCTATGAATTTTGTACATCAGTCCTTGATATACCTTCTTCATCAATATTCTTATGTAAAAGTCTTTTGTTTTTAATTTTTTAAATGATATGGGAGAGATATAACCTGAAACAGTGTCATACTACCAAATGAGGACTTCAGAGCAACCATACTAGAATTCCTAACTCAAGTTTGCCCCTTAAACTTTGAGGGGAGAAGGAATCGGCTTTCTCTGGAAACTGAAGCCAATGGAAGAAGGGGTGGCAGGAATCAGCTAAGATAATCCTGTATCTATATATTAAATTCTACCCCCAAACAACAAAAAAGAAAACACTAGAATAAACAGAGCCATAGAATTCTGGAAAGCAATGTCTCATTGAGTTATGTACACTCTTTGTTATTTCCTTTCAAGTCTATTATCCAAGGTTACCTCCAAATAATTTTGGAACAAATAACACTTCAGAATAACTTTAGTACAAAATGCAGCTGCAAAGAGGAATGGAAAGGAATAAAACAATTTCCAATGGTCAAGAAAAAAACTCAATAGGCAGCAAAAATCAATGAAACAAAAGTAGTCTGTCCTCAAAAACAGACAAGTTGAAAATAGACCATTTCTGCCCTCATTGATTTTCACAGCTCAACAAGTTGCATTTATCTGTACCTGGGGTGACATCATTTTCTTTCTTTAGATTATTCAGCTCCAAGGAAAGTATTCTGGCAGGTCTGAAGGAGTCACAAGGACTCATATTAAGGTATCTATTTTGGTATAGCCAAGATGACTGAGAAAAGGCAGAAAACTCACCTAAGTTATACCAAATTCTCCTCCAAACAACTCTACCTAACTACCCAAAACAAATAATGAGACATCAGAACTTACAAAAAGATGAAATCAAAAAATTTTTCAGCCCAAGACAATTTAGGAGGTTATCAAGAAAGGTCAATCACACTAGTATAAAAGTGAAGTGCAGGCTGCATCAGCACAGATGACAGCCCAGCAAACCAGGAAAAGGCCTTGGGAATGACTGAGTCAACAGCAGCAGTGATTGCTTCTGGAGTTCTCAACCCACAGATAGTAAGTGGGTCAGGTAAGGGAGGTGGAAAATTGGACAGAAGGAGATTATGGGGTCCTTTTGCTGCCACTGAGCACAAGGCTCTGTTGCATTGCACATATTCAGATCTGAGCCACAGTCCTAGAATGAGAAGGAGCTCTAGCAAACAAGAGCTAGTGGGGACAAGAAAGAGGAAGGAGGCCTCTGGTCATAGTTTCAGGGCAAAAATGAAAGCTTGTAGTTACTCACAAATCAAAATACAGGTCAGAAAAAGAGGAAACAGACTTCTCCTTTCATCATGTCAATGGAGAAGAACTGAAAGCTTGCAGATTCCAAAAGCTAACTCTGAAAACAGCTGCACAAAAAAAATCTTTAAATTTTGGACAGTGCCTCCTCTACACCAGGAGAAGAGTCCAATTTTAATGTAAAGTTAAAATTCAAAAAATAGGCTAGAAAAATCAGCAAACAACAAAAAATTCTGTATACAAAAAGTTACTATCTTGACAGGAAAGAGCAAAACACAAAGTCAGAAGAAAACAACAATGTCAAAGCTGCTAAATCCAAAGTGAAGTCTCAAATATATAAACTGGTCTCAGGCCATGGAAGAACTCAAAGAGAACTTGAAAAGTCAAATAAGAGATGTAGAGGAAAAATTGTGAGATGAAGCGAGAGTAATGTAAGAAAACCATGAAAAAAGAGTCAACATTTTGATGAAGAAAGCACAAAAAAATACTGAAGAAAATAATGCCTTAAAAACAGAATAGAAAAAAATAGTAAAAGAAACAAAAATCCAAGGAAGAAAAATTTTTTAAAAAGCAGAACTGGTCAAATGAAAAAGTAGGTACAAAAACTCAATGAAAAAAATAATTAGTTAAAAAGTAGAATTGATAAAATAGAAAAGTAGGTACAAAAGCTCAATGAAGAAAATAATCCCTTAAAAATTAGAATTGAGCAAGAGGAAGCTAATAATTCCAAGGCATATCAAGAAGCAAAAAAAAAACCAAAAATGAAAGAATGAAAAACAGAGGAAGGTGTGAAATACCTCACTGGAAAAACAACTATGCTAGAAAATAAATCCAGGAGAGATAATTTAAGTATGATTGGACTACTTGAAAGTCATGCTCCAAAAAAGAGCCTACACAACATTTTTCAAGAAATTATCAAGGAAAACTGCCATGATATTCTAGAATCAGAGAAAAAAATAGAAATTGAAAGAATCCACTAATCAACTCCTGAAAAAAAAGTCCCAAAATGAAACCTCCTATCATAACCAAATTCTAGATCTCCTAGTTCAAGGACAAGACACTGCAAACAATCAGAAACAAGAATAAAAGTCAAATATCACAGAAGAAAAGCAAGGATAACATCAGACTGAACAACTTCTGCATTAAATGATCAGAAAGCTTGGAATATGATATTCTGGAAAGTGAAGGAGCTAGGATTACAACTAAGAATTACTCACCCATAAAAACTGAGTAAAATCCTTCAAGGGGGAAAATGATACTCTATGAAATAGAAGACATTCAAGTATTCCTGATAAAAAAGAATAGAAAATCTGGCTTCCCAAAAAGAGATTCAAGAGAAACACAAAAAGGGTAAATAGCAAAGAGGAATATAAGGGATTGAATCAGTTTAAACTTTTAGATTACTACATGAGAAGATGATACATCTAAAGCCTGAAAACTTTCACATTATTAGGGGAGTTATGAGGAGTATACAAAGACAAAGGGCATGGGTATGAGTTGAATATGATGGGATGATATTAAAATATAAAAGGAATGAGAAAGAGGGGCACTCTGTGAGAAGGGCAAATGATGAGGTAGGAATGGATAAATTATATCACATAAAAGAGGCACAAAAATATTTTACAGTAGAGGAGGAAATCTGGGAGGTACAGGGTGGGGGAGGGGAACTGTTGAAACTTATTATCAAGGAATAACATATATACTCAGGTGGATATAGAAATACATTTTACCCTACATAAAAGCAAGAGCAAAGGGAGATGAAAGAAGTCTGACAGACTGGGGAAACTTGGAGACAGAAGGAAAATTCCTTTGAGGACAAACAGAGTGAAATATGAGAGTGAGAGAGAGAGAGAGAGAGAGAGCAGGAAAAATTGGGAAAACAAAATGGAAGGAAACAGTTAGTTATCATAACTCTGAATACATTTTGTTTACAACAAATGTTTCTAATAATAGTCAATTTTCTCAAATATGTAGAAAATTGAGTCAAATTTACAAAAAAAGAGCCACTCTCCAATTAATAAATGGCCAAAGGATATAAACAGGTAGAATTAGGCACAGTCATAAAAGTTATTCATAGTCATTTGAAAAAATGCTCTGTATCACTATTGATTAAAATTCAAATTAAAATAATGCTGAAGTACCACCTCATACCTATCAGGTTGGACAATATGACAGGAAAAGAAAATGGTAAATATTGGAGGGGTGGGGGACAATTGAGATATTAATGTATTGCTGAGGGAGTTGTGAAGTGATCCAACCATTCTGGAAAGCAATTTGAAACTATGACAAAAGGATTATAAAATCATTCATACCCTTTCACCCATCAATACCACTACTAGGACTGTATTCCAATGAGATTTTTTTAAAAAAGGAAAAAGAGCTATATGTTCAAAAATATTTGTAGCAGCTCTTTTCTGGTCTTAAAGAATTAGAAAATAAAGGGATGTTCATCAACTGAGGCATGGCTGAACAAGTTGTGATAGATTATATGATTGTGATGGAATCCTATTGTGCTACAAGAAATAACAAGCTTACAGAAAAACCTAGAAATACTTCTACAAATGGATGCAAAGTGAAGGGAGGAGAAGCAGGAAACCATTGTGCATGATAACAATATTGTATGATGTTCAACAGTAAACAACTTAGCAATTCTCAGCAATAAAAATGATCCAAGACAGTTCTGAAGAACTTATGGTGAAAAGAAAGTGCTACCCATCCCTAGAGAAAGAATTAATGGAGTCAGAAAGCAGATTGAGGCATACTTTTTTAATTTTATTTTTTGAGGATTTTCTTTTGGTCTCTTTTCTTTCACAGCATGACTAATATGGAAATGTTTTGCATGACATGTACAAGCTATATCAAATTTCTTGACTTCTTGATGAGGGAGGAGAGAATTTGGAACTCAAATTTTTAAAAAGTGAATGTTAAAACTGTCTTTACATGTAACTGGGGAAAAATAAAACACTAAGTAAATCATTTTTAAAAAATAAAGGGCACTATCATGTCCAAGAGTCACCCTAGAGAATTCATCCACTCATTCTATGAATATTTATTGAATACCCACTACATACATAGTACTACTTTAGATACTCTAGAGGATATGGAATGTGGCATATTTAGAGGGGGAAAATTTTTTTTCCTATCTCAATTACCTTAGAAGTTCATTCACTAACAGAAAGACTTCCTTTTTAATAGTGAATAAACTTTAGTCATTATGGAAATTATGTTGAGACATTTTTATACAGTATAACTACATGATATAATAAAGAAAAGACATTAATCTCTATCTACAGGAAAACTCCACAGTTCTCTAGAGTAAAATTATTTTGTAGTTACTTTACTGTGGATTGATGGAAATCCCCAGGTGCTCCAAATAGATTAGTTCTATAACAAGAATTTTAAAATTACATTTTGAAAGTAAATTTAATGTCCTACTCACAAAACTAGGTATTTTTTTTGCATGTAAATGCTCATTGTGGCAAGACAAAAGTAAGCTAAATACCTTGTAAGGAAGTAAAGTTGTATTACAGATACAAACAGAAAAATATCCACATATGACAAATTTTTGTGAGTTTATGATGTTAACTAAAACTTGGAAATTCTCAAATGAAGCTAAGAATCATTAATCTATCATGGAATCTTTAGCTCTATTCTCACAGAGGTGATTTTTTTTGTTTGGTTTGTAAGTACTTCAATAATGACAAAGTCAACACTTTATTTTTCATAATTCTCAATACAACTCCTGTGGTATGTGTTATATTCACACTTGAACAAAGATAGGATTAAGGAGGATTATATCACTCACTGACAGAAAGCATTGAAACCAACCTACGCCACTTGATGAATTTAAACCATTCTACATGTGGTACTAAATAAATTATGCTCATTGGAAAAGTAATGAGAAAATCCCTCTTTCTTTAGAGTGAGTTCATGTGTGATAGAAAAGAAACTAAGAGAAGTCAGATCTAAAACTCTTTACAATGTGTTGTGATTTTTTCTCCCATTTAATTTACTTTGTTTATACATAGACATATCAGAAAAAATTGCCTAACTTTTTTTATACCAGGTAAAAATACGCTAAACAATTTGTAACAGCCATTTAATTTTAATATTATTATTTCTCCCATCCCTTATTATCAAATGAGATATTTGCACAGTGCCTGACTTATAGGAAGACACTTAATAAATGATCTCTCCATCAACATGAAATATCATTCCATTTAATTTCCTTCTATGCTTCCATCTGGGGGGTGATACAGTCTTAAATCTGCTAGAAAAGCACATTTTAAAATTATTAATTCAGTTATTATTTAATATACTTTAGCCTCTTCAATGTAAGTTAAAGAACAGCTTTATTTTACAGCTTCTCCATCAATATAGGATGCAGTAATTTTATTTGTTAAAAAAGAACCGTTGGTAAAGTGACTAGACAACCAGTCTCAGAGACAGGATGATGTGGTTTCAGTTTGTGATATTTTCTTGCTATTTGATGCTGGCACGTTATAGCGTGTTCCGGGAAAACGAGAATCCCTGATGTGAAGGTTCTTAAGTACTTTTCTGGGCTGCTTTCATCTCTGGTGTCCACATGATTCAATCAACTCTTACCTGTGGCTACAGCAGCCACAGTCTGGTAAACCATTTTAGTAGACAGGCTAAACCAGGTTGAGGATAAACCAAGAAAAACCCTTCAGTGAGTTAGGAGGGTGTCTACCTCAAGCATGTGAAGACTTCCCCCAACAGAATGGGCAGATAAGAACAATCTGTTCCAACAAACATGAAGGGTGCTGTGGAGCTACAGGCACTGCAGAGCACATGCAGCTTGGTTAGACACCAAAAAGGCCAAGGTCATCAATTATATCCTGAGCCATCACCAGCCATCTTGGCTTTGTCTTGCCATTTGACTGCAATGACTCTGTAAGAGAGATTAAGGCCAATGACTTCATTCAACTCTACCTCACTTAAATCCAATTTATGCCTGAATCAAAAGACATCACCCATAATAATTTTTACTATTTTTTACCTAATTCAATGTCCTCCGGCAACAGTCAAGTGAAAATAGCAGATGTGGTTAAGCTTGGAGCTGTAGTCACAACCTTTCATACACAGACAGATCAGGCCATAGGGTAGCCTTCTCACTGAACTAAAGCAACAGTAGGATTCAGCAGCCCCATGGGAGTCTGAGCTGATGGGAGGAAAGGGCCTAGAAAAAGCCCTCAAAACTGTTTGCTTTACCCAACCCTGGCCTGCTTACCATGGCAGGGATCCCACCATGCAGTCAAAAATACAAAGACTTTTGCAAAAATGATTCCACTCATCATCATCAGATGGAACATATGTAGAATTGTAGTATAGCTCAAAGAAAACAGGAGGTGCACAAAGTTAGAAACATTTCTACTCCAAATGCTCAAGGAGCATTTGTGTTTCATCTATGGTAGAGGCTTCTGAACTCATATTAGTCTGATGAGCCACAGTCAGACATAACCTTGACTCCAACCCAGTGGTGTCATTTTGGTCATGTCTGAGAATTAAGGACAGCAAACCAACCAACTGTTTGATGCTAAGAAAGACATTTTAAGACTACAAATAGTATTGAACTGGCTGATGTGCATTAGAAGAAGGAGTTTCCTCATGAAATCATTAAAACACATTGTCAGATTAAAAACAAACAAATAATAGTAACAAAAAATTTCCTTTATGGTACTGGGACATTACTGAGATAGTATACGCTTTTGATCACAAAAGGTATGAATTAATTGTAAGATATCACCCTAATTAAAAGTAGTAAATAAACAGCAAAATGGCTGAGGCCATTTAGATCTCAAAAAAGGGATTTAAAAAGAGAAGTTCTATCAAAGTATTCAATAAATAATATCAGGTAAAATAAAATATACCAATTTTAGAAAATATGCCAGCACAGTTAAGTGAAAATTGGGGTGAAAATACCAAAAAATAATGACTGTGTTGATAATGACGAAAAAAGGGATGAGTTCAATTTTCAAATATTTTCTTCTAATCTGTTCATCAGTAATAGGCTGAGCCTATAACAGACTAAATATATATTATCTTCATGATTTCTTCTTTATTGTTATCTGATAAATATTTTTTCCTCATGAAATCTCAATTTCAGGTGAGTACTGAATAGTCCAAAGAAAGAGTCCTGGATTTGGATAAGAACATCTGGGTTCTAGGCTTGGTTCTTCTACTTAATACCAATGTGAGCTGACCTCTAGAGCTAACAGAGTATTACAAAATTTTATGCGACATTTTTAAACAACCTATTAAGTTACTTTTGATATTTCAGTAACTAATTTTCTTCTTTATTTTGCTAGTGAACTATTATAGTAATTAAAGAAAAATGAAAAATTAATTATTGAATGTAAGTTGCGTAAATTACCTTGAATTTTAAGATTATTTAATAATTCCATGAACTTGTAAAATTTCTTAAGTGACTCAATAATACATTACCATGACTTTTGTTTTCCTATCACTTAGTTACAAAGTACAGCAGCTAATCTTTAACATATTATTTCAGTGGTAAATTTTTCTAAGTTAGTTCAACTTAGAAATGGTTCAACCTTTTCTCACAGCATAAAATCTACTTATTATTCTAAGTTAATTGGAAACTATGAGTGTATATTTAATGTGACAAATTATTCCCCAATATGAAATATCCTAACATAAATGGATAGATATAGTAGTTAAGTGGGTGAGTAGATAGATAGATAGATAGACATATATATATATATATATATATGTATATATATATATAAGAACATTTTAGTTGTAATAAAAAACACTTGATTTTATTCAATTATGTGATATTCAATTTGACAAGGTACTAAGGAAACAAAGAAAATATGAAATTGTCCATGCTTTCCAGGACCACACATTCTGCTAGATTGTATAAACAAATAAAATGTACTTTCATAAAAATTGACCTGTCTGATATTTTTATATAATTGAGAAATTTCCTCATGTGCATGTCCTAGGATCAGTTATTCAGAGTAATCTTTTTTTTCTTAAATGTACTCTGATTATGATGCCAGAGATGATTTGCTTTCTAAATAGTTAGAAGTAGTGAAGAGATGCTGAGTAATCCCCTATACACAGAGATTGAGCAATAACTGAAATTGTGTCAAAATCTTCCACCCAGCATTTCTTAGCCAGAGAATAAAGTATTCTCAGTTAGGAAGGCAACTGGAACTTCAATTGACCTGTGGGGAGCTACAAAGAAAATTTATTTTCCTGTTACTAAAGGTTAGGTATCTTGAGCATATGGACAATTGAATATTCACTTCACTATAGTGTGATATTTTGTAATTGGACAATATCTGAAAAGAACATAATGTTTACTCAAAACAATTTAGTCCTTGACATTTTGACATTATCATGAGTAATTTTAAGAGAGGACAGTTTATCAAGTACAAACAAATGTTCGTTTGACTCAAAATAGTCCTATTTATAGTGAGCTCATCTCCCTATATATCATTTTTGATATAACTAACTTGCTGAAGCCACTAGGAAAACTGTTAGGATTCAAGGACTTATGAAGCTTCTCTGGTAGTAATCAATGAATATAGGAATCGTCTTCCTGTTTTCTCTGTCAAGTAATAAACTGGATATCCTAATGTTAAACTGTAAAGTAAAAGCTGTTTTTTTCCTTATTGAAATGTTAAAACTAATTTTTAAAAAAAAGCTTTCCAAACCACAATTTTCATGGATAAGGTAAACAGAATGATTTACTGAGTAATTATTCATTACAAGCAATGTGGAATGACAGAGCTCGCTCTCTCTCTCTCTCTCTCTCTCTCTCTCTCTACATATATATATATATATATATACATCTATATATAGATGTATATATATATATATATACACATACATACATACATATATCCTTAACATTCAAGACAAGTTCTGTTATGTGAGAATCTTTATATATTTTGAACACTTCACTTCTTCCCAGGGTGGCAGGGAATCCTATGCATTTATGTTATGTGTTATGTTATATGTTATGTTAGGATGGGAGATGACTCCTGACTGGACTTAAAACTCTGTGTAAATATAGAGAGATTTCAGAGAACAGTGGAGTTTGATAGGTGAGAGAGAAGACACAAACTTGTGAATAGTGAAGAGGAGCCATCATAGATATGAACATATGTGATATTCAGCCCTGTAGAGAATTTGATTGATTCTCCATATTCATGCCCCACCAGACTGCAAAGAAGAGACTTCCCTCATGAGATTATTTCCCCCTTTACTGAGCTCATATTTTAGCTTGCTCCTGAATCAAAGAAGTTCTTGTTCTGTGATCTACTCTAATCTGAATAATTTCTCCAATTTCAATTTCTAATGTATCTACTAGAAGATCCCTGTTCTTCATCTTCAGTCTGACTTCTAATCCTTCAAGTCATTGGTTTTCTCCCAATCCATTACCCTTAAACTAACTGTACTCTTCTCTTCTTCCCATCTTGACCATTACAAAAAAGTTCAATTCTCTATTCCTCTTCTCTTGAGTCCCTGCCCCATTTGTATATAGCTGAATTTGTTCGAATAAGCTTCAGCCTTCATTCTCACGCATGAGATGCTGAACAAGGCTGGAAAAAAAATCAGTAAGCCTTGTAGACTGAGTCCACTACAGATTTGTGAGATAATCAATTAGGCCCTCATCGCTGCAAGGCAATCCTTTTATACCTGCCTAATAAACTACCTGTCCTATCATGACCATGGATCTTCCAAACATTTTCATCTCTCCTCAAATCTCCCTTATGTCCGAAGCTGTGAACCTTTCTGCATATTTATCTGAAAAAAAATATAGCTGTTTTTTCACCACACCCCATCATCTTCTCCCTTCATCCACTGCTAGTATTATCTTCTATGATATGCCTCTTGGGTTGATTGAATTCCCACATTCTATTTCATCTATGTGCTTCTGTAGCTACCATTTTTGCCCTTCTTGTTATTACCCAGGAAAACCAATTCTCACTATTTCTCCTCTCAGGTCATGTGTCAGATATACCACAGTATTACATGTATACTACTGCCACATGCTTCTGCCACAAATGATTATCAACTGATCCAGGGGTGGAGGGAAGGGGAAAAGAAGACAGATCTTCTTACGTCATCCTCTTGCCTTATCCCTCATCCTTTCGGAAGGTTTAAAGCAAAAAGTCAAGAAAAGTCAACAACATCAAGCAGCACACATTTATGTATCCTAGGGAAGATTGACTAATTCTCCCTTAACAATCATCCAGAGGCAAACTCAGTTTCTGAAACTTAATCAATCACATCCAGGAGACATGATCTTTCAATGATGCATGAACTCTGTTCCCTCCATAAAATTAATCCAACCCTACAGTCTCATTAGGTTGATTGGGGCATTCCTAAATCAGTGACTCATCTTATTTCCCCTATTGCACAGAGGTGAAGAAACTGAACCCTATAAGAGAGGAATCATTTGACTATAGAGATACAAGTTGCAACTACTAGTAACTGTAACTGCAAACAAAGTAGGATCATTTGTTGTTTTGTTTTCATATGATCAAGTGCTGCTGATTGAATAATGTGATTACAGAAGATCTTCCCCAGCCGTTAATGGGTCTGGGAAGATTTGTAAGAAGGCTCATACCTTTTGTTAATCAGGTCCTGGTTCTCCAGGGTTGTGATGCCCTCTGGCTCTAAAAAGTGTATAAAGACTCTGAGGTGCGGCTTTACTTTCTGGCTTACTTTTGGAATCAGGTTTGTGTGCCAGATGAGACTCTGGGAAGTGGCTAAGCAGCTTCCCCCAGCTTTGAAAAGTCAGATGTTGTGCTTTCCTCTCTGGTAACTATGTATGTATGTAATGGTCAGACAGTTGGATCTGTCTGTTGATCTATGGTGTACATATTGCTTATATCACACAATTGGAAGCATGTCTATTGATTTTGATTTCTCTGTATTTTCTCTGAAGTTCAGGGTGATGACTTTTCCCTCTTAACTAAATGAATGATATATGTGCTCCATTAAAGTGATTGTCAGCCCCTTGAAAGCTGCCTTTCCTTTGAGAAAAGAAGATCAAAGAACATGTGATCAGGTCCTCCTGTGTATGCTGGGGTACTTTACTTTTACAATAACTCATAGGTCAAAATTGCAAAAAATTCAGCAAAGTTTGACTTTAGTATTTTCCAATTTTTAACCTTTTTTACCACGCATTTTTTTACTCTGCTCCTTGGAGATATCCAGAGTTTTCATGTTTTCCTTTAGCTATTCTAAATCCTCCAGCCTACACAGCCTCACCCTCCCAGTGCCCCAATCAAAACCACTATTCTAAGAAGTTCTATCACTATTTAATCACACATTCTATTTTATCACTCTCTTCTATAAGCATATCACAATTTTCACTTTTAGGGGCATTTCTAATAAAGATCAAAGATTACTTTATTAGACATCTTAGAAACCTGAAAATTAAACTCAGATTGAACAATTTCTATAATATCATAGATGCACCATATATTGGAAAGAGAACTGCACTAGAATTTAGTATCTGCAATGTCATTCATGTTGGGTTTTTTTTTACTTTTTATCTATGTAATTTATCTTTACATGTCATCTGTAAAATGAAGATGATATTTTATTTAAATCATAGAGCTGTGAGATTATAGATGTGAAATGCTTTGCAAAATTTGATGCACTGTACTGTGATCATTGCAACTTTGTTTTCAGTTCATTATTCTTATTTACTGACTGGACTTATTTATTGATCATCAATGTAGAATACTCTACTCTCTCTCCCAAAATCATTTGTCACAGAGTCTTAGGAATTTAGTCAAAAAAAATTTGGTTTCACTAAATAATACTTATATACACGCAGACACATGTACAATGTGGGGAGGTATAGGTAGTGAGAATTATTTTAACTATTCTTTCACCTCTTTCTAAATTTCTAGAAATGACTAATAAATAAAATCATAAAATGGGATTTCAAAATGGAAGAAAAGGCAGGCAGAATATGAAAAAAGGGTTTGTTTATTCTAATTCCTCCATAAATCTTTAAGAAGCTTTAAAAGAGAAGCATTGTCAGTCAAAAATGGGTTGACAGAAATGTGTTCACAAACAGTAACTGGCTCTCTAAAGCAATGCAATAATCCCCATTCTCAGGGAAGTGCAAAGCAATTAGTTTTTCCACCAAAAAAAAAATATATCTGATAAGTATTTGTCGGTTTATCAGAAAGAGGGAAAACTTGAAGTAATTAACATCTGCTGAGATTAGAAAAACAACAAAAGCAAACCTATTGACTATAGGACCAATCACTGAATGGAAAAATCTTAGAATTATTTCAATTAAACTCAGCAATCAAGTTAAGAAATGATAACTTAAGAAAAAAATCCATGATGTTCTCTCTATTCTTTTTTTCTATTTTTGTCCTGTTTTATCTATTGACATTTTCTCAAAATAACTGGTCAAAAGGAAGTTAAGATTTCATAAAATAGACTGTTTAATTACCATTCATCCTTTAAATAAAAATTTAACCTCCTTTACCCTACTGAATATGACAAAATATTATATTTTTAAAATGCCTTTGTCCACAAAGTAAAGGTAAATCCAGCCTATCCTTCAGCTTGGGAATAAATATCTCCTTTTATTTTTTTTAAATCAATGAATTCTGTGTAATGTTATAAATATATTTATACAATCACCATCCTACAAAATCTGTTACTGGATCTATCTTAAGCCACCTGCATTAAAGGAAGTCAGATGGCCACACCTTTTAAAACATGAGGAAAATGCTTTTTTTAAGCTATATTCACTGTTCAGGGGATGCTATTAATAGTTGATCTTCCTATGTGAGAGTGTTCTGTAGAATCTGACTTGGGATTAGTCTCTCAAATGCAAATTAACTTGAACATTAGCCATTTTTTCATGAATTCTCTGTGGATCTGTGTGTAATGGTCTTTTAACTGATTAATCAATCAGTAAATATCTATTCAGTATCCACTATGCTGAACAGCCTTGGCAATTAGTTAGAGACTGATTTTATGGGGAATTTTCTCAAAGATCATAGATTTAGAACAAGAATATGGCCCAATGGCCATGTAGTCTGATGTCATCCTTTTATAGATGAACAAAGTAAAGTCCAAGGAGATTAAATAACTTATTTAAGGTTACACCAGTAACTAGCATCAGAGGAAAGCTTTGTTCCAAGGTCCTCTGACTCCAGAGCAAGTACTCTCTTGTCTGTATTTTATTGCCTCCATAAATTTATTCCTAATGTTAATATTGCTTCGGAGAATACAGATCAGTCATTCCTCTAGAGTTTGTAGTCTTAAAAAGCTGTCTCAGGTACTGAGAATTTAAGTGACTTGCCTATCCTCCCAGAACTAGTAGAGATGAAATAATGCTTTTCAATGAAGGGATAAAATACAATATAAAACCACTGCTATCTCTGAGTTCATAATAGGCAAATTTTTAAAAATATAAAATAATTTATCATATAATAATGTGCCAAATGGGTTATATAGGCAATGTATGAAATAAAGAGTTAGAAAAGAGACATATTATGTAGACTAGAATAATAACAGAAAGTTACAATTTTCTTGGACAACAAAACACTTTTTGGAGTTGTGAAAACTTAAACTCTCTAGGCTTCAATTACATCATATAAAAATAATAATAAACAAAAATTGCATTTGATAAAGAATAGTGGAAAGAAAAATGAAAATTAATTGGAAACTAAATAATAATTAAGACTAAGTGGGTCAAAGGACAAATCAGAGTAACAATCAATAATTTCATTAAAGAGAATGACAAGAATGAGACAACATACCAAAAGTGATGGAATTCAGCCAAGGAAGTACTTACAGGGAAATGTATATTTCTAAATGCTTACATTAATAAAATAGAGAAAAAGCAGATCAATAAATTAAGTATACCAGTAAGAAAAAGTAGAAAATGAACAAATTAAAAATCCCCAATTGAATACCAAATTGGAAATCCTGAAAATCAAAGGAGAGAATAACAAAATTGAAAATAAGAAAAGCACTGAAATAATAAATTAAACTAGAGCTGGTTTTATGAAGAGACTAAGAAAGTTGATAAATTTGCTTAATTTGATTTAAAAAGAAAAAAAAAGAAACCTAAATTACCAATCATCAAAAATGAAAGGGATGAGTTCAACACCAATGGAGAGGAAATTAAAACAATTATTAGGAGATTTTTTTGCCCTATATACAAATATTTTTCCTATGGATAAATATTTACAAAAATATAAATTGTCTAGATTAACAGAAGAAATAGAATATTTAAATAGCTTCATCTTAGAAAAAATTAAACAAGTAATCAATGAACTCCCTAAGAAAAAAATTCAGAGGGCAGGATGAATTTGTAAGAAAATTCTATCCAATATTTAAAGAACAATTAATCCCAATACCATATAAACTATTGGTAAAGAAAGAATCCTGCCAAATTTCTTTTATGACACAAATATTAGGAAAACTATCAGCATAATTGATCAAGATTAGCAAAACCAATAGAAATCATATGACCATCTCAATAGACAAAATACAAAACCAATTCTTACTAAAAATCAATATATAGCATACTAATTAATGGAGATTTCCTTAAAATTGTGAGAAATAACTAACTAAAATCATCACCAAGCATTTTTTTTGTAATAGAGAACAATTTGTGACCATGCCCAAAGGGCTACAATGAATACTTTTTGACCCACTACTAAGTCTGCATCTCAACAAGATTAAAAATAAAAAAGAAACAAACCTATTTGTACAAAAAAATATTTATAGCAGTTATTATTATGGTAGCCAGGAATTAGAAATTGAGTGGATGTCCATCAATTGGGGAACTGTTGAAGTCATGATATATAATTTTGATAGAATACTATTGTATTCCACAATTGTATTTCCACAAGAAATGACAAGCTGAATGATTTCAGAAAAACCTAAAAAAAACTTATATGCAAAGTGACGTGTGTAGACCCAGGAGAGAGTTGAAGTAATTAAGAAATTTGACAAAGTTTTAGGACATAAAATAAATCCAGATAAATCATCAGTATTTCTATATATTACTAACAAAGTCCAGCAGCAAAAGATAGAGAATTTTCATTTAAAATAACTAGATTTGGGAGTCTACCTGCTAAGAAAATTCCAGGAATTATATGAACACAATTATAAAACATTTTCACATAAAGTCAGATCTAAACAAATAGAAAAATATTGATTGCTAATGGGTAGATCAAGACAATATAGTAAAATCTACTTATTCATTGCCATACCAATCAAATTACTGAAAGAATTTTTAGAGTTAGTAATTTTTTTTTAAGAAAATCACCTGAAA
The DNA here is from genome assembly GCA_028658325.1 of Potorous gilbertii. Lineage (NCBI taxonomy): Eukaryota > Metazoa > Chordata > Mammalia > Diprotodontia > Potoroidae > Potorous > Potorous gilbertii. The sequence continues at coordinate 95,964,212 of CM053774.1, read as the reverse complement.
GAACACAAGGTCAAGAATATCAAAGAAATCAATGAAAAAAAAAACGTGAAGGAAAGGCTCAGAAATCATATAGTGGATCTGTGGAACAAACTAGATAAACAATACACTGTAGTAAATGACCCCTAGTAATTAAATGTTTGATAAACTCAAAGATCCAACTTTTGGGGACAAGAACTATTTGACAAAAAGTACTGGCAAAACTGGAAAACAGCATGACAGAAATTAGGTATAGACAGCAATATATATACATATATATATATATATATATATATATATATATGATTGTGATGGAATACTATTGTACTATAAGAAATGACAAGCTGGATGACTTCAAAAAACATGGGAAAACTTATATGAATTGATGCAAAGTGAAGTGAGCAGAGTCAGGAAAGCTCTGTACACAGTAACAGAAATGTCATACCATGAACTGTGAATGACCCAGTTATTCTCGGTAATACAGCGATCCAAGATAATCCCAAAGGAAACATAGTGAAAAATGCTATCGGCCTCCACTTTAAGAACTGACATTGTCTGAATACAGACTGAAGCATTCTACTTTTCCCTTTCTTTTTCTTCAAGAGGTCTTGAACAAAATGACTAATGGAAATGTTTTACATGATTTCATATGTATAACCTATCATGTCAGGGAAGGGGAAGGAGAAAAAGATAGAATTTGGAATTTAATATTTTTTAAAAGCCAGTGAATGTTAAAAAAAAATTACATGAAATTGAGGGAATATAAAGTATTGCTTACTAAAATGAGGACAGTTATCCCTACATTACAGGGCTATTGCAAGGTTCAATTGTGTTCATGCATATAAAATTCCCTAAAAACTCTGAAACACATATCAATATTTATTATTAAAATGATTTCATGGAAGAGATATGTTTGGCATCTGAAGCCCAAAGCACTGAGCGTATCATTCACCCCAGTGAGGGTACCAGATCATTCAAACTCTTCAGGGTTTTCTAGGGAAGCTCATTTTAATCAGATTAAGGTCAATGTTTGCAACATCAGATTGAACATGGTAGTTTTCAACAACCAAAAGATCATGAAATCATACTTTTGGGGTTGAAATAGAAACAATAAAGACAGTCACGAATGGTCACATGAGTGTCCAGACCAACATAGTCATGGATGGCTGAAGTGCTGATAGTCTCATGGTCCTTGCAGCAGTGCAGTATAATGGATATGCAACCTCAGAGACAGGAACACTTGCTTCTGACACGTAATTGTTGTGAGAAAGACCCATGAATGTTACCGAAAAATCTCAGTTCTCCTGGCAACTCTCAAAAATTTTAATTTGCACACCCGTTGATGACTCATTTGGGTAAAATAATGTTTCTCATCTACATCCCTGAAATTAGAAAGCTTAGTCAAAACTTGCAGGCCAAAATGGCTGAGAAAAGGCAGAGATTCTCTTGAGCTCTCCCCAAAACCCCTCCAAAATACTTAGAATAAGGTCTCACAACAAATTCTGGGGTGGCAGAATACATAAAATGATTGAATAAAACAATATTCCAACACAAGGCAACTTAGAAGGTTGGCAGGAAAGGTCTATCAATCACAGCAGGGTGATAATGGAACACAAAACAGTGTGGGCTGTGCCACAACAAACAAGCAGTAGGTCTTGGGAGCAACTGAATCACTGGCACCAGTGGGGGTTTCTGGATCTCTCAGCACACAGACCATAAGAGGGTCAGAATGAGATTATAGAGAACCCTTTTCTGTCACTAGGGCAGGACTCAGATGCATTATCTATATTTGGATCTGGGTCACAGTCCTGGGTCTCAGTCCCAGGGTGAAAAGTACTAGGGTACCAGCGTTTGCAGTCACAGAGGAGATGGAACCTTGAACCCATTTCTCTACCTAGAGAAGAAACAGATAAGTACAAAGATCTATAGAATAATTTTACACGATTATATGTCTGTATGCATGTAGGTATGTCTATGTAGCCCACTACCAAACAACTAGTTAATCTTATTCACTGCAGGCCGAAATCAAATCTTGCCCAGCAGATTGACCTTCTAACTTGTTTCTTGCCATTGACTTCTCATCTCCCTATTTTCATATTCTTTCCAATATAATTTTTCCACTTCCCTATTACTGTCATAATTAAAATCTTCAGTGGTCTTCTCTATTGGCTACTTAATAAACATGAACCCCTAATTTTGGCATTCAAAGGCCCTACATACACTCTCTGTAACTTACCTTTGCTTCCTTATTTTCAATTACTTTTCTTTACATATTTGATTATCAAACCAAATGCAACTTTTTATCATTCTCTTTCCTCACCCTGTCTTATGCAGCTCTCATTCACCTTTGTCATTTTACTCTCCCTGTTCTGTGGGCCAGAATAGTAGAATTCCATATAGTTTAATCTCTTCCTATTATTTCCTTTAATGAAAACCTAACTTAGCGATCACTTTCTCCAGTCAGTATACTCTGATTTTCCTAAGTGAAAATACCCTCTTTTCTCACACTGTTTTTGGTTATGAGGAGGGTCTATTTTCCATTCTTCTTGCATTACTGTATTTTACACTTGTTGAATATCATCTATTACATTGCAATTTTCCAGAGGGCAGGAATTGTGGTTTGTTTCATCTTATATTCCCGCTACTTAGAACAGTATCTTATGAATAATAAAAACTTAATAAATATTCTTCTAATTAAATTAATCTAAATTACAGAATCATAAAATATCAAAGGTGGAAAGGAATTGAGGTGCCATATAACCTATCCCTCTATATTTGTAAATGAGAAATCAATAGTAGAGAAAGTTTATATAATTTCCTGAAAAGTTAAAAATAGAAATAATATCTACTGAATTAAGTCAATACGCTCACTGCTTTTCATTAACCCCATGTATAATAATTAGAGAATCTAATTGCTCTAGAGAAGGTGAGGGTGAGGGACTAGAACAGTGATTTTATTTATACAAGGAACTAACAAATAAAAAAAAAAGTCCTTCTAACAATAAAAGTAACTGCCTAGGACAAAGGTAGGGAATCTGCTGGCTTCAAAGCCAGTATATGACCTTCTAGGTCCTTGGGTGTAGACTTTTGACTCAGTCCAAGTTTAACAGAGCAAATCCTTTTATTAAGGGGAACTGTTCTATGAAGTTTGGGTTCAAAGGACTTCACTTCCCTAGGTGCTAGGGAAATAATGAATTCCATATATTTTAAGTATTTTTTTTTCTTTTGGGGGGGTGGCAGGCATAATGGGAAACTCATAAGATATTCATTATTTCATTTCTGAAGGGAAATTTCCATGAGGGAATTCTACCAATGAAAGTTGGCATTTACTCTACAACTTTAAATGGCATTTTATTGAATTACCTGAATCGAGTGATTTGCTCAAGTTCACACAGCTAGTATTGTTCAAAGTCAGGACTTGAACTCTGGCCTTTACACTGTAGAGACCTTCCAGCAATCTAGCAAATATACCTCACTGTCTCTCATAAAATGAATCTGTAGCAGTATAAGGAAGTATCTGTTAATTGCTGAAAGGATTGTGTGTAGAATGAATTCTATTGATGTTCAAAGAAGAGACTATCATTTCTATGGTCTGAAAAAAATTCCATCCTGACATGCAATATGAGGATGTGACCATGACACTGAAGAAGCAGATGTACTTTGAGATAGTCTTCCAGCACCTTGAAAAGACAACGAGGCAAGTCACTGGAGGAGAACAGAGGGAAGAAAGTGGATTGAGTGACTCTTGGAAAACTTCTCAAAAGTGCTCAATGGATATTGCTTAAAAGTGATAGATGGAGACTCCCTACATCAACAACTCACGTTTTTAAAACACATATTCTTATAGAGATCCTATAAAGGTGGCCAAGAGGCTTAATGGATAGAGAGCTGGACTTGCAAGTCAAGAAGACCAACATTTTGGTTCTTTCAGATGCCCAGTCGCAATGACCCTAAGCAAATCACTCAAACACTTTGTCTCAGTTCTCTCACCTGCAAAATGAAAACAGTAATAGCACCTACCTCATAAGCCTATTGTCAGGATCAAATAAGATAACAGAAAGTGCTTTGCAAAATTCAAAGTACTATATGAACGTTAGTTGTTGTTGCTCAACAAACAACAAGAGTTCTTGCTTGGCTCTGAATCATGAAAGATCACTCTTTTGAAAATATAAAAAATGATAGTTTGGGGAACCCAAGGATAAAAGAAAAAAATGAACAGTGGGTATAAATCCATTGCATCACTTCATCTAGGAAATAAGTGATCAGAAAATTCAGTCAGCTAGACATCTAGTTAGAGTGGAAAATATCAGATTAATCCAAGCACTGCATTAGAAACACAATAATGTTGGGGGGAAAACCCTAAAGAAATACTGACCGTGGACTAAAAGATACTTTACAGATTAATAGTAAGAAAGGACAAAATACTGTTAGCGAATGAGAAGATATGGATGTTTTCATCTCTCATAATCAAGTGAGCACCAACGCCAGTAAAATGACGCAGCGTTAAAGTCAGGAAAGGTCCCTAGATCTGACTACAGAAAGAATTCAGTGCTAGAGGCAATAAACTCTTAATTGTACTCTAAAACAGAATTTCAAGTTATCAGCTAGGGCTATATTACAGAAGTATGAGGAAATGGTGCTTTTACAAAAAAGATAACCATAGCAATAATCAGTATTGATAGTGCAATTCTTCCTTCTCATCACAATAAAATCTATAAGAAAATAGTTTATTCATAAGCTGATTTTTCCGCCTTGGTGAAACCTAGAGAAAGCTGTGATATACTATTGCAAATGATTTTCTGGAGGGGCAATCTACATTTTCAATATCAAATAGCTGAGAAATTGTTAGCATGGTAACTAGAGAAACCTAGTATAGTTAAGAAAGAAAAGGAAACAGATGAAAAATATTGAGACTCATTGGCATAGAGAGATAGCACTGAACTGACTACATTTAACCAGAAGGATATGGTTACTGTTTCTCCTATATTTTGTTCAAGGAGTGGCTGAATATTTCCTAACAATTTCCCTTTACATAGGACTTTAAAGTTGGCAAAACCCTTTATATATGTTCTTCGTTTAAGTTTCACAATAACCCAAAAAGTTTGGTAATAGAGGTATTATAATCTCTGTTTTTTTTCAGAGAAGGAAAATGAAGTTTAGACATTGTGACTTGCCCATGAGTACATGGCTAGCCAATAGCATGGTAGGGATAAATAGATGCAATACTGGATAATGCTCAGGCCCTTAAGGAAAGAAATGAAAAAGGAGCAATAGGGATGAGAAATCAGGGAAGGGTTGTGATCTGGAATGGTGCTGAAAATAGCCATATCCATAAAAAATTACCTCTGGTTGTTAGCTAACGACAAGGACAATCCTGGAGGTAAATGTTGATGCAAGAGGGTAGATGAAGTAAGAAAAGATTTAAAACACAGACCATCCTACCAGATAGAAGATGGAGCAACTGGAAAATGGGAAAATGGAAAATGGTCCCTCAACTTTTCTTTCTTTATAGCTTGGGCTCAAAATGGTCCTTGACTGCTTGACTGTTTTATTTAATCTGTTCAATTATACACTAATTATTCTTTTCAAATCATATCCTACTTACATTCTTTCCCTAAAAGTTCCAAATTTGGGGTGACTCATCATATACCATATGCACTCCTAACCTCATGCTTCTAAATGCTTCTAAGAGAAGTCATACAAAGAAGCAGCAAAGTCTAAAGTCAAATCCTGCCTCAGACACTTTCTTGCCTGTATCGTCCCAGGAAAGTCACAACCTCTATCTGCCTTGGTTCCATCATCTATAGAATGGGAACAATAAGAGCAGCTGCCACTTGGGGTGGTTGTGAAGACAAAATAAGATGATATATTTGTGATTGTAAGTGCATAAAGTCGATTGTGCGAGTCATTCAAAACGTGGAAAGCCCACTGGCCCGCCTCAAAAATGAAATATCAGCAACCAATACAAAACATCAATGCTAGCTACTATTGTTGCTCTTGTCAACTGTGCCTTTACTGACTTAAGACAAACCTTGTTTTTTCCTTGATTGACTATTTACCATCCATATAGCAACCATTTCAAACCCTTCTGAGAAAATGTGGCAGCGGAAGGGAGAAAAGATCTAGTTACAGAAGTTTAGGAGAACATGATTCTAATCCTGCCTCTTTGGGTTACCATATGATTATTGCAAATCATTTAACCTATGTAAACTTAAATTACTTCATCTAAAAAATTAATGTAACAATAACTACTACTTTGCAGTGTATTAAGAGGTACAAATGTTATATACAGTACTTTAAAAAGCTAAAACATTCTATAAAAATCAGATAGCATCATTTTCATCTTTCTTCAATTTCCTCCATCTTTTAGTAGGAAAACTCACTTTCTTTAGTAAGATCAATACAATTCATTGTAAGAATTTATTTTATTCAATTTTGTGGATTGATTACGAGAGACTTTTTTTTCTTTTTCCAATGGGGTGAAGTGGAATGGAGAGAAAAATATTTGTTACCTGAAACCTGAAAATAATTTCCTTTTAAAATCAAAGATAACTATTGAGAGGTTCCTGGAATTATCTACTCAATACCTCAAAAACTTTCTGCTCATCTCCCATCTCTACTTTTTTATTTTCTTGATTCATAGGGTGAACACGAGGATGAGGAACATCTTGTTTCTAAGGTCTTTCATGACATCCTACACCATCTTGTCTTCATGCTGTCCCAGTCATTACTCCTTGGCTTACATCTTCAGTGTCATCTTACTCAAAAACTTCTTATGTTGCTTATAAACAAGTCATGATCTCCCTCATTTTCAAAAAGGCTTCACTTGACCATGACATTCCCTCATTCATTCATGTAGTGAACTCTTATTAAAGGGCTACCGTGTGCAATGGTACAATGTACAATGGGGAAACAAAAATAGAAACAATACTTCTCCTAAGGATTTGCAAAGCAGTCAAATATTTTCCTGATAAATCTTAGACAAAGATACATCTCCTTTCCCATTCAGTACTCAGTTCCTTGCAATTTAACTTTGTTCTCCCATTATTTGATTTACAATGCTCTCTCAGAGCTTAAGGAACCACTGAATTGATAAATCCAATTGTCATTTCTCTCAACACATCATTCACATTTCAAGAACTTTTGACACTGTCATCCTGTTCTTTATGTTCATTTCCCTCTGCTGTCTCCTAGTGACAGTGCTCTCTCCTAGTGTTTCTAAGGGCAAAATGACTCCTTATTAATACTCTTTGTTGTACCCTTATCCATTTCTTTGTCACTCAGACAACAAGTGTCCCTCAAAACTGTTTTGAGTTCTATTTCTTTCCTTCCTTGGAATTTATCTTTTTTTTACTTTCCTTCTCAATAAAACTTGTTTCTTGTTGTATTTAGGATAAAATATACACTTCTTAGCCTGCCTTCTAAAGGCAATCAATGCAATCTTACTTAGTTAGACTTTTTTTAGCCTTATTACACATTTACACATAATTTGATTTATCATAAATTCAAACCAAACTGAACTGAGTTTCTCATACTGAAAATTCCCAGACAAAAAATAACTAAATTTTCACTCACCTCCTTTCCCAATCTCATCCAAAATTCCCTATTAAGAGAGAGAGAGTGCCATCATGTTCCCATACACCCAGGTTCAAAATCTAGGTGTCATCCTCAGCTTTCCACTCACAGGGACTTCTGAGCAGTAAGATGATAGACTAGATATTCTATCCAAAAGAAAGATGGTTTTAAAAAATCCCCCAAACACAAAAATTACCACTGACCTGAGCTCAATTCTCCCCTCTCTCACCTCTCACATTACCAGCATTGAAGCTGTACTAGCAGATCTAAGCACCATACAGGCTTACAACAAAACCCACTCACATACCTCAGTATCTCCTCCCTCCTTCCAACACCATCAATACCTCAGCTGCTGGCTGTAAAATTTCTTGAGTCTCAACAGCCAGCTTGGCCACCATCCTTAAGGAATGAAAATCTGCCAGGGACTGTAAGCCAGATGCACTCATTCCAGGGAAATCAGGCTCTGAACTGCTGGTGCCAAGCCAGAGATTTTGGGAAAAGAGAGATTGAAACAAATTGCTGCATGTGTAAGGCACTGTGCTCTATGTCAATAAGGCTTTTGCATCAATATAATGGTCATAACATCAAGCTGGGACTAGTTCTGACCATCGAGAAGTCAGTGCAAAGACCTAGGCTAGTGAACCATGAATTGCCCAGCACAGGTGGAGGCTGAAACAATTTGAAATCCAGCCCCTGAGGAAACTATAATGAGAGTGAGCTTGTCAGGAAATGAGTGATAGGGAAAATGCAGTGGGAAAAGATTGAAAGTACCAAAGATTTTGAATATAAACAGATAAATCAAGAAGAAAAATAGTAACAAATGCAGCTAAGATTAGAAGGAAGGAAGAAAACTGGGAAATTTTTTAGAGCAAGTTTCTCTTAATAAAAGCCTCATTTTTCAAATATATAGAGAACAGAGTCAAATTTATAAAATTATAAGTCATTCTTCAATTTATACATGGTCAAAGGATATCAAAAGGAAGTTTTCAGAAGAAGAAATCTAACCTTTCTATAGTCATGTGAAAACACACCTTCGGGTGACTGCTTCCTTTGTGGGACTATATAACAAACTGAAAGGATGTATAAAAGTAAGAAAGGTGAGTAGGCAGAGGGGGAAGAGAGAGCAATGTGCTGGGTTCATGTGTGGGCAATGAAGGGATATTGATCTCTGGAGTTGCAAAAACAAAAAACCTACAGGGGAGTGGGTGAGTGAGGAGAGGGGAAAGATTGAAACAGAGAGGGAAGGACACAAAACATTACAAACAAATAAAGAGAAGTAGAAATTTAAATTCATCCTCTTAAGACCACAATCCAATTAAAATTATATTCAATAAAGGACCATGAAAGCATAGATTTAATTTAATTAGGAATTAAATAATCTGTTCTCAAAGAATGAGTGGGTCAGAGAATAAATCACAAAAGCATTAAGTTGTTACACTAAAAAGAATGACAACAATGAGACAGCATATCAAAATTTATAACATACAGTCCAAGTAGTACTTAGGGAGAAATTTATATTTCTAAATACTTGCATTAACAAATTAGAGAAAGAACAGATCAATGAATTAGGAATGCAATTTTAAAAACTAGAAAAAGAATAAAAGACCCCAATTAAATACCAAAATGGAAATCCTGAAAAATCAGAGGAGAGAGTAATAAAATTGAAAGTGAAAAAAAACATTGAACTAATAAATTAAACTAGGAGCTCACTTTACAAAAGAACAAATAAAATACATATGGAATCGGTTAATTTGATTTAAAAAGGAAAACAAAATTAGAAGTATCAAAAATAAAAAGGGTTCAATAAAAAAATTCAACATCAATGAAGCTAAAATTAAAGCAATTATTGGAAGCTACTTGCCCAACAAACCTGACCCCCCAAAATTCAGTAAATCTGATCATCTAAAATGTGAATGTATATTTTAAAATATACATAAATTGTCCAAATTAACAGAAGAGGAAAGAGAATACTTAAATAATAGTATTTTAGAAAAAAAAAGTTGAACTAGTTATAAATGAGTCACCTAAGAAAATGTTACCGAGGATCAGGATTTACAAGTGAACATTACCAAACTTTTAAGAAGCATTTAGTTTCACTACTACATAAACTAAATGGGAAACCAGACAAAGTCTTACCAAATTCCTTTTCATGACACAAATATGGTGCTGATATGCAAACTAGAAAGAACAAAAACAGAGAAAAAAATCTATAGTCCAATTTTCCTACTATATATTGACATTAAAAAATTGAAATAAAATTCTAGCAAGGAGAATATAGCAATATGTTACAAAGATTATATATTATAACAAGGTGGGATTTATACCAGGAATGTATAGCTAGTTTAATATTAGGAAACTATCAGCATAATAAACCAAATCAATAATAAAACCAACAAAAAAAATCATATAATCATCTCAATAGATACAGAAGAAACATTTGACAAGATACACTAGAAAGCATAGGAATAAAAAGAGCTTTCCTTAAAAACAGTAGTAACTATCTAAAATCATCAATATACATCATCTGTAATGGGGATAAACTAGAAAACTTTCCAATAACATCAGGGTTGAAGCAAGGATGTACATTATCACCACTATTATTCAACATTGTTCTAGAAATACTAGCTATCGCAATAAGACAAGAAAAAAATTGAAGAAATTATAATAGGAAATGAGGAAACAAAACTATCACTCTTGGCAGATAATATGAAGATATGTTGTAAGGGAATTGCCAACCCCCAACCTCTTGGATGGCATTCACTGGTCATGACTCAGGTAAACTGAGGGGAAACTGGTAAGGCATGAATAAGATGGCACTGGGAGGAAGGGTTCTGCCCCTGTTTTGCTCAAGGCTATTTTCCTGGGCTTTTCTGAGAACAAAGAAGCCAAAAATGTTTTTCTTTCTTGGGGCTATGTGTCCACCCTGGGTAGTCCTGGCTTAAGGTAAATTACCTCCTTATAAGGGCAAATTACTAGCTGATAGGTTCAATTAGGGCACTGGTCAGAAAAGAGATAAAAGCACCACTCACTGCTTGAATAAATGGAGTTCTTACTATCTTGTCTCCCGCCTCAGTCATTGCTTACAGCTAAACTCCACCAGGGCCTACAGGCCTCTGCTGGTCAGATAAGCCTGTGGGCCCCAGAAATCAGGCCCAAACTCTCGGGGTCCCTAACAATATGTCGATGACTTAGCTATTCTCAGCAATACAACAACCCAAGATAATTCTGAGGGAATAATGATGAAAATGCTATCATCCTCAAGAGAAAGAATTGATGGAGTCTGAATGAAGATCAAAATGTGCCTTTTAAAAAAATACATTTTCCTTAGGGTTTTTGTTTGTTTTCTTTCACAATATGGCTAATATGAAAATGTTTTGCAGAACTGCATGTGTATAATCTATATCAAAGTGTATGCCTTCATAAGGAGGGGACAGAAGAGGGAGGGAGGAAAAATTGCATGCAATTAAAAAAATGCAAATTAAATTTCAAAAAAAGAGGAGGAAACCAAGTTTTTTGTGCTGGGAGTGGGTGCCACTGATGAATACTAGTGAAGAGCCTTAGGTTGAAGTGAAATAAGGACCTTGCATTAGAAGTCTGGAGGATTTAGTGTTTGAAATGTCTATTTGTCCTGGTGGAGGGAGGGAGTGGTATATGTACGTTTTAACACCTAGGGGGAACTGGAATCTGGGTGAGTTGGAGAGAGTGAACACAAAGACAGATTACCAGGCTAATGTTTTTGTTTTCTTTTCTTTTTAAAGACCAATAAGAAAAGGTATAGATCAGTGATAGGCTATATAATCAAGCATGTTATAGGAGAAGACCCCTTGTTATGGCAATTTAAATGGGAAGATCTTTCCCATTCAATAATAGGACCATGTAACCTGTCTGCTTTACATGGAGCCTGTGGTGGGAGGAATTTGCTGAATGGGTGGAATAGGAGGTAGAGCTAGAGTAGAGCTGAGGAGAAATTAGTGAGAAAGCAGTCAGAATGGAAGGATGCAGGAAAGCCCACAGGTGACTGTGAGAGAATGACATTTTGTTTAAGGGAGCCTATTTGTGATTTGTTTAATGCTTGGGGATGGTGTTGCCCTCTTCATTGTTCTTGTGTATAGATTTTTGCTACTACAATAGATTTAGCCTTCTGGTGTCTGAATAAATGTTTTGGTTCTGTCTTCCATGTGGAGAATCTGTTGTATTTTGAGATTCAGAATGGTGCCAGGATATTCATGGCTACTGTAGGTGCTATGAATATTGCATTAGCATTACACCCCTGTCACATTGCAATAGTAGCTGGAACCATGACCTGGAGACAAGAAAAACTAAATTCAAATTTCTCCTGGCCCATGTATTAGCTGTGTAACCCTGGGCAAGTCACTTAACCTATTTGCCTCAGTTTCTCCATCTGCAAAAATAATAAAACCTACCTCCCAGGTTGTTGTGAAGAAGAAATGAGATAGTCATTGTAAATTGCTTAGTACAATATCTAGTACATAGTATATACTATATAGATGTTAGCTGTTATTGCTATGATGATGATGAGGATGAGGAGGAGGAGGATGAATTACCACTGTTCTATAAATTAGGCACAACAGAAAAGGGGAATCCTGGGGTCAAACCCTATGAGGAATGAACAGAAAGGACCTAAATGGAACATCATGCAATAACTTGAAGCATCAATAGCATAAGGAACACTGACTAAAAAGAAAGCACAGATAATTATAGGAGTCATGAATCAGAGAATGAGGGGTAAACAGAAAGAGAAGATAGATAATAAAGAGATTGAGAGCCATACTTTTTGGAGAGGGTTCCAAAAATGAAATTTAAAATTAAGAAACAGTACTAGCTAAAGGCAAGGGAGATGAAGGGTGAACATATAACGAGAACAGGGGATTGAAGGTTAAGGAAAGAGATTTAATGGGAGCAGGTGGGAATAGGGGCATTTTTAAAAACAGATTAAAGAAAAATAGCTGAAGGAACACAATGCTGTGTTTACAACAGATGAGAGAACTTAAAACTGAAAAGTTTCTGCAAGACAACACCAAACATCCAGTGAGGGGAAGGGAAAAGAGGTGGTCAAGTGAGAGAAAATATCATTTTATCAAGTTCTCTGATAAGGATTTGGTGGATATAAAGATAGAGAGAGAGAGAGAGAGAGAGAGAGAGCTATGGATATATCTATACATAAATACATACTTATTGTTATTTGTTACATATATGTTTTATATATACACACTTATGTGTGGATGTATATGTATATAAGTAGAGTCATTCACCAATAGACAGTCAAACGAGAATAATTCTCAAAACTGCAAAGTATTTACAACCACATAAAAATGCAAATCACTAATAAAAATGCAAATCAAAAAAACCTTGAGTTTCACCTCTCACCCTGCAAACTGTCAATGACAAAAATGGCAACATCATATTGAAAGTATTGAGGAAGGATAGTCACATTAATACATTGTGGATGGAGCTATGAAATAGTCCTACCATGTTGGAAACAATTTGGAATTATGCAAATAAAATTAGTAAAGTGTCCATTGCTTTTGAACCAGGGACTCTAATAGTGAATTTATAGCCCAAGGAAGCCACTATAAAGGGGGGGGATACCTTATATACTCCAAAATGTTTATAACAGGATTTTTGGGGATACATAGATATCAATCAAGTAGAAATTGGATAAACAAATTGTTTTAGATGAATGTAATCAAATGTGCTACAAGAAATTATATGCATGATGAGTACAAAAAAAACATAAAAAGATGTACATGAACTAATGCAGAGCAAAGTAAGCAGAACAAAGAAAGTAATATAAATATTAATTACAATTTAAATAAAAATGATATACCAAATGAATTAAAAGTAAGTGTAACAAAATTATAAAATCAAATGGGATTTAAATGAAAAGGCATTAGAAGATATTCTCAACCTTCTTATGAAAGTAGGAGGTCCAAAAATTTGCTTTTTCACTGGCTGTCCCTTAAGCCTGATATTTTCTTCATAACTTCTGCCTTATAGTTGTCCAGTTTTCCTTCAACACTAATTTCAAATCTCCTTTTCAGCAAGAGAACTTTCCCATTTTTCCTCAATGCTATTGCTTTTCTTTTGTCATTAACTCTGAATTATCTATCTATCCATCTATCAAGCTATCTATCCATTTATCAAGCTATCTATCCATCTATACATCCATCTATCCATCTATCAATCTATCTATGTCTTATACTTAACATTTACATTCTGTGTTTTCTCCCACAACAGAATGTAAGCCCCTTGAATGACCGGTTTTTTCCTCTTTTTTTGTTTGTCTATTCTACAGCACATAGCTCAGTGCCTGGCACAAGACAAGCACTCAAAAAAATGCTTGTTGACTTTCCATGCCACCTCTTATCTTCATGCCCTGGAATGAACTACCAAACATCTACCTTCACAAGGCTCATCTTTAAAAGTTAATTGAATGATATTTCTACTCATTCTCCATGCATCTTTTCCTGATGTCTCTAGTTCAAGGGCTCTTAATTTTTTGTGTGTATAATGGAATTTTCCTGAAATATGCCAAAGGCTAGCGACTGTTTCTGAATGTTTTAAAATGCATAAAATAATAAGATTATAAAGGAAACAAATTATACTGAAATTATTTATCTAAATAAATATACCTACATACATATGTATGTATAGATATATATAAATAAATATAAAGAGATAGAGAGATAGAGCTAGATATAGAGAAATATAGATCAGATATAGATAGATATGGATATTCCTAGAGCTTTTTACTCTCTCTTCTTTTTCACTACTTTGAAATTTTTCTTTTCATGCAAATCCTCTGTCTCCCAAGAACCTACCAAGGAGAATGTGAAGTTTTTGGGGGGGAGAGATTATTTTATTTTCTGTCTTTTTGTCCATAGCTTCTTCGCAGAACTTAACATATAACAGGATCATAAGAAATATTTAATCAATAGAATTTTGTTGTCTAGTCATTATTTCACAGTTTTTTTAAAAAAATCTTTTAAAAAAGATAAATTAGAGTTATGGAGGAGAGAACTCACCAAGCCAAAGATCACCAGATAATAAAATAATGAACAAAATCTTGCACTAATAAAAGTTCTATATAAATAATAGTATACTAAATGGAAATTAATGATTCAAATAAAATCAAAAAATTAGAAAGTTGAAGAAAATATGAGATACCTTTTATTAAAAATAACTGACATGTAAAATAGGTTAAGGGGAGATAAGATCAAAGATTACTTGAAATAAATTACTGAAAAGAGAGCCTGAATTTTATAGCTCAGGAACTCATTAAAGATAATTTCCCAGATATATAAGAAATAAATCTGAACACAGATATAATCTGATCATATCCTGAATAAAACCACCAAATGAAAACTCCAAGAATATCATTTTCAAAATTCAGGAATCCAGCAAATGAAAAAATATTATAAGTAAAAGAAAAGGTAGAATGAAAATATTGAGAAAACACAATCAGAACAACATAAGATTTATCAGTTATCATCTTAGTGAAACAGACAACATGGAATAAAATATTCCAGAGGAATATGAAAAAAGACCTACAATCAAGAGAACCTTACTCAGAAAAATGGATTACCTATCATCCTATACGGGAAAAATAGAATTTCAATAAAGTGGGAGATTTTCAAATATTCCTGATTTTAAAAAAAGAGCTGAAAAGGAACTTTGAAATACAAATGTAGAAGTAAGGAGGAAAATTTAAAGCAGTACAAGTGATAACCAGAAGTGACATTGTAAAGATGAACTCTTGACATTCACATAGAGATTATATATGTTACAAAGGTTATTTTGGAATCTTAATATTAAAAGAAGTCATAGAAGTAACTAAGATGGAAGATCTACTAATAAGGTTGCAATGTTCTGAATATATTGTAAGAAAGAAGAGGGGGTCCATGTCTAGTCATTGTGATCTATATTTTGCCACCAGACCCAAATGGCTCCCAAGGAGAAAGTGAGGCCAGCGACCTTGCACAGCCCTCTCTCAATTAAATCCAGTTCACTTGCAAGTCATGGCATCATCTTTCTGATGTCATGGTCCTCTTCAAGAACAAATGGGAAAAAACAACAAGAAAGAAATAAAATGGAGAGGTAAGATGTGTTAAAGAAAAACAGATGGGAGAACTTGAGAATTAATTTGGTTGTACAAGGAGAACGGTATGCAAAAATGAAAGGAGTTGAAGGAATAGGCATCACTAGAATTTCATTTTCATCTAATCTTGCCCAAGATAGGGAGAGCACACACACACACACACACACACACACACACACACACACACCCCACGTTTTTGGTGTAGAGATATATTCCATTCAACAGGAATACAGAGAAAGGAAGAGAGGAAAGGAGAATGAAAAGGGAGACATTAGTTGTAAAAAAAATATTAGTCATAAAACAAGCATTAAAAGTGAAGAAGGTAGTAAAAGTTGAAAGGAAAGAAAGAAAAAGATGAGAGCTTGCAATAAACTGGAAGAGAGGCATATAGAGAAGAAAAAGTATTTGCTTAGAATGGAGGAGAATGGGATAAACTCATCTATATAGTGGAAGAGTCTAGCAGAATGGATTTCAAAGCAAAATCTAAAAATGTGTTCGAAGCACATGTAAAACATAAGGAGTCATGAAGACTTTAAATGAGAGGTTGAAGCAAGGTCTATTTTTTTGCATCAGCTAACCAGAAAAAAAAAACAGAACCAATTGTGATTTCATACAAGGCATCAGCAAAAAAAAAGGTTTGATTAAAACAAATAAAGAGGGAAACTATATTTTGCTGACAGGTAATATTGATAATGAATTACCTCAGTACTTAATATATATGCACCCAATGGCAAAGCTGATAAATACATAAAGGAAAACTAATTTAATTATAGGGAGAAATAGACAATAAAACTATAACAATGGGGGATTTAATTTACCCCATAAACTAACTATAGATGAATCTAGACCCACCAAAAAAGAAGCTAATGACAAATGGAATTTTAGAAAAAAAATAGACATAATAGACATATGGCAATTACTAAATATAAATAGAAAAGTCTATACATATTACTCGGTCTTCCATTGAAACTTTACAAAAAGTTCATCATATCTTAGGACATAAAAATTTCAGAAAATTTCAAAAAGTAAAAAAGTTATGTAAGTTCTTTAATGATCCTAAAGCAATAAAAATAAACTGACATATCCACTGAGAAGTATTAAAAAGTCAACTGGAAAAATATAATAATAAATAATTTTTGAATCAAAAACAAATTATAAAACAATACATATTTTCATTAAAAATAATCACAACAGTGAGACAACATTCTGAATTTTGGGAAGGATTCAAAGCAGTTCTTAGAAGAAAATCTATATCTTTAAATGATTTTATTATATGTATACACACATATGTCAACATAGCTTTAGACATGTATCTAGAGATATAGCTATATATATACAAATATTGAATGAATGTAAAAAATACAATAGAAAACCAACAAAATTTTAAAATGTTAACAAAATGAAAAATGAAAAAGAGGAATTGATAAATAAAGCTGAAAGTTGTTTTTTCTGAAACTAAGAAAGATAAGCCAATAGCTGCCTTGATTAAAAAGAAAGCTTTTACTTTGTTTTTTTAACTAAATTACCAGTATTAAAAATGAAAAAGGATAATTCACAAATTACGAAGAGGAAATAAAGAATATTATCAAAAACTATTTTATCCATCCATATGGCAACAAAAGATAATTGATATTTAGGCATATATAAAATACCAAAACTAGAACAAAAACAGATAATTTGAAGAACCTAATTTCAGGGGAAGAACTTGTGAAAAATTCATAAATGAACATCCAAAGGGAAAAATAGCATTTTCAAGACCAGGTAGATCCACAGTTGAATTCTAACATTCAAAGAACAATTAATTCTAAAACTAACCTAATAAGGGCAAAATATCATTTTCTCATGGTAGAGAAAGTTAACATAATAAGATGATAATGCTACCTAAATATTTGTAAAAAGCCTAAAATAAGATTATACGCTAGCACCAGAAATGCAAGATTGGTTTAATATTAGAAAACGATAAGCTTAATGAACCGCATTAATAACATAATTCACAAAAACCATATTACTATAAGAAGATGCAAAAAAGACTTTTTGACAAAATACAGTGCTCATTCCTGTTAAAAGAAAAAAATAGAAATAAGTGGGTTTTTCCTTGAAATCTTAAACAGTACACATCTAGACTAAATATCACCAGGACTTGGGTCCAGTATTACTGTTAATTCTTCACTTCTGGTCCTATTCTTTGTCTTTTGATCCTGCCTTCTTCCTCAATTCAAATCAACTAAAATTGAGAAATATTTATTAAATGTCTTCTAGCCATAAGAATTTCAGACAGAAATAGTATACATCTTAAAACAAGAGCTATTATTATATTTAGTGGTGATAAACAGAAATCCTTTCCAATAAATTATTAGGTGAAACAATATGACAGTCATGGTTATCATTTCTCCTTGGCATAGTACTAGAAATGCTTTCTGTAGAAATAATATAAGAAAAAGAAATTGCTGGAATAACCATAGGTAAAGAAATAAAGTTAACTTTATTTAAAGAAATAAAGTATACATAATTGTATACTTGAATCAACTGAAAAATTAATTGAAACATGAATAACTTTAGCAAACTTACAGGATATAATGTAAATCATCAAAAAATAATTAATTATTCAATATCGTAGCAACTAAATTATCAAAGTATCACTTTATAGACCTTGAAAAAATAACAAAATACATATGAAGGAAAAAATAGAATATCAAGAGAAACAATGAAAAAAATATGAATGAGGGGATCTAGCATTTCCAGATCTCAAATAATACTATGAATTCATTATTATCAAAATATTTTGGTCTTGCTTAAAAAACAGAGATTTCTGGCATGATAGCTTAAAAAAAATTAAATTAAGGGATGAAAAAATGGAATACATTGGGAAAAGGGGAAAAGGAGAGAGAGAGAATGGGTCAAATTATCTCACATAAAAGAGTAAGGAAAAGAGTGTTACAGTGAGGGGAAATGGGGAAATAAGGGGTGGGGGCACTTGAACTTTACTCTTTTCAGAATTGACTCAAAGATGAAATCACGTAAACACTCAGTTTGGCGTAGAAATCTATTACCCAATGGAAAGTAAAAAGATAAGGAGGATAACAAGAAAAGACGCAACAGGGTGAGGGGAGGTTGATGGAAGGGAAGGAATAGGGAAAGCAGGAGTCAGGAGCAAAACACTTTTGAGGATGGACAGGGTGAAAAGGAGTCAGCGAGTAGGATAAATAGAAGAAAATCGAATTGAGGTAAAATACACAGTAATCATAACTATGAAAAGAAGACCTCGTTTCTCAAATATAGAGAGCACTGAGTCAAATTTATAAAAATAAGAGTCATTCCACAATTGATAAACAGTCAATGGGTATGAACAAGCAGTTTTCAGACAAAATAAACTATAGTTGTTAAAAATGTTCCAAAACACTGCTGATTTGGGAAATAAAAAATATTTTATTTATTTTCTATTCTGAGGTACCACCCCACACTTATCAGACTAGCTAATATGACAAAAGAGAAAATAGCAAATGTTAAAGAACATATAGGAAAATTAAGACATTAATGCGTTGTCAGTGAAGTTAAACCATTATGGTATTCTGAAGAAGAATTCGGAACTATGACCAAAAGGCCACATAATCATGCATATCCCTGGACACAGTAACACTGCGACTAGGTCTGTATCCCCAAGAGACAAAAAGGGGAAAGGACCTATATGGAGACAAATATTTATAGTAGATCTTTTAGTGATGAAAAAGAATTGGAATTTGAGTGGAAGCCCATCAACTGGCAAAATGTCTGGAGAAGTTGTGTTATGTCATTGGGATGAAATACTATTATACTATAAGTAAAATGATTAATATGATGTTTAAGATGATTAATGGGATGTTCTCAGAAAAATCTGGAAAGACTTGTATGAACTGATGCAAAGTAAAATAAGCAGAATTAGTAGAACTTTGTACACAGTAACAGTAACATTTTATGATGATCAATTGTGAAGAACTCAGTTATTCTCAGAAATAAACTGATCCAAGACAATTCCGAAGGACTTGTAATTAAAAATGCTATCCGCTTTCAGGCAAAAAACTGATGGAGTCTAAATGTAGGTCAAAGTATATATTTACTTAAACTTCATTTTTCTTCGGGATTTTTTTGGTCTGTATTTTCTTTCACAAAATGACTAATATGGAAATAAATATTTCCAAGACTGTACATATATGACCTATTCAAAAAGTCTTTCCTTTTCAAAGAGTGACATGGGCAAGAGGAGACGAAGAAAATCTGGAGCTCAGAATTATAAAAATAATGAATGTAAAACACTCTTTTTACATATAATTGGAGGAAAATGAAATGTTAAATTAAAAAAAAAAACAAGAGATTGATCAAGGAAACAGATCAAGTATAAAACATCAAGAGTCAAATTTCTCCAGAGCTTTAGTGTTCAATAAATGCAAAGGATAGACACCATTATTTGAGTCTTTGTTCTCTAAAAGGAAAATTAAATAGCACTATAAGAGAAATTAGGCTTAGACCAATACCTTTCAACTTATATAAATAAGATCCAAAAGGAATGCCTTAGATGCAAAATTATATATTATAAAAAAATTATAAATGAAGAATTTATGTCAGATCCATAGATAGGAGACCCTCACAAATATATGTATGTACATATGTGTGTATATATATATGTATAGATAGATAGATAGACAGACATAAATATAAACTTATGAAACAGTGTATTCCCTTTCACTCAGCTATACAACTGCTAAGCCTAGGCTCAAACTAAAGAAAAGAATGAAGAAAATATCCTATATGTACAGAAATGTGTACTGGAAAGTAAAAGGATATATAAAAGCTGAGGAATTCCTGAATTATTTGTGGTATATAAATGTAATGGAATATTACTTTGTTTTAAAAATAAAGAAATAACATAATTTCAAAAAGACACAGAATGGCACATGAATTGGTACAGAGAGAGAGAGAGAGAGAGAAAGAGAGAGAGAGAGAGACAGAGAGAGAGAGAGAGAGAGACAGAGAGAGAGAGACAGAGGCAGAGAGAGAGAGACAGAGGCAGAGAGAGAGAGAGAGTCAGAGAGAGAGAGAGAGAGAGAGAGTCAGAGAGTGAGAGAGTCAGAGAGAGAGAGAGAGAGATCTGCATTCTATTTTACCAACCACAGGGGAAGAAGAACTTTAAAATGAAAACAGAAAACACAACCACATAAAAATGTTTCTTCTGAAACTCAGAAGAAAGCCACCAAACACAGTATGGATTTCATTCAATGGAACTGAAATGTTTATTAAGAACCTAATATATGCGGTCACATACTATATACTGGCACCTACTATATACATAGTAAGCATTTAATACACTAGGATAGGTGCTCGGCACACAGAGAGAAAAAGAAGACACAGTTCCTTACCTTGATTATATGAGACTACCCAAATAATTCTAATACTATGCAGTGAGTCATAGGTAAAAGACAGATAGTGACCTAGTTAGGGATGCAGAAGCAGCTGGCAAGAAGAGCTCTGAGCAGCTGATGCTTCTTTGCTGTGACCTGCTCCACTCCTCCTTTCCTTTCTGCCTCAGACTCTAACCCTTACTTACCCAAAGAGCTGCTGCTGTCACCTGCTGTGCTGTTTCTCTAAAGAGCAACTGTTGGCCTCTGTTTCTTACTTAGCTTTTTCCAGTTGCCATTTGCTGCTCGACTTCTCTTTTTCTAACTAGCTACTACTATTGGTTACAGCTGTTTTTGACTTCTGAGACATCTTCCTCAAAAAGAATGAGGTCTCCTTCTGAAGACTGCTCAAGTCCAGAATTATCACCGCTCGTTAGTTAGCCACCTCCAGGCAGTGGAGAAAAGAACCCCACAGGCAAGATCTTTCTTTTCTCAAAATTCTCTTTCTTTAGTGGAATTCTCCCAGGACCCCTTGATATTTAGGTTCAGTTAAGTAAATACTTTTCAGTCTCTATCATGCTGCTGGAAGTACTAAGTAAACTGCGGAGGAGTTTTGACACACCTCTATACAACCAGGGACGCTGAAGCTGAAAAATCTTCGCCTTGCATTCAAGGCCATTATCCTTCTTGCCCAGAATTTTAGAATTAAAGGTAGTTTAAAGATCATCTAAATAACTCCCTAAATTTATAGTTCAGGAAACTGAGGCCACAGAGATTAAATTAATTGCTTCACACAATAATTAGTGACAGAACACCATCTTAAAATTAGGACCACCATTCTAAGAGGAAAAGTGGAGATGATGTTATAGTTTTTCAGTTGTTGAAATCTATGCTTTGTTGTACAATTTAACTGAATTTGTGTAATAAACAATTTTGTTTTCTTTTAATCTTCATTTATAAAATCGAGATTTTACTTCTTCCTTCCTATGACTATCTATTGAATCAAGTAAAATAAAACAGAACTTTCTTGATATAATTTTAATTTTGTCTTTTTGTCCCAAACATCTCACACATGATAAGTACTTAATAAATGTTTTTGAAGTGAATACGTATGGAGCAGTATCTCAATAAAATTAAAATTAAAAATTATTTTTTTCTTTAGGGTTATTGGTCAACCCTCCTGGACCAAGCAGGAGCTAGAAGAGCAGCCTGAAAGCCAGAATTTGTTTATTTGAAATCTTCCTCTTTTTTTAGAGGTTTGTTCTTTAAATGTCTCCATTTGTCTAGGAACTCCTTGGTTACTGTACTTCAACCTTCACTGAGACTACAGGATTTCCTGGGGGAGCCTTATAGATTTATAAGTTTCTTCTCCAGGGAAACCAGTCCAAGGACCTCTAGTCCCTTCCTCAGACCCTCATTTCTCCTTTCCACCTGCTTAGATCTCTTCTAAGATCAAATCTAAGTATTTAACCCCAAATATTTTTTTCTAATATATATGGAAGAATTTGCATTAATATCTCTTCATCTTCAAATACAGATTTGTAAAAAGAGAAGGAAAAAAGGAGGCATTTTTAGAAACTGATGCTTGAAAATTTTGTAATATTTCAGTATCTTCACATTAAAACTTTAGGGATTTTTCATTATATTAGAGCAAATTTTATTTTTCAGTCCTCTCAACTATTCATTCTAATATAATTCATTTAATTGAACTCCACTAATTCAAGATTTGTAATAATTATATTTATTGCTGGAATCAGGAACTGTTATAGATGAGAGTGTGAGTGGAGAAGGGGGGGGTCTAGTTGATGGAATGTCTCAGGTGTCAGGCTGGACAATTCAGAATTTATTCATTGTGGCTAAAACAATACACATCACAAAGTGAGTACTTATTGAACTAATAATTGACCAATATTGGCTTTGTGTTAACTTAGAATCCTTTCCACATCTGTCTTCTAGATAAGTTAGCTGTTACTACACATCTGCAGAACAGTTGAATTGAGAGACACAGGGGGAAAAAAGCTGGTTCCAATATCTCTAAGGAACACAACAGCCTTTCCTATATTAATTTTCCATTTGACCAATTAAGAAAAAAAGAAATAGCCAAGGTCTCCAGACTGGTGTTCCACAAACTGACTATTATACTGTGAATTTAAAAATTAATGAACTGACAAATGAGAGTGTCAGAGATCCAGGTAAGCCTTCTTTGTGGTTAATCAGTATAGTTATGTTGTAGAGACTGAGTGTGCCTATGAGACCAAGACTGGAAATGTAACTACTACTCACAGGTCCAATACCACTATTGATTAGCAAAGAAGCTTTGACCTGCTCCTTTGATTCATAGTCCATAGGAAAGATGGTGGTACCCCGCTCCCAGGAGATCACCATAGTGATATCAGACTCAGTATGGAAACTCTATCTGCAGCAGCACAGAACTCCTGATCTCAAAGTTCCACCAGCCTCAAACTCCATTTTAGTAATAAGGACAGGCACGCACCATCATGCTAGGAGCCAGTCAGGGCAGTCCCAAGCAGTGGAGATCTGGGTGGAATTCTCAGTGCATCTGGTTTATATTCTTTTTTGTGAATTACTCTGGAAAAAAAATGTTTTGCTGTGAGATTAGCACACTGAAGGTGAGAGTATAGCAAGGTCAAGGAGGGCAATGAAGACTCTTTGTCCAAAAGGCACTAACAACAGTACTGGTTGATCTTTCTGAATTTTATTCACTTAGACATTAGTAATACAAAAAAAATTGAATATATCCACTAATCTTAATGAGCTTGCATTGTACTCTGCAATTGGGGAAAAACCAAACGATTTCAGGTAAGTGCAGCATGCGGGTATCTGAGGCTATAGGACTCTGACAGTAAGACAAGGATGATGCTATAGATGCAATATCTTAAAAGTTATTAATTCAAGCATATCATACGTACCTTCAGCACACACTTATGCAATCACATTTATAAAACCAGACAACTGTTGATCAAATCATTTCTTTGATGTTACAGAAATATAAAGTCTGTGGTTGTTCCATAGACAGGAATTTGCTCTTGTACCTTCTGTAGTCATGTCACAAATGCAGACTGTAAGTCCCAAAAGGCCCCAGGAAAATGTGGGGTAGATGGAGTGTGGAATTTTTAACATTACAACTGTAAAAATAACTCACCATATAACTGCTGGAGTGAAGTAAATAAGTATCATGTGGAGAACTAATTTGTTTAGATTACATCTATAGAATAACAAGTCAAAGAAATGGGAAAAGGAATAAAGTGAAGCTTATAGGCATGAGAATCATTTTAATTAACTTCAGTGGGCATTTAATGAGTGGCTACTCTGTGCCAGCGCATTGCATTGCTAGGCATTAGTGATACAAAGACAAAAAAAACCAATAACCCACTCCTCTCAGTGAGCTTGCATTTTACTAGAGGAAAACAAAATGTATGGAGTTTAAGAGCAGTAACCAAAATTTATTGTGTTATTAGATACAGATTGGAGAGGAGACGATGGGGGGAATCACTATTTTCCCCACATGGCAAGCTTCAAGGTCCATAAATGGCAACTGAGTTCTTAGGTAAATAGCTTTTCAATTACAATCATATTCCTAAATGAAAGGGATCCTGTAGAATTAATATTTGTCCTTCCTTTTCTTCCCCATATACTTCACCTTGAGAGCTTTAAACTTCTCACTTTAATAAGGTAAAAATGACCCATCAAAGCAATTTCCCGCAGCACTCTTATCTCTTCTTGTTCCTCACCAAATCTTCCCCTCTTCAGAAGTTCAGATTCTTGCTCTGCATTTGGTCAAGCAAGATGTGACCTTGCCTAGCCTGCAGTCATTTGGCATTTGTATGGCCTGCAGCAAGTCACTTAACTTCTCTGTGACTCAGGTTCTTCACATGTCACTTTGGAGAAGGCTGCCAGGATACTAGCAAACATCATATCTGAGAACTGCGAAGTATGCATGACAGAATTGATCCCTGACTCCAAAGGAGTCTGGTTGTGATACGATGTCAGGCAGATTTGCAAAGCAGTTTTGTTTTCATCTGAATGTCCAAATCAAGGGTTCCCCAGGGATGTCACCTTTTTGTGTTGTAGGGTTGAACTCCTCATGAGAGGAGTGGCCACTTAAAGGATGTATCAACCTTCCTGTGTTTCTAAAATAAGTAGAGATTTAGCAATGTTGAACTCAAAAATCTAGCTTTTCTTTCCTCTTGTCCATGAGGTCATCAAACATATCTGCCTGTCTCACTGTCTGAGGACATCTAAGAGAAAAAAATTTTTGCAAGGAGGGCTATCTGAGTTGTTCTAAAAAGATCCCATGATCATCTCATCACTCACCAGTTTTCCAGCGTCCATTGTAATCTTAGAAACTATGAAAAGTTTCACGAATTTGTGTATTATCTTTGCATGGGGACCAAGGAAACGTTTTTTGCATCTTTCCAATTTTACTACATGTGCTGCCAAAGTGGGCACTCAGACTCAGTTTAAAAGTCTATTCTGACACATTTGGAGGTCTTATCTTGACTAACCCTGCTGATCCAAAGTAGGATTTTTATGTGAAATGATTCATCTGCTATATAATAAAAATCAAAATTCAGAGTTTTACTAGGTAAGTCATAACTAAACAAATAGTCATAAAAACTTTTGAGGTATTAGACTTTCCCTGTTATTGACCTTAATGGAGTCATATTGGTCACATACAAATTAAATACCAGGAAACAGGACACTCTGTTCTTTTTTACTCTGAGTATCTTCCCTCTGTGCTTCTGTCCCAATGTCCTTGTTTCTTTTTTTTTTCTTTTTCTATTAAAAACTATTCAAATCAAAGAGGGTAACACCTTACATAAATATATACAACATAGACATAAAAAAATTAAGAATGGGAAGAAGAATCAACAGTGAAAGATCATCATACAAGGCTTCCTGTAGGAAGAAATATCTCAGCTTAGATTTGAAGGAAGACAAGAATTCTATGGGGCAAATATTAAGAAGAGAGAAATGAAATATTGTGCCTGTGGAACAACAGGTAGGCCAGTTTTGGTAGAAAAGTGTCAATTTTTTTTCCTGAGACTAAAAGGACTTCACATAAGATTTAGAGGAACTAACCAATGCTAAAAGCAATAGGTCATTTTGTTTAGTATGTTTATAGAAAGGCCCAAAAGTCAAAACCATGTGATTCAAGGGATCAATAACCATGAACATGGCTGACAACTTTGAGGAGCCAAGATGGTGGAGTAAGAAGTTAGTTGCAATAACTCTTTCATACTCACCTCCAAACAACCATAAAATAGCATCCCAAAACAAATCCTGGAACAGCAAAACCAGGAAAAATATGAAGGGGATGGGAAAATAATCTTGGCGCCTAAGAAATTTGGAAAATCAGCCGAAAACGTCAATCCCACTTGGGTAAAAGGGGAACACAGTCCAGGATGGAAAGCAACTAGTAAGCCAGCAGCAAGCTCCATTTCAGTAAAGCAGTGGTAGATCCTGAGCCCCAGTGCAGAGGAGAAGGCCAACTCCAACACCAGAACCCTCCCTCCCAGAGACTGCAGCTCAGAGAATCACCCAATACTTCAGAATAGCCCCAGGCAAAGAGACACCCTTCAGCAATCTGACTCCCCTTGCCTCAGTGTAGCCCAAGCAAACAAACAGGCAACTTCCAGTGAACAAATTTCAAAGTGCTTCAGTGCAACCCTAGGCAAAAAGATAAACACCAACCCTACTGGTGCCTAAGCAAATAGGCAGCTGCATGCCCGAAGCTCCTGCCACATGTTTCAGCACAACCCTAGGAGTCAGGCAGCCAGAACATTTGCCTCAGGGTAGTCCTGGGGAAATGCAAAAATACCCCAATGGCCTCAGTACATTCCAGACACCACCGATAGGATTCCGGGTAAGCACCAGGTAAGTTTTCAGACCTTTAAGACTTCCCAGCAGCACCAGTCACCCCTCACTCCCCCACCTCAGTGTAGCACTAGACATGAGGCCCCCAAGTGAGCCTTAGAATGACATCAGTGCAGGTAAGCAGTCCATGCTGGCAGCCCAGAACAAGAAGCTTGAGACAGTGTCCCTTCCACTCCAGAAGAAGAGCTCAAATTTAAAAGAAAAGAAAAAGGTAAAAAAAAAAAATGAGCAAATAACAACAACAAAAAAAATCTGACCTTAGAAAGTAATTATGGTGACGGAAGATTAAGAGAAAAACTCAGAAGAGGACAACAATGTTAAAACACCTGTGAGCAAAACCCCAAAGAAGAACAGGAATTGGTCTCAAGATCAGAAAGAACTCGTGGAGGGGGCCTGCAAAAGAGCTTTAAAATTATGTGAGAGGTGGGAAAAAATGGGTAAAATAAATAAGAGGAATTCAAGTGAACCATTAACAAAATAGTCAACATCCTGGGAGAAAAGCAACTGTTTAAAAAGTAGAATTGGCCAAATGGAAAAAGAGATACAAAAATCCACCAAAGAAAATAACTGCTTAAAAAGTATGATTGGCCAAATGGAAGATAAAGTACAATAGATAATTGAGGAAAACAATACATTATAAGTCAGAATTCAGCAAGTAGAAGCTAAAAATTCTGTAAGACATCAAGAATCAATCAAATTTAAAGGAATGAAAAAAATGGAAAAAAATGTAAAATATCTCATGGGAAAAACAACTGACCTGCAATATAGATCCAGGAGAGACAACATCAGAATCACTGGACTACCAGAAAGCCATAATCAAAAGGACCTGGGCAGCATCTTTCAAGAAATTATCAAAAAAAACTATCTTGATTTCCTGGAAGCAAAGGTCAAAATAGGCATTCAAAGAATCCACCAATCACTTCAAGAAATAAATCCCAAGATAAAAATTCTATGGAACATTATAAGCAAATTTCTGAACTGTCAGATCAAGTAAAAAAAATACTACAAGTGGTCAGAAAGAAACAATTAAAATACCAGGGAATCATGATCAGTATGACACAGGACTTGGCAACTGTGACATTAAAATGTCCAAGGTCATGTAATATAACATTCCATAAGGCAAAGGAGCTAGGACTACATCCAAGAATCACTTATCCAGCAAAATTAAGCATAATACATCAAGGCAGGGAAAATGCTCATTCAATGAAATAGAAGGATTCCAAACACTCCTAAGGAGGAGACCAGAATAAAATCAAATATTTGATTTCTAATAGCAAGACCCAAGAGAAGGACAAACAGGTAAAAAGAGGAAAGAAAGCATAAAGTATTTAATAAACTGTTAACATCACCGTGTGGAAAATATCATAATTTTTTAAATGTATCACTAGTAATACAGCTAGAAGGAACATACATAGAAGATACAGGTGCAAGGTAAATTTTAGAGAATGGCATAAAAATAAGGGATGAGAAAGAGGAGTATACTGGGTGCAGAAGGGAGAGGTAGAATGGGGTAAATTATTTGACATGAAGAGATATAAAAGACCTATTACAGTGGAGAGGAAGATGAGAGGGTGGTAGAATGAGTGGTTCAAATTAAAAATCATAGAAACAATAAAATAATTTCATAAAAGACAATGACAATCAATAAGACAACATGCAGCCAAAGCAGTATTTTGGGAAAATTTTATTTCTCTAAATTCTTACATCAAGAAAATGGAAAAAAGAACAGAACAATGAATTGGGCATGCAAGTAAAAAAACTAGAAAAAGAACAAATTAAAAATCCCCAATTTAGCAGCAAATTGGAAATCCTGAAAATCAGAGATGAACTTAATAAAATTGAAAGCAAAAAAAATGAGCTAATAAATAAATCTAGAAGCTGATTTTATGGCGAAAATAACCCAGTAAGATAGATAAGCTCTTGGTTAATATGATTTTAAAAAGAAGTAAGCCAAATATCTGGTATCAAAAATGAAAAGGGTGAAATTGCCACCAATGAAGAAGAAATTAAAGCAATCATTAAGAAATATTTTGCCCAATGGCATGCCAATAAATCTGTGATCTGAGCAAAAAATCAGTTAACATTTACTAAAGTATAAATGACCTACATTAACAAATCAAGAATAGAATGACTAAATAACCTCATATTATAAAAAGAAATTAAATAAGCTATGAATGAATTCCCTAGGAAAAAATCTCCAGGGTCAGATAGGTGTATTAGTGAATTCTATCAAATATTCAAGGAACAATTAATTCCATTACTGTATAAACTATCTGGAAAAAGAGGCAAAGAAGGAGTTCTACCAAGCTTCTTTTATGACAGCAAGCTGATACTCCATTATAAACCAATTTCTCCAATGAATATCTATGCAAAAATTTTGAACAAAATACTAGCATGGTGATTATAGCAGCATATCAAAAGGATTATACATTATGAACATGTGGGATTTATACTATGAATGTAGGTTGGTTCAGTATTAGGAAAATTACCATAACTGATCATATGAATAAAAGAACTAATAGAAATTATACAATTATCTCAGTAGATTCAGGAAAAGCTTTTGACAAAATGAAGGAGCAATTCCTATTAAACACTAGAGAGCATATGAATAAAAGGAGCATTCCTTAAAATGATGAGCAGTAATATCGAAAACCATCATCAAGCATTATCTGCAATGGGGATAAGCTAGAAGGCTTACCAATAAGATCAGGAGAGAAGCAAGAATGTTCATTATTACCACTATATTCAATATGGTGCTAGAAATGTTAGCTATAGCAATGAGAAGAAAAAGAAATTAGAATAGGCAATGAGAGAACAAAACAATTACTCTTCGCAGATGATATGATTGTATACTTGGAGGACCGTAGAGAATCAACTAAAAAACTATTTAAAATAATTAACACCTTTAGCAAAGTTGCAAAATATAAGATAAACACACAGAAATCATTAGTATTTCTTTATATGGCCAAGAAACAAGAGACAGAGAAATTCAATTTAATATAACTGTAAACAATATAAAATATAGTTGGGTGACTATGTACCAAGAACTGTATGAACACAATTACAAAAAACTTTTCACAAAAATAAAATGAGATTTAAGCAATTGGAAAAATATCAAATGTTCATGGGTAGGCAGAGCAAATATAATAAAAATGACAGTTATACCTAAACTAATTTACTTCTTCAGTGCCATACTAATCAAACTACCAAAATTTATTTGAAAGAGCTAAAAAAAAAATAAAACATTCATCTGGAATAACAAAAGGTCAAGCATGTCAAGGGAAGCAATGAAAAAATACAAAGGAAAATGGGCTAGCAATATCAGATCTCAGACTATATTATAAAGCAGTAATCATCTAAGCTATTTGGAACTAACTAGGAAATAGAGTGATGGATCAGTGGATTAGGTATATAAGACACTGTAGTCAATAACCATAGTAAGCTAGCATTTGGTAAGCCCAAAAGACCCAACTTTTGGAATAAGAATTCACTACTTGACAAAAACTATATCGACAACTGGAAAACAATAGCACACAAACTAAGTATAGACCAATATTTCGCACTGTACCAAGACAGGGTCAAAATGGGTGTATTTAAACATAACGGGTAATGCTACAAGGAATTAGAAGGGCAAGGAATAGTTTACCTGTCAGATCTATGGGGAAGGGAAGAATTCATAACTAAAGAAGAGGTAGAGAACATTATAAGATGCAAAATAGGTAATTTTTACTGTATTAAATTTAAAAGCTTTTATACAAATAAAACTAATGCAGCCAACATTAGAAGAAAAACAGAAAGCTGAGAAATAATCTTTATAGCAAATATCTCTGATAAAAACCTCCTTAAGTCAAATTTATGAGAATATAAGCCATTCCCCAATTGATAAATGATCCAAGGATATAAATAAGCAGTTTTCTGATGAAGAAATCAAAATTATCTATAGGCATATGAAAAAGTGAGAGACATGGTTAGCCAATTTTCCTGAAAGAAAAAAACGGTAATACTCTATAAGCATAATATGAGTCACCTGTGTGGTGTGATAACCAAAAAAAAGGTAATGTGATCTGGGAGGCATTGTATACAGAAAGAGGGAAGTGATAGACCCATTGCACACTACTTTAGTCAGGCACCCTCAGGAGAGAAGCACTGTATATTGTTCTGGGCACCATAATTCAAGAAGGACATTGACAAAGTGAATCCAGAATGGACAATATGAAAATATGTTGAAAGAACGGGGATGTTTAGCCTTGAGGAGAAAAGACTTGAGGAATCATGAAAGCTGTCATTGAAGGGCTGTGATGCAGAAGAATGATTAGATTTGTTCTACTTGGCTCAGAGGGTAGAACTAGGAGGATTGGGAAATGAAAAGTTTAAGCTTAGGTTTATATGAGAAAAACTCCTTGACAATTAGAACTGCCCCAAAACGTAATGTTCTGTCCCAAAAGATTTTCCTAATAAGAATTCCTAAGTAGAGACTGGACAACCACTTTTCAGGTATTTTTTATATATTTTATATATATTATATATTTTCAGTGAATATTCCTTTGGAGTACAGATTAGGCTAACTGGCCACTAAGATCTCTTCTGTCTTTTAAATTCCATGACTTGTGAAAAGCAAAGTTCATATACAGCTTTAAAATTTACAGAAGCCCTGTTTTGAAAGTCCTATAATAGTGTAATCATTCCCATTTTACAGATAAGAATACTTACTGGGCCCAAACAACACCAACAACAAACTAGCATCTGTTTTTCTCTCATATGTAAAATCAACCCTCCATCTAGCAAGATTGGAGTTGCAGTAGGCCTACCACTAGGATGAAGGCTGAGCAGTATTCTTTATGTCTCATGGAATAAATTAAGGCAAAATGATGAAGTTTTATGGAAATTGGAATAGGACCATAATAGCACAGAAATGGGAGGGTGATGGATATTAACTTCTTTAACCTAAATGTACTGCAAGAACAGGGTAAAGCTAAATATATAGGTAATAAGAAGCCTAAAATCATGAACGTGTAGAACTACAATTATTCTTGTCCGTCTTTTACTGACCTATGCCTTATGTAACTGCTATCTCTCACCTCAGAATTCAAAGGTTATGCTAGAACCATCCCGAGGAAGAAGTTAAATATAACAAATCAAACACCTTGACCGTCATCTAATTTGCACCTGTAGTTATCAATTCAGTGGTAAGAGACAAAAAGCATGACTTTTCATCAATCTCCTGAAGATACATCAGAGTTTGGAAGTTTTGCAATGTTTTTTTCTTATGTTAATTAAAAAATATAAAGACCTCTCCTCCAGATGATAGTCACAAGTGTCTATTAAATAACCAAATGGCACAGTAGATTGAGTATCTGGTGTAAACAATACTCGAGGTGAAAACTGACCTAAGAAATTCATTACCTCTGTGAGTCTGGGGAAATCACTTAATTGCTATCTACCTCAGTTTCCTCAACTGAAAATGGGGATATTAGCATCTATATCCCAGGATTGCTGTGAAGCTTAAATGAGATATTTGTAAAGCACTTAGCACAATGTCTGATACATATTAGGTGTTTTAAAAATACTTTTATTTTTCCTTCTTTTCTTCTTTCATTTCTGAGGCTGTTGAATTCGTGGCAAGGCCAAACCGTCTAAAAGAGCAATTATACGTTCAGAAAACATTGTCCATAAAACTCAGACATTTCACCTTAGGAAACTGATGCTCCCAAACCTTAAGGTTCAGATTATGAAGCAAGATTTTGCTGATAGAGACACAAGATACAGAGCTTACTTTCGCTACCAGAAAGAATAATTCACCCTCAAATTGCATTTCTGCGGAAGATTTATCTTGTAGTCCTCACATGAATATTGGTACTCCAGCTTACTTGTAGATAACTGGAATAGGAGAAAACTCCATCAGCCTGGGAAGTAGCTGAGGGACAGATTTCACACTGCCTGTACTAGCTTTACATGTGAAATTGGGCTTACTGTACTAGATTTTTCAATGTCATTGGAATAGATGCAAGCTGCGATTTAGGTGTTGTTTTCTCCTCTCACTGGTAGATCTTTAGTGTTTACTATACGACTCTCCACTTAAAAAGTATGTGCTGATAAATGATGAAGATTGAGAATTTAGCCCCCAAAGCTAGAACAAATGGACAAAAAATTGACCAGTTCATCATTTTTTTAAAACCCAGGGTAGGTATATTGACACAACCATAGATGTTTGTTTTGTCATCACATACACACACATATATACACACACACACAAAATCAGCAAAGAAGAACTTTTTTCCCAATTGTGTGCTTCTGATACTAGAGTTTACCATGAATAATAGATAATACCAGAATCTGGCCAGAATTTGACATTCCCCCAAAGTGTTCCAAGAATTCACCTGGGAAGAACATAAATGTATACTGTAAATTAAGGTCTCAACCATGTAAGATACCTGTAAGGTACCAAGTATAAGTGTTCAACTATCATGGTATTACCTGAAGTAAATAACTTGACCTTAATTTAGCTGCGTATACCTAAAAGTGGTGTTCAAAGACTCATAATTGCAGAATTAGAAGAAACCCTAGAGTGAATCTAATCAAAGCCTTTCATTTTACAGAGGAAGAGATGTAAAAGAGATGTAAAATGATATGGCCAAAGTCACATAAAAACAGTAAATAGAAGATTTGGGATTTGAACCCCTGCCCTCTGACTACAAATCCAGTGCTTTTTGCATGCCTCAAATTCCCTAGAGTTCTCACTCTTCATGGAAACCATCCCAAGAACAATTCTCGAAAATTATTTAAGATCACTTAACTGTTTTTTGTCTTCAGCTGCTCATCAAAAAACAAAAATTGCAACCAAAAATCCTTTTTATTGGATGTTTTCCCTTCCTCATTATCATGGGATGCCCCATTAATTATGTGAGAGGAATTACTACAGCATCTGAAAAGGGTAAAGACAGAAATGAAAATAATTCATTAAAAAAGATATTATCTAACTCAGTCTGGAGGGCTGTTGAACATGTTGCTGGTCTAACATGGAGCCTACCCTGTGGAAGGTGAAGCATCCTTTCACTGGCTGCCTGTGCCTTTAAACATGGAAAGACTGAGCCATTCATTTTTTTCCTACCATATTCTCTGCTGTACTATTTTCAGTGAATGCTTATCTGCTGTGCCCAGCATGGATGCTATAAATTAAACTAGTTAGAAGAAAAAGATATGCATTTCCCCGCTTATGTGCCTTTTTACCCCTATTCCTGATAAATAGGCCTGGAGATTTTTTTCCAGTTCTTTGTGGTTTTACCCACAGTTTAGTTACCCAAGGTAATTCTCAGAGGATCAGGAGTTTGAGCCATGTAAATCTGAGAGCCAGGACTGCAGGCTGGATAGTGCAATCAGCCAAGGCAGCCTGGGAAGCTGGAGAAGTGAGGGTGCCTGGGACTCAAGCTGAGTGAGGATAGTTCTGGATTTGGAAGTGGGGTTGCGCTGTCTTGAAACAGAGCTAAGCCATAAACTTATTCCTCTTTACTTACTCAAAGACTGAAGTCGTGTAGAAAAGGAGGATTATGCTAATTATGTGTTGAGGGGAGTAAGTGCATATATTTAGATTATAACTTTTCAAGGAAATTCCTTTTTAAAAACTCCATTGTGTTACATTTAGACAATAGGTTGCAGGAAAAGGTTAAGGAGAGGATACTAGATGAGAGGGAATATGAAAATTAATTACAATTTTAATAAGATCAATATGTCAACAAAGAGGTAAGACAGTTCAAAATTATCGGGTGCCTTAATGATGCATTGTGAAGAGTTGGAAAGTGACTAAAATAATAGTAAAATTTTTCTAGCATTCCGCCTGGGTCAAACCAAACTAAATTTTGTTCTAGGTACCACATTTTACAGAGGACATTTATGTGGGGAGATATAAGGTAGAATAAGACTAGAAATTTGAGGGAAGGATGAGAGTTATAAAGGGTTTTTAATTACCAAAAGAGGATTTTGTAATTGATCACAGAGATAAAGATCCACTAGAGTTTATTGAACATGGGGATGACAAGGTTTTTCTGTGATTAAAGGAAATTACTTTACTGACGTGGATAGACTGGAGTGGGGAAAGACTTGTGGCAGGCAGACCCACCAGCAGTCTACTGTAACAGTTCAAGTTTGAGGAGAGGAGGGCCTGCACCAGGGTGGTGGCAGTATTACAGGAGAAATCTAGAGAGATAATGCAAAGGTGAAATCAGTAGGTCTTGACAAAAATTTGGACATGTAGAGCTAAGAGACAATGAAAGACTGAGGATGACGTCTAGGATGTGAGTCTGAAGGCACAATATTTCATGCCATACAAAAACATGGCTTAGAAAAGCCATGCATGAGTGTGTGGGTATGTGTGTATGTATATATGTGTGTGTATGCATGTGTTTCAGGAGGCAGACAATAGATAGGTATATTCAAATTTGGAAGTTCATAGGGCCTCCCCTACATGAAGCCTTCTCCTCTTATGAATTTCAGTCCATCCACATTTATCACTCAATAAAGATTTTATAACTGTTATTTATCAGCCTCCAGAACACCCTCTTTCCTTAATGAGTTCTGTTGCTTGACTCAGTCTTTCCTTCAAAACCATATGGTAGAGCAGATATATACCTACTTTTATAGAGGAGTTTCTTTACTGGAAATTCCTATACCAAGTAAATCTCAAATCTTCTTATATTTCAAATCTGTAGTGACACTTATTTTAAAAATAGACATTGAATTGCTTTATTCCATATGCTAGTGAAGTATTATCTTTAAAGCTTCAAAGGTTATTGCACTATGTGCGATGTCCATCTGTTTACAGTGATTTATATTTTTAATCAATGTTGAGACATCCAAAATTCAACCACTGAATAAAGAAGGGCATGAATTTTGTCCTGCTTTGTCAATAATGAAAAGAATGTGATAAATGGGAAAAGAAGGAAATAAATCTGTCTGTAGTTGTCTGGGCCTGTTGAGTGAGGAGGGAAATACCTGCCAAGGAATCAATGGAGTTTCCTGGCATGCTAGATTTCCTGAGCTAGCCATTCCACTATGATCTCTCCTAACCCCTTCTGTGACTTCCTCCAAAGTCCAGCTCCCATGGAAACCTCAACTGAGCTAGATTCCGTATGGGTACTTCACCTCTCTCCTTTTCAGCTAATTAAATGCCTGATACTCATGGAATTTTCCACCCTAAGATGGCAGCCCTTAGGATTATTATAACTTACCCAAGTTCATTCCTCAATGATAAACTCCTATTCTATTACTGTTCTCATGATAAAGGCTCTTAACTGAGTCAATTTCTGTCCCTACAATCTTTTCCTTATTCCCATCATAAGCAGTTCAACTACCTAGCCCCATCACTTGGTGGCAGAAAGTAGAACAAGTACTATGGCTGTTCTCCCAATATTTTCCTCCAAACCATTTTCAAATATGCTTCAAAATTAATTCTGCAATGGTACTTTAGCCCACAAAAGGTTAGGGTGAAACATTTTTCCAGTCCAAGACAACTTAGGAGGTCAGGAGAAGTTTGGGACACTAGGGTGGGAGCTGACCCTGAATACAAAGGGTGGTAATACTAGATATGGACCTTGGAAGAGGCTACAAAAGTAGCAGCAGCCTGTTCAGGAGCTACTAGCCTAGAGATAGCAATAAATAAATAACAGGGTATCTCTAGGCAGGCACTGGAGACAGGATCAGGCACTGTTTGGCCACTCCATGGCACATACCCAGTTCTAAGTCTCAGTTCTAGGGCATAGAGGAGCAGGTCCCTTCATGTGTAAGAAAGAGCATAGATATGGAGAGTAGTGACCATATCACACCACCTTGGAAGCACCAGAAGCTAAAATTACCCCCATAACTAACTATTAAAATGGCAGAAGGATAAAATTTGACACTTGCAAAAGTATTCTGCTTACCAATGTCAGTAGATCCCAACTTTAGCAAAAAGTTTAAGGTCAACAAATAGGCTAGAGATAAATGCAAACAACAAAAGAAGAACGTGACCATAAAAAAGATATGGCAATGAAAGGGAAGATCAAGACCCAAACTCAGAAGAAGATAACAAGAAAACTTGGACAAGGAAATCTTCAAAGAAAAAAATAAATTAGGAACAAGTCCAAAAAGAAGAGTGGGAAGAGCCAAAGAAAGAGTAAAATCAAATTTAAAAATCAAATCAGAGCAGTAGAGGAAAAATTGGGAAGAGAAATGAGAACAATGCAAGAAAACTATGAAAGGGTAATTAAAAACTTGCTAAAAGAGGCATAAAATATACTGGGGAAAAACACCTTTAAACAGTATTGGCCAAATGGTAAAAGAATCACAAAAGCTCACTAAAAAAAATCCTTAAAAAGAATCGCCTAAATGGGAAAAGATATACAAAGTTTCACAGATGAAAATAACTTTTTAAAAACAAAATTGGCAATATGAAAAAAGAGGAACCAAAAGCACACTGAAGAAAATAATACCCTAAAAATAAAAATTGGGTAAGTAGAAGCTAATGATTCCATAAGACATCAAAAAACAATGGAACAAAATCCAAAGAATAATTTTTAAAACAGAAGAAAATGTAAAATATCACACTGAAATAACAATTGACCTGGGAAACAGATTGGGAAGAGATTTTTTGAGAAGTACTGGACTGCCTGAAAGCCATAATAAAAACAGAGCCTAGACATCATCTTTCAATAAGTTATCAAGAAAAAGTGCTCCAGTATTTTAGAACTAGGGGACAAAATAAAAATGAAAGAATCCACTAATCACCTCCTGAAAGATATTCTGAAATGAAAACTCCCAGAAAAAGTAAAGCTACATTCCGAGCTCACAAGTCAAATAGAAATATATCAAATATTCAGAAAGAAAGCACTCAAATATCAAGGAATCAGTCAGGATGACAAAAGATTTCTTTCCAGGAGGCAAAGGAGCTAGGATTACAACTAATGACAACCTACTCAGCAAAACTGAGCATAATACTAAATTTTCTTCTTTCAAGACTCCTTAGGAATTAGGAACAATAGAAAATTGCTATTTAATGAAGTAGAGGACTTTTAAGAAATCCTGAAGAAGAAAACAAATCTAAATTGAGAATTTGACATTCAAACACAAGACTCAAGAGCAACATTAAAAGATAAACATGAAAGATAAATCATAAGGGGCTTATTAATAAGTTTAAACTGTTTGCATTATTATATGGGAATATGATACGTATAATTCCTAAGAAATTTATCACTATTAGGGTAGTTAAAAAGCTGAACAAGTTATGATTTTCAGAAAATTAAGTTGGAATGACCACAAAAAAAGAAGTGAAAAAGAAGAATGCGTTGAGAGAAGGTGAAAGGGAGAGGGAAGATGGGGGAAATTATCTCGCATAAAAGAGGCATTCAAGGAAGAACTTAGCAGTGGTAGGAAATGCTTGAACCCGCATATATATGTGTAGAAAATTGAATGAGGATAGAAAAAATACACCTTTTTCTCAGCAATACATGACACCTACACAAAAACTGACCATGTGATAGGGTCTCAAAAAACTCAAAATCAAATGCAGAAAGTTTGAAATATTAAAGTCCTTCTTTTCAGATTGTGATGTAATAAAAATTACATGCAATAAAGAGCTGTGGAAAAATAGATGAAAAACTAACAGGAAACTAAACTATCTAATCATAAAGAATGAGTGGGTCAAACAACAATAGAAACAATTAACAATTTCATCAAAGAGAATAACAATGAGACAGTTTATCAAAATTTATGGGATTGCAATACTTATGAGAAAATGTATGTCTCTAAATGTTTACATGAATAAAATAGAGAAAGAACAGATCAAAGAATTGGACATTCAAGTAAAAAAGGTGGAAAAAGAAGAAATTAAAAATCCACAGTAAAATACTAAATTAGAAATTCTGAAAAATCAAAGAAAAGATTAATAACACTGAAAGAAAACTATTGAACTAAAAAATAAAACTGAGCTGGTTTTATGAAGAAAAAAAAAAAAAAATATATATATATATATATATATATATATATATATATATATATATATATATATATATATATATATATATATATATATAGAGAGAGAGAGAGAGAGAGAGAGAGAGAGAGAGAGAGAGATAAACCTTTGGTTAATTTGATTAAAAAAGAAAACCAGTATCAAAATCAAAAAGGATGAGTTTGTTGCCAAATGAAGAAGAAACTAAAGCAATAATTAGGAGATATTTTGCCCAAATGTATGCAAATAAATCTAAGTAAAATGGATGAATATTTACAAAAACATAAGCTGCCCAGATTAATAGAAGTGGAAATAAAATAATTAACTCCACTTTACAAAAAGAAATTGAACAAGCCATCAGTGAACTCCCTAAAACAAAGAAAAAAACTCCTGGACTAGATGCATTTTACAAGTGAATTCTACCACACATTTAAAGAATGATTAATTCCAATACTATATAAACTATTTGAAAAACTGAAAGGAATTCTACCAAATTCCACTTACGACACAAATATGGTGTTCATATCTGAACCAGAAAGAGCTAAAATAGAGAAAGAAAATTTTACAGACCAATTTCACTAATAAATATTGATGGAAAATTTTTAATAAAATATTAGCAAAGAGAGCACAGGAATTAATCATGAAGAGAATACCGCATAGCATTCAGTTTGCTGAATGGGTGGAACAGGAAGAGGCAGAGCTAGAACAGAGCTGAGAGGAAGTTAATCAAGAGAGCATTCAGAGCTAGGAAGGATGCAGGCAAGCAGGCAGCTGGCTAGTGAGTGAAAGAGCCTGTTTGTGATTTTGTTTAAGAGACTCTGCTTGTGATTTGTTTAATGGAGTTGGTTTGTGGGAAGCCTAGCAGGAGAAAGGATTGGGGATGATATTGTGCTCTGTATTGTTGTTGTGTATAGATATTTCTTACTACAATGGATCTGGCATTCTGGTGTCTGAATAATGTTTTGGTTCTGTCTTCCATATGGACAGTCTGTTGAATCTAGCAATTAGAATTGCGCCAGGATATTCATGGCCGTCATAAGCACTGTGAATATCACATTGGCACTACAGTCTATTTTCCATGTCAGTTGCTTTTCCAATGAGATATTTTACTTTTTATTTCATTTTTTTCATTCTTTTGGTTTTGTTTTATTGCTTCTTGATGTCTCATGGAGTCATTAGTTTCTACTTGCCTGAATTTAATTTTTTAGGAATTGTTTTTTTTTCCTTTGAGCTATAGTATTTCTTCCAAATGACCAATTCTATTTTAAGGGTTATTTTTACTTCAATTCACTTTTGTACATATATTCATGTGACCATTTCTGCATTTTAATGAATTTTCTTCAGTAATTTTTTGTACATATTTTTTATTCATTTGACCAATTCTGCTTTTTTAAGGAGTTCTCCAGTAGATTTTTTGCCTCTTTTATCACTTAATCTATTCTGTTATTATGGTGTTATTTTCTTCAGGATTTTTTGTGCTTCTTTAACCAAGCTGTTTACTCTTTTTTTCATGATATTTTTGCATCACTCTCATTTCTTTTGGTAATTGTATTTCTGCTTCTTTTATTTGATTTTTTAAAACCCTTTTAGAGCTCTTTCGGGAATTCTTTTTTGTTCAAGAAACCCATTTATATTTTTCTTTGAGGCTTTGGATGTAGCAGTTTTGACTGTTATTTTCTCCTGGGTTTGTACTTTGATCTTCCCTTTCACCATAGTAGCTTTCTATGGTCATGTTCTGTTGCTGTTGCTGCTGTCTGCTCATTCTCCCAGTCTATTTCTTGACTTTTAAGTTTATGTTAAAGTTGGGGTCTACTCCCAGGGTGAAGGGGACACTGTCCTAAGTTTCAGAGCTTTTGTTTTTTCTTTTATGAATCTATTTTCAGAACTAGTTCTGTGGGGTCTGTAAAGTTTCCATTCTTCCAAGGTGGTATGATCAAAACAGAACTGTTCACTGTTCTCCTAGCCTGTGCTCTGGTCTGTGAACAATCACAAGTTGTTCCACCCTCGAATTGTGAACAGTATTCATGCTCTCCTGTGCTCACAAGTTCTGTCATGCTAGAGTTCTCCTTGCCCTGAGAGTGCGACTAAGATCTATATACAGGCAATACAACAGTGTCATGTACTCAGTGCCAGCAAAGGGACCTCTATAATCTCCTAACCAGTTGTGTTACCTTCTCAGCCTCTATGGCTTGAGAATTCCAGAAGCCACTGAAGCTGTTTCAGTTTCTCCAAGTCCTGCTGCTGATTTGCCAGGGCATTGGCTGCACTGTGCTGAGCTCCATTCTCACCCCACCATGACAGTTCTTTCTTGTCAACCTTCTCAGATTGTCTTCAGCTGGAAAATTGCTTTATCCTCTCCTTTTGTTGATTCTGCCACTCCAGAAGTCAGTTTAAGCCAACATTTAAAGTTGTTTGGAGGGGAATTGGAAAGATCTCAAGTGAGTCCCTGACTTCTCAATTACTTTTTAATTCATGCTTCAACTTCCCTTTATTGAATGTAATTTCATTGCATTATGATCAGAAAAAATGAGGCAATTAATATTACTCCTTTGCTGCATTTGTTTATGGCAGTTTTGTAACCTAATACATTGTCAATTTTCTGAAGATGTAATATACTAATGAGAAATAGGTATTCCTCTTCAATGCTCTCCAGGGTTTTTATCATATTTAACTTTTCTAAAATTCTATTCATCTTCTTAACTCTTTTCTTGTTTATTTTGAGTAGAGGTTTACAGAGATCTGCAAGAAATAAATTGAAGTCCCTATTATAGTTTTACTGTATATTTTTTATTATAACTCATTTTTCCCTCAAGAATTTGGATCCTCTGTGATTTACTTCATATATGTTGAATACTGATATTAATTCATGTTTTATATCTTAGTAAAATGTATTTCCTTAATCATCTGCTTAAATTATGTCTATTTTTGCATTTGCTTTGATCAAGATTGCTGATTACTGCCTTTTATATTTCAGTTGATGGAGACTATATTATGCTGCAGCCTGTCATTTTTAATTCTGTCTTTCTATTTTAAATGTATTGACTGTAAACAACATATTGTTTTATTATGGATTCTAATCTACTCTGCTATCTTTTTTTCATTTTATGTGTGATTTCATCCCATTCACATTAAAATATATGCTAGCTAATTATGTATTTTCCTTCATTCTATTCTTTTACATTTATTCTTCTCTTTTTCACCTGATTCATCTTCAAGTCTTTTTAGCTTCTGATGACTACCTCCCTTAACCTACCCTCCATTCTATCCCCATCCCTTTTTTCCTATCCCCTTTCCTTTCTACTTCCCTGATCAGTAACACTAATTTCTGTACCCAACTTTGTGTATGACTAGACTTTCCTCTTTGAACCAATTCACATGAGAATGAGGTTCAAGTGTTACCCACTCCCTCTACCATTTCCTTCCGTTATATAAACTATTATTTTTATGCTCTATTTAGGAGAAAAAACCTACTCTTCCTCTCCTTGCATCTTCAGGTACATCCCTCATTCTCATCCTTCCATTTTTCTTTTAAGATCACCACAACAAAATAGATTGTCTAAGTAGATTCCTTCTAAATGTCATAATGATGACAAAATTCTTGTGCATTAAAAAACCATCTTCCCATTTGAGAATATAAATAGTTTCACCTTAAGTTTCTAATGATTTTACATTTACATTTTTATGCCTCTCTTGAACTTTATTTGAATGTCAAATTTTCCATTCTTTAACTATTCTAGAATTTCTTTTTGGGTTTGGGTCCAATCTGCATTTTTCTTTGAGGTTTTACTTGTAGATATTTTCTGGTCATTTTCTTCTGTGTTTGTGTTTTAAGTTTCACTGTCACCATATTAGCTTTTCATAGTCAGGTTCTTTTCTGTTTGTTTCCTACTTTCCCCAGCCTACTTCTTTACTTCACAGTTTATGTTTGTTTTGCACTCTGTTCACTTATAGGGGTAAAGATGTCTGGTTTGAGATTCTGTCATTTATGTTCTTTGTTTGCTTCCACAGCTCAGTCTGTG
Source organism: Potorous gilbertii (assembly GCA_028658325.1). Lineage (NCBI taxonomy): Eukaryota > Metazoa > Chordata > Mammalia > Diprotodontia > Potoroidae > Potorous > Potorous gilbertii. The sequence goes on along the minus strand of CM053774.1, from coordinate 95,921,279 downwards.
GATCTCTAAGTTTTCAATGTTTCCAAAGTGGATGTGGAGAGAGTGATGTGGAGAGAGTTCTGTTAACTGCCCTTTTTGTCTGTGATCTGCAAGTTTCTGACTCAGTTTGAATTTGTTAGTTTGTGAGTGCTGAGTTTCCATAGACTGCTGCTGCACTCAGGCATTGTTATGAAATTCCTTTAGGCTCAGAGAGGCTGAACTGTTGGGTCCTTGTTGGTTTTGGTCTCTTTCTTCTTTTATTCCATTACAGGTTTGTGTACAGGGTTAAAGTTTAGCACTAAGTCCCTAGTCTGCTCCTGGTCTCAAGTGATATATAGCTATGTTTTGCTCCATTGCAACTAGCACTTTCTGTCCTAGAACTTGAACTTGACTTTCATTTTGTCTGTTTTGTAAGCTATCCTGGCCTGGAAATGTGATTCATTTTGGTTTTATAAAATTCAGTTTGGTTGGTATTTTTTTATCATGGTGGAAACTGTGGAAGAAGGGTCTTTACTGAATATAAGCTTAACTTTGAATGTCAGTAAAATTTCTTGAACATATTATTAATGAAATGATACATGACTATCAAGAAAAGAAAGAATTGATCACAAAGAAATCATCATGGCTTCATCAAGAACTCTTCATACTAAACAACTTGCCCTTCCTTTTAACAGGCTTAATAAACTGGTATATATCAGAAGAATGCCTTAGCCACAGTCCACTAAGTTTTAGAAAAGTGTTTTATAAATTATATCATGTTATTCTTGGGGAAAAGATAGAGATACATTTGCTTTACTATAGTATAATTTTCAAGATTTAGAACTCTGTGAATGACCAGACTCATGAATGGGTAATAATGTTCAATATTATCCTTCAACAATTCTAGCTTAATGCCTCAAAAGTTTTATACATTTTATCAATAATTAAATAAAGGCATAGGTGGCAATGTTATTATATTTTCAGATGATTTGAAGATAGAAAGTATGGTTAATACTAAGGAAGACTATGTATAGAACTAAAATATTCTTGATAGGGTACAAAATTCTCAGTAAGATGAAATGCAATAGATATAAAGATAATACATTATACTTAGGTTTAGGGAAGTAAATTCATAAATACAATACAGCTAACAAGAAATTTGTGTAAATTTTCTGTAGGTTTAAGTGAACTACAAACTTGACATAGTTCAATGGTGGGATATGGCAATCCCCTAAAAGCCAATACTTTTCCAATTAGGAAGTTCTAGTGCCACTGAATTCTACCTTCACTGGACCTCCTCTAGAGAGTTGTGTTGAGCTCTGACATAATTTTAATAAGCTACTGTTAAAGTGCAGCATATTCAGAGAAGGGAAACAAGAATGGTAAAAGGTCTCAAATTGATGACATTTAAGGCTGGGGTTCACATTATAACTGTCTTCAAGTATTTAAAAGAATAACATGAAAAAGGAATTAAGCCTGGTTTCAGATGATAGAACTACACAGAATGAATGGAAATAGATGAGATACAATACTTGTATGAACATGGTGGCAAAGGGTAGAATATTTAGTCTTGTAAAGTTACAAGGTCAGTGAACATAGCCATAAAAAGGGGCATATTCACACACTGTTTCCAGCAGCAATGATTCTGATTCTGGTTCCAAAAATTGAAAGGGATTAGGGGGAGAGTCATAAAGGATACATATATTAGAATATGGCAGCTGGTAAGGAGATAATTGAAGGTGAAGAAACTCATGGGTGAAGTTAGGAAAGGGGCAATTGCTAAGCAGGACACTGGCAACCAAGGGGATATTTTTTTAAATCACTTGTGGCCTGGTATATGGTCTGGGCAGCATGGTTGCTTCTACAGAGGTGATAGGATAGTGAAATGTGGCTGAAGTCAGACCTAGATAAAATACTGACTGTGACCAATCAGAAAAGAGAGATCAGAATGACTGAAACCATGAACTCACATAGCTATAGAGACTATCAAGGATCATCCAGCTCAATCTAATGCAGGAATGCCTTCATGTCTTCTATAACATTGCCAGAAAGGACCTCAGAGGACCTAGTCCAACCTAATCGTTATGTGAATAAGTGCTAAACTCAAGATTACACATGTAATTAATGGCAGAGTTCCAATTCCTCTGACTTTACAACCAATTCTCCTGTGATGGCCCTATCATCTAGACTAATCCCTGTACTTAAAAGGAACTAAAATCTCCCTCCATAAGACAGACCAGTGGTCTTAGGTTTGTCCTCTGAAGCAATGTTAAATAAAGGCTGAAATATCAGGAACATGATAAGCATTCAGATTGATTAAGATAGCAATCTCGCTTCGTCCTTTCTTTCTTTGCTGCCCCCTCCCTCCTCAGATTTTATTCTTCTCCAAGTTAAGATATAGCCATTTTCTTCCACATTTCCTAAAAAAATTGACAAGTTATTCAAAATGCTTTGATGTCCACTTCTGGTTCCATAGTCATTTGTAAACATCCTTCAAAGTCTTAAGGCAACAGCTACACTGAAGTGTTTCACTCAAAACTTCCAGGTGTGCTCCAACAGAAAACAGTAACCATCTTACTTTCATTGAATGATGTAACATTTGTTTAAAAAATTAAATGAAAGCTATTTTCTTTATTTTCAATTTTCAGTATTTATTTTAAGAAAAAAGCAATATTTTTTGTTAGATCAGACTTGGAAGATAAATAGCATCAGTTTGCAATTAGTCCCTAATAGGTAATGATATAGAAATGAACACAAATATTGAAATATACAACCTCTTAAAAACAATTACAAGCCTAAATAATAATATGATAGCTTGATGAATTAGGGTAAGAAAATTTCCTAAGCTGATGTTTTGTTGATTTAATAATCTCATCTGTTTTGTTTTCACAGCATTTTTATAAACCAGAGAAATAAAAAGAAGAAAAAATAAATTCACCTTTTTCTTAGGTTCCAAAAACACTTTAAAGTACTAGTTCTACAAAAAAATATAAAATCTTTGATTCCTAATATAAGAAAGCAAGGACGCTGAAGCTATTAGTTGGTAGACATAGCCAAAAGTTAATAAGTATAATTAAAATCTACTACAATAGAAGAGATATTTAAATGCTTGGAGTTAAATATGATTCTTGTGACTAAGCTGAATCTTTTCATGAACCATTAAGTTTCAATTTGTTAATTCACCAATTGGCGTATAAAATTGCTAAGTTTCAGACTACCTAAATTCAGGAGAATCCTTTGGTTTCTTGTCATAATTATAGCAAGCATTTTCTTCTCTACCAAAAGAAGTAAGAATGTTCAATGAGTAAAGGCTAAGAATGGCAACCTTTTTCTCTAAATTCATTTGACTGTGAAGGAGAGGGCAACAGCTTCAGTCTGAAATATTCTCCTGTGAAGTATGGGAAGAGTCAACTGGTTTTGATATAGCAATTAATCACTGTATTATTTATGCAGCTCTAAGAGCAGCTCACACTACATTAAACAGGGGATAACTTTTCCTTAATTAACAAGGCTGCCGAAAATGTCAAACAAGAACATAAAAAATAGAATTGAGTAAAAACACATTAGCAAACGACTGATAACAGGGAATGAAAAAGTTTTAATTCAACTAGGTTCATCACTTTCATGAACTTGCTATCAAGTCACTGAAAATTTTACATGCTCAACCACTTTGTAGTGGAGGTAGAGGAATTGTATTGGGAATCAAAAAGCAAAAGGGCTACAGTTAATCATATTAATCTGGCATTTCATTTCTGATAACTTTTTACTTTGGTATTTTTTTTCTAAAACTGGTGTTCCGAATATGTCTTGAGATATTATTTTAATTTTTTTTCACTTCTTACATGTGCATCTCCTAATACCACTAAGCATATTATTTCTAAGTAACATCTTTCTAATTTCATAAAGTGTCTATCTCTGGCTATATGTCTATCTGGCAACACATATACACACATAGAGTTTGTCTTTATATACATATAAGGGTATAAAATATAATGTGCAAACATGCAATATGTAGTATATGTTATACATGCTGAGATGTTTATCCACAAATGTATTATATGACTACATATATTTACATATATATGTGTGTATGTACATGTGTGTAGATATATAGATGAAACCATCCTATATTTACATGCCTATGTTTTGTTATATATGTTTGTGTTTGTATAAATACACATGCAATATGTGTATATACATAGGTGTATATATAGACTCACTTTATGGAATCATTTATCAAATACATATACATATAAATATATATATATATATATACATATATATATATATATATATACGCACACATACCCATGTCTGGATACATATATCTATTTATTTATTTTTGCAGCTTAATTTAATGAATAAGTGAAGTAGGTCTCTCAGTCAGAAAAAGACAGTTTTGTTTGTGTAAGCCTAGACAGCAATGCACTTAAACTGTAAGTAACCCCAGACAAGTCCCAAAGACTCTAAGTTATAAACAGTTACTCATTGCCCATATGAAATCACTTGTCTTGTCAATATATACACATGGATGCACAAAAAGCACGTACCTATGCACACAAACAGTATCATAGCTTTAGAACTGGAACGAACTATGGAAGACACCTATTCCATGCCTTTATCTAATTTTATGGGTAAGAAGACTAAAGTCAAAAAGAATAAATGAATTCCCAGTAGATTCTTCAAAAATTCCCAAATAAATGCTTTTTCATAAAATATTCTTGTTTTTAATTTCAAACAAGCAAATTGACTCAACTCTACGCTCAGCTCCTTGAGAAGTTTCCTCGGGGTCACTTACATATGAGACATTCTTCCAATTGCTCAATGATACCCAGCCTATAGCTACATGAAGCTACCAAATTCTGTTTTTAGATAGGATAATCCTGAGGCAACTATAACTTCTACTAGCCTGAAAACTTCATCAACTACAAACAGGATGAAACTCACATTAGAAACTATGATCAATTAGCTTTGTAAATGTTCAAACCAAGGTGGCCAGAGAAACATGGAATTGGTAGTCTCAATTCAACTTGAAATCCCAGTAACACAGACATATTATTGCCATATCAGTCATGTATGTGTGAATATTACATATAATACATATATTTAAAACTGTGATTCTAGTCCTCTCAAAAAAGACTAATGAAAAACCACAAAAAGATTGGCTGCCATGATTTACTGAGTTGGAAAGGATTGTGCTGAATTCCATTATCTCCTCTACTGACACAAATAAAACTTTAGGTAATATATTTTACATTTTAGTTGTCTTAAAAAAATTTTGTCATAGATAACAATTAAAAAGTTTATGTTTTTACTTGTCATAAATGCAAATTAACATTTATAATTTTAAAGTTCTTTTGCTCTATGTTACTCAGAGTGGACTACTATGTCAACTGAAAGCCAGTGATATAAAACTACCTATGGGACAGTAGCAGCAGTGAGAAGACATGATGAAAGGCAGAAATTCTTACCAATAATACTCCATCTCCTAGAATAATTACTATAACCTAGTAATTTAAAAAAAAAATCCATGGTGACTCAGAATTTTTTAATCCTGTCATTCTGAAAGAAATAAATTAACTTTATAAAAATGCAGGTGCTAGAAACTGGAAACTATTGGATAGCTTTTCAGAATCAGGAGGTGGAAGGGAGAAATGAACTCTATAAATAAAAATAAAAATCTGCCATTTATTGAACAGAATTAAGTTGCACATGTATAGATCAAATCATATTAAGATCAATATGTTTCAAGAAAGGGATTTCCAAGACTTTAGTCAAACGCCTATTCTATATTTTACAAAATGGTTTATATAACAAAATTCCACTGCAATGTGGACAATCCACTGAAATTCAATATAATAGGATTTGGCTCTTAGCTTTGTTTTGACTTTTTGAAGTTATGTTCACATTCACATATTTTGGAAGACACTTGCTGTATTTTTTTGGCCATCTCTGTGACTTTCTTAGTGCCTTAAGATGATCATACTTTTTCTTTTGTATTTCAAGTAACTTTTTAATTTAAATTATTATTTTGGCAAGCTTATCTTGTAATAAAGATGTTAATATGTGTTTTCCATTATAATTAGTTTTAGCATATGATGAACATGGCCATATGGTTTGTTCAAAACTGTTCAGGTTGACATTACACTTTTGTGTTCATCTTCACTGAAAAACCTTTATATTACTGAGCATACCAGTAATCACTGAATATTTAAAATTTTGAGAAAATAGGAAATTTAAGGCTTATTTTTAATAAATTGGTAAAGTGGAAAAACAAACATTTTTTTCATCACATCCAATATTCTTTTAACTTAGGGTATGAACTACATCTAAAATGTACATGGAGTTTTGTTGTTTTTTTTTTCGTTACTTCAAATCCCTAATGCATCTGTGATCCGCATATTAAAGAAAGCAGCAATTACAAAAGTCAGTATAGCTTCAAAAAAAAATGAGTGTTTGACAAGGTTATGATCAATGCCCTCTACTTTTTTCCCTATATAGTTAATCTCTTGCTGACTTTATCAGCTCTGTTGGGTTAAAATTATCATCTGACCATAAATTATTTAGAAATTTATCCAGCCCATGTCTCTTCCATGAATTTCAGTCCAGTCTCCCAAACTGCCACCTGGACATTTCAAATTAGAAATACTGCAAACACTCCAAATTCAACAGATCCAAAAGAGAAATAATTCTTATTTTCCCTCAAAATCCACCTCTCTTGCAAACTTCTCTATTTCTGTTGACACAACCACCATTCTTCCAATCTCCCGGGTTTATAACTTTGGACTTACACTTGACTTCTCAATCTTCATTACCTATTCCATATGCAATCAGTTGCCGAATCTTGACATTTCAACATCCCAATATTACTCTTTTCTGATCCATTTTTTCTGCTTACACATCTACCACCTTAATTCAGATCCACATCTCCTTTTACCTAGATTATTGAAATGACTTCCTAATTGACATCCCTACCTCACTCAGTCTCTCTTCACATCAGTTCATCTTTCACACTCTAGTCAGAAATTTTTCCTCAGTGCAGATCTGAACATGTCAGTCCCCTTTTCAATAAATTTCATTGGTTTTCTGTTCCCTCTCAGAATCAAATATAAACATATTTAACTTTTAAACCCTTTACAACTTTACATGAACCTGTCTTTCCAGCTTCATTGGATATCACTCTATTGCACTTGAGAATCCAGCTAAACCTATCTCTTCCTCACACTCCTTGCCCTTACTTCTTATTTCTGTCTACAAGAATCTCTCTCTTCCTTCAAGATCCAGCTTAAGCATCAATTGTAAATGCAACCCTTCGGGATCTCCTCAAATGTTAGGACAGCCTTCCCAAATCATTTCATTCAATTTTGTTACTGCAAAGAAGCAAGCAACTATATGGCATCATTTGAAAAAGTCTTCCTTTTCCTTTTTAATACCCTTATCAAGGAGTCTCATGTTTGTGTATATATTTTAATTTAATAATGGTAATAACAATAGCTAGAATTTGTAAAATGCTTTGACATTTACAAAGTACTTTACCAATATTATCTCATTTTATCATTACAACAACCCAGGAGCTAAAGGCTGTTGTTAGTCTAATTTTATTCGTGAGGAAATCTAGATAGATGATGTAAAATGGTCCAAGCTCACATGGTTAGTATCTGAGGCAGGATTTATACTCAGGTCTTCTTGATTTCATATCCAGCCCTCCATCCACTGTATAACTTACAGGGGGAATTAGTGATCTTTCTTATTAGTTCTTGATAGTCTTTTCATTCTCTTTGGGGGCAAGTGATGGAGAGTCTGAAAAAATATTTCCATCCATTTAATATTTTCACCTCCTTCAGGATAGCGTAACACTTTTAAAATGGTGTCAACTCTATCACAAAAGTCCCTTTTTTATATTTGGTTGAACCTGGCTGGTTTTTTTATCTTCATTTAATGAATTTCAACTTTCTTAAGAAGTGAATTTAGAACTGTCACGGTAGAGTTCAAATATGGCGGTTCTACTGTCTTTGTCAGTGACCACAAATTTTAAAACTCTCTTCAGATCATTTTCATTTTAACTGGTTTATTGTGTTTCCATTTTTATTCTCAAATTCTTTTTTATGGCTCAAAGATATACTGTTGATAAAATAAATAAGATATTACTTCCCCATCATTTAATTCTAAAGGAATTTTTGTTTTCTGAAAGAGATAAAATCTTAGGAAAAAGTTAAATTTTATTATGAAAATCAAAAGCAGCAAATTTACTTTGAAATGAGATCAAATTTCACAAATTATGTGGCTATCAAAAGTGGTTTGCATGCTAACAAGTTTCAGATTTGCATAAGCAAATTTATTTCAATTAGCAATGCAAATGGTAATTATATCAAGTCAAAACAAAATTTTATTGAAACCACAAATAATTATAGAAAACACTGATGAGTCTTTCAAGTTAGTTCTTTGGTAAAACTGAATAAACTATTGGAAAAAATAACGTTTTCTGGTTAAAATTTTTCAAACTTTTTTATCCGAGTTTCATCAAACCAGTTATTCTAATTCCATCCAAGATATGTACTTCCCAGGTTTCAGAGTATATGAAAGTCCTCTTATTTAAAAAAAAAAAGTACACGTCTATGGATATGGCATTCAATGGGTAGGGGTTTAGAAGCCCACAAATTAAAATATACCAGAAAATCTAGAGGTCAGGTCAGGAAGTGTTAACCTCCATAACTGAAGTTAGCAAGAGTTAATTTTCCTTGAATATTACTATCAAGATATATTTTTTTCCTAGAAGTAACTCATATTTACAAATTATTTTTGTTTTATTTTTGAAATAATAGTTTTTTAAAATTAATTTATCCCTCCAGCTACAACCCTTACCCCAAATTCCAGATAGATAGATAGACAGATAGATAGAAGAATAGAGATATGTATAGATGTATATAGTCCAGCAAACTAAAGATCCACATTAGCTATGTCTAAAATATGTTTCTTTTTTTATATTTTAAATTTTTCATTTCTCTATCAGGAGGTTTGTTGTTTTTTTTCAGTCATTAAGTCATGTCCTACTCTTCATGATCCCATGAACCATATTATCCGTGGGATTTTCCTGGCAAAGATAGTGAACTTGTCTGTCATTTCCATCTCTAGTGGATTAAGGCAAACAGCTGTTAAATAATTTGCATGTGAAATAAGTATTTGAGGCCAGATTTGAACTCAGATCTTCCTGACTCTAAGCCCAGTGCTCAATCCATAGAACCGCCAAACTGTCTCCTAACAGGAGATAAGTGAATTTTTTTTTTATTTTTCTTCTTTCTCTTGTGCCCATATTTTACCACTGATAGTCAGATGTAAAGTCTTTGACAGTTGTTTTTCTCTTTTACGTTTTTATTATACAAATTATTCTATTTATTCCTATTTCTCTCTCCATCAGTCCAAAAGATGGTTCCCAGGTTTGTTTTTTCCTTCTAAAATTACTCATTTCATCATTTTATGGCACCATAATATTCAATTATATTCTTGTAATTTGTTTAGCCTTTGCCTCCTTGGGGGCAAAATTTTGACTAATGAAAAAAGCTGGTGTAAACATTTTTATAATATAGATCCTTTGCCTCCTTCTTTGATTTTGTTTTTATAGTAAAGATAACCTAGTAGCAGTGTTGCTATGTCCGAAATTGTGCAGAATTTGGTAACTTTTGGGTCAGAGCTCCAAGATGCTTTCCACAATAATTGCACTCATTCATAGTTGCACCAATACTGTACTAATGTACCAGCTTCCCAGTAGTCCTTTCAATATTTGTCATTTTTCTCTTTGGCTATCATTGATAGTCTTATAGAGAAGTGGAACTTGAAAGTTGTTTTAATTTGTATTCCTCTGTTACTTGTTTAGAGATTTTCTTCATATTATTGTTGATAGTTCGGATAACTCTTTCTTTGAAAATTGCTTGTTTATATGTTTTGATCATTTAATTAATGATGTATATCTCATGAACTTGAATCAGTTGCTTATATGTCTTGAGAGAAACTTATGGCAAATATTTTTTCAGTGACATTTCCTTCAAATTTTTGCTACATTAGATGTTAATGTATTTTTTAATTTTTTTATAATCAAAATTGACCATTTTCTCTTGTGTGATCCTCTCAGTCATGAATTCTTTCCCAAACCATAGATCTGAAAAGTGACTTCTTCCTTGTTTCTCTAATTTGTTTATTATGTGATCTTTTGTCATGCATCCATTTAGAGTTTATCTTCTTGTGTGTATGGCCTGATGTATTGGTCTAAATGAATTCCATCTAAATTCTGCCAGACTGCTGTCTGGTTTCCAGAGAATGTGGTTTTTTTGGTCAAATAGTAATTCCTTCCCTGAATAAATGTGTTCAGTCGATTGATTAAACATTATGCTGTTGTCTTTGTTTGTGGCACAGAAAGTGTTCAGCAGGACTAGTACCTCTTCTGTAAGGGCTTATAAAACCCTTTTCAGAGCTAATTATCGACCTTTGGTGTCCACTTGATTCACCTTACTTCCCCCTGTGGCTCTAAGAGCTGTAACATGAGAAGTGGCCACCACCACCATGCCCCCAATAAAACACCTCAGCACACAAATCAAACCATATTAAGAGTAACCTATTCACCTCCAACCTGTCAGTAAGTTAGAGGTTGTCTACCCCTAAGCATGTGGAGACTTCCCTCCTAGGAATGAGCAGATGAAAACAATTTGTTCCAACAGTCATGAAGATGTCTAATAATACAGGTGTTGTGGAAGAATTAGAGTTTGGTCAGGTATCAAAGAAGCTAAGGTCATCTACTGCATCCTGAGCCATTACAAGTAATATTGACATTTTCTTGCACTGAACATCAGTGACTCAGGAAGAGAAAGTAAGTCTGATGACTTTGTACAACTCTGTCTCACACACAAGTCAAGACATCACATGTGATGTCATTGGCACTGTTCAGAAACAAAGGACACACAACTGTCTTTGTTTACTTCTTTTTGTATATTATGTACCTAATCGGTTCTTCTATTCAATATTTCTTTTTTAACCATGATCAAAACACCTTAATGAACACTGCTTTGTAGCACAGTTTAAAATCTTGTGATGATAGAGAAATAATCCCCCTCAACAGTCTACTTTGTATATAACATATGACAAAGAGAGGCAGTGTGATATCATGCAAAGACCACTGGACTTTAAGTCAGAATATCTGGACTCCACTTCCAGTTTTGCCCCTGTGTAGACTTAAGGAAATCACTTGATTATTCTTTGCCTTTTTTTAATCTTGAAAATGACTATCATTTTATCTGCTCTCTGCCTCACAGGGTTAATATAAGAGCTAATCAAATGGAAAATAATGTATTTGTACATTTTCTCAAAAATCTAAATCGTTATAGAAATATTAGATTGCTCATCAAAGGCAAGAACTGTTTTTCATTTTTGTATCCTGTTTAATATAGAGAAGAAATTTTAATCAAACTTAATTGAATTAATTGTTTTTAATTATTGAAATGTACACTTTTAGACTAAGATGAGTCCTTATTTAGCAATTACTCCCAAAAAACCCACAACAATAAATTATTTTGATTTTTTAGCATTATAAATGCACATTGGTATAAGAATGCAAATTAGAAAAACTAGACTTCAAGAAATAGTGGAGGAAAGAAAAGTCGGGTATGCTGTGGTCCATGGGTCATAAAGTGTTGCCTATGATTAAACAACAATGAAGAAACATTTATGGAACACATTTAGGGACTTCATTGACAACAAGAAAAACTCAGTATACATGAAAATACTTAGAATAGCTCTTTTTGTGTTAGCAGAGAACTGCCTAATGAAGTAGATGAATGAAAAGATATCTATCAATTTGTGTGAACTGAAGCAGAGAGAACAAGGAAAAAATATATAAAAAGATGACAATATGAATAGAAAGGAAAAATACCATTAAATAATTAAGCAGTATGTTACTAAATTATAAATCACAAGCTTTGTTCTAAAAAGGAAATATGAGAAGACTCTGACCCTGTTCCCTTGAACTAGGAGCCAATGGGTATGGGGCAGTGTATATAACATCATATTTTTTAAAGTGTTGATTGGTTTTGCTTGTTATTTTCTCCTACTTTTTAAAGAAAAACTTTTGTAAAAGGTCTAAAGAGGCACTAAATATATCCCATTGGTAGAATCCATTACTCAGAGCCCATAATTCCTGAGCCACAAATATTTGGACCAATACCAGCCCTCCTAGAAATGGTAATGTAACACCCTTCCTTCTTTCATAATTGCCATTACTTCTCCTACAAGGCAACTGAATCCACCATCAATTTTGCCAAATATGACTGACTGCAAATGTCTTGAATCACTGACATCAAATGAAATTCTTTATCTAGAGAGATTTAATTAATAAAGCAAATATCAAAACAAGAACTCCTTTATTAATATAGCAACAAAAAAATACTCAATAAAAATATAAAGGTGTGGTGGCTCCCCTCATCCCTCCTCATTTGTATAATTATACTATATCAGACAGAATAGTCTGTCAAATCTGAGGCCTCCCGTTTTGATATCAGTTTATATATAATTCCATCGAAAGTACACCTTAGTAAATTTAGCCTTTAGTAAATTTCTGCTCTGGGTTATCATAACTAAGGGCAATCTATGAACAACCTGATATTTAGGGTGCAAGGCCTGAGCAAAACAATGAATCATTCTATAATTTTTCCTCCTTCCTTCTAGCCTTCAAACATTTATTAAGTGTCTATCTGCACATTTGATAGAAAATATCTATTAATAAAATACAACTCATATTTGTAAGTCACATGACAGAAGATGACGGAATAGCCAGGCCTCAGCATAACTCCTAGGACCAACCTAAACAATCAGAGAATGTCCAGGAAGTATTGCTATTAAAATTTTCATAAGGGGGCTACTAGGTGGTGCAGTAAATAGAGTGTCTTCTTTAAAGTGAGTAGGATCTAAGTTCAAATCCAGCCTCAGATATTTGATATTTATTAGCTGTGTGACCTTGGGCAAGTCACTAAACCCAGATTGCCTCACCTCTCCAGTACAAAAATAAAAGAATAGTAAAGTTATGTATTAAGATGTACAGGCAATGGGGTATAGAAATCTGTTTTGCCCTACAGGAAAATAGAGGGGAGGGGATGATAGGAAAGGGGTGATAGAAGGGAGAACAGATTGGGGGAAGAGGAGAATGGGGCACATGCTGTCCTAGGGTGGAGGGTGGGGAGATATGGGGAGAAAATTTCAAATTCAAATTCTTCTGGAAATATATGTGGAAAACTGAAAAATAAATAAACTACATATTAAAATTTCAGCAAGAAGAAAATATGGTGAGAAACACTACTAAGTATTTTAAAGCCTTCTGATCTGAAATATCAATACAGACTCCAAACTAACATGCCCATACCTGAGCCCCCCAAGAGATAAAACATCTGTGTGATGGCAGAAAAGCTTCAGATCTATATAAAGAAAAAAGACTGCAAAGAAGATGGAAATTCCTCCTAGTACTTGTCATGTGTAAGAAATATAATAGCAAAGAGGCCCCAGAAAGCTGAAAAAGAAATCCAACAGGGAAGCCAAGCTATGCAGTAGAAGACTGCCAGTAGTGGCCGAAAACTCAGAAGGGATTTTGACTATCAAGTAGCTTCCAATTCCCCAGGAGTTTTATTTCCCCTAATGAATGCCCCAGACCAGACCAGAACAGGAGAATATTAAACACACTCCTAGAGTATATCACCTTGGAACAACCAAAATCTTACAGGTCTCCAGAATTACCTTTGAAAGTAATTGCGCGTGCACACGCACACACACACACACACACACAACAATAACAACCCTGAAGCTTGTGCCAGGACCTCTTCCATTCCAGAAGCAGAGCTCCATTTTAGCATAAAATTAAAAGTCAAGAAACTGCCTGGAAAATGAGCAAAAATGAAAAAACCCCAATCATAAAAAAATTACCATCATGAAAGAAAAGATCAAAATACAAACTCAGAAGAAGACCACAAAGTCCAAACTGCTACATCCAGGTCTCAAATTAAAACATGAATTAGTGATCAGGCTATGAAAGGCTCAAAAGAATTTTAAAAATCAAATAAGAAGGAAAATGGAGAAAGAAAAGTGATGCAAGGTAATCACAAAAAAGGTAAACAGCTTGGTAAACAAGGCACAGAAAATATTGAAAAAAGTAATACCTGAAAATTACAAAAGCCAAATAGTTATTAAAAAAAACAAGGGAAAAAATTCAATGAAGAAGAACATAACTTAAAAAACAGAATTGGACAAATGGAAAAAAATGTACAAAAATTCACTGTAGAAAAGAATTCCTTAAAAAATAGAATTGGCCAAATGGAAAAGAAGGAATAAAAGTTCAAGGAAGAAAATAATGCCTTAAGAAGCTGATATCTCCATGAGAGATCAAGAAACAATAAAACAAAATCAAAAGAATGAAAAAACAGAAAAAAAAATGTTAAATATCTCAAAGGAAAAAAACAACTAACCTGGAAAATAGATCTAGCAAAACTGAGAATATTCTTTCAGTGGAAAAAACAGTCATTCAATTAAATCGAAGACTTTCAAACATTCCTGATGAAAAGACTAGAGCTGAACAGAAAATCTGATTTTCAAAGACAAGACTCAAGGGAAGCATATAAAGGTAAGGGGAAAAGAGAAATCATAAGTGACTCCATAAGGTTAAACTGTTTATATTTCTACATGGGAAAAAGATAGTTGTAACTCATAACAACTACTTCATTATTAGAGTAATTAGGAGGAGTGTACATAGAGAGCATGGGTGTGAGTTGAATATGACGGAATGATATCCTAAAAAAAGTAAAAGGGGTGAGAAAGAGGACAACCTTGGGAGAAAGGGAAAGGGAGAGTTAGAAAAGGATAAATTATGTCCAATAAAAAAAGGGCATGAAAAAAATTTTTAATAGTGAAGGGGAAGTGACAAAGAATGCTTGAACATTGCTTTCATCAGAACTAGCTCAAAGAGGGAATAATATAGACACTCGGGTATAAACATCTTCATTACCCTAGAGGAAAGTAGGAGGATAAGAGGATGAAAGAAGGTGCTGCTGATGTAAGGGAGGTGGGTTTGGGGGAAGTGGTAGTCCAAAGTAAAACACTTTTGAGAACGGGCAGGATGAAAGAAGAGAGAGTAGAATAAATAGGGACAATAGACTGGAGGGAAATACAGTTAGTCATCGTACCTGTGAAAATTTCCTAACAATTGTCTCTGGTGTCTTCATTTCTCAGATATATGGAGAACTGCCATTTTAAAAAAAAGAGTATTCTCTAATAGATAAATGGTCAAAGGATATTAACAGGCAGTTTTCAAACAAAGTCATCAAAGCTATCTATAACCACATGAAAACAGTGTTCAAAATCACTATTGATTAGAGAAATACAAAGTAAAATAATTCTGAAGAACTACCTCACACTTATCAGATTGGCTAATTGACAGAAAAGGAAAATGACAAATGTTGAAGGGGATGTGGAAAAATTAAGATACTAATGTGGAGTTGTGAACTGATCAAACCATTCTGTGGAACCATTTGAAACTACATTCAAAGTGCTATAAAACTATACATATCCTTTGACCCAGCAATATCACTACTAGCTCTGTGCCCAAAGAGAGAAAAAACAAAAAAGAAAGGGACTTATATGTACAAAAATATCTGTGCCAACTCTCTTCTGGTGGCAAAGAATTGAAAATGGAGGGGATGCCCATCATTTGGGGAATGGTTGAACAAGCTGTAGCATTGGATTGTGATAGAATACTATAACACCATAAGAAATGACAAGTAAGATGCTCTCAGAAAAATTTATCAAGACTTACTTGAACCAGGAGAACATTGCACTCAATAGCAGTGATATGATACAATGATCAACCATGAATAACCTTAGCTATTCTGAGCAATACAACAATCCAACACAATTCTGAAGGACTTATGATGAAAAACACTTTTCATCCCCAGAGAAAGAACTGATGGAGTCTGATTGCAGATCAAAGCATATTTTTTAAACTATTTCTATTGAGTTTTCTTTCCTTGGTATGGAAATTTCTTTTTCAAGGCTGCATATGTATAACCTATATCAAGTTGCTTGACTTCTCGATGAAAGGTGTGGGGAGGGAGGAAGAGAATTTGGAACTCGTAATTTTAAAGGGTGAAAATTGTTTTTACAGGTATTGGGGTAAAAATAAAATACTAAATATTTTTAAGTTAACAGTAAATGAAGTTGAAAATTAATATTGAAAGAAGGGTAGAAATAAGAAATCACAGAGAAATGGAAGAGTGGGCCATTGGAAAGTTCATTTCCCCTTCTCAATTTTCTCTATATGGAATTTGTTGGTGAAGAAACTTTGTAAATTGCATGTGACTTTCTTATCACTCTTCCTCTTAGCAGCTACTTGGAGGGAACTGATTATTGATTGGAGCTAGACCAATGGGAGCAAAGCTGAGAATGATTTAGCATTCTTTGGATCTCTTCGGATAATGAAATGAAGAAATAAATTTCTGTAATTCCAGCTAAATGCCACTAATGATTGCTAATGATTTAAGTGACTAGAAATGCTAGGCTTTATCCTTGGCCTTATCAGCTTAATTAGAATAAAGAAAGATCGAGAAATTTTAAAATCGAAAAAAGATTGTTCTCGTTCAAATATTGTAGGACAGTTCATTAAACCCCCTCTACTTTTTCATATCTTTTCTGTTACCCTCACTTTCTTGATATTTTTTCTTCTCGATGCCTCTCCTCACACTATTTTAGTTGTTTTTTTCACTTCATGTGCACTTACACACTCATTCAATATTTATTATTTTCATTGTTTATGTTCTTTTCTCTCTTTTCCCAAGAGCCCTTTCTATTTTCTTTCCTTCCTTCATTCAATCTCATTTATTAAGTACCTGCTATGGACTAGGCATTGTGCAAGGTGCTGGCCATAAAAAGATAAGGGAAAAAAAAAGACAGTCTCTGTGCACTTTTACTTTCAACATCTCTTAATCCTATAGCAACCCCAACTTGAGTACACGCTTACAAGGAAATGGAAGTAGATCTGAAGTCAATAACAATGAAGTTTAGGGAGAATTCCAAGTAGTAGCCACAAGGAAGCAATGTAAAAGAGGATGAGGACCAGGATCTGTAGAGACTAGCAGTTCTCTCAACCAATACATAATTAGCAAACCCATCATGTTAAGAGCTGACCTTCAGAAATTGTACATGACAATGCAAGTACAAGTTGTAATAGATGAGCTTTCTCATTTTATCTTTCCTGAGCCAGACCTCCATATAATTTCCTGACTTTTTTAACTATGCTACCATATGTATTACCCCCATTATTTCTAGGATTTGACATGTATTTTCTTTTCCCATTAGAAATTTCTCAAGGGCAGGGACTATCTTGATTTCTTGTGTGTGTGTGTGTGTGTGTGTGTGTGTGTGTGTGTGTGTATCCCCAAGTCAAATAATTATTAAGCATCTACTATGTGTCAGGCATTATGCTAAGTGCCAGGGATACACAGAAAGACAAAAACAAAAAATTCATCTTTTCAAGGACCCATAATCTAATAGGGGAACAACATGAAAATAAATATGTATGAACAAGATACATAAAGGATAAATTGAAGATAATCTCACAGCAGTATCAAGTAGAAATGGGAAAGGCTTCTGGCAGAATGGAATTTCCCTGAGACCTTAATGAAGGCAGGAGGTGAAGACAAAGATGAAGACATTTTCAGGCATGAGAGACAGTGAAAATTCCTGGAGTAAGGAAATGGTATGTCCTGAAGGAGGAATAGGAAAGTCATCAGGGTCAGTGGAACAGAGAATACAAGAAGGGGAGGGATGTCCTGGAAAGATACAAAGGGATGAGAATATAAAGTCTTTAGAAGCCTAAGAAACAGTTTTATATTTGATCTTGGTCACCTTAAGACATCTTTTTTATAGATGAGCATAGATGGACTAGAAAAGAGAAAGGCCAACCAGTCAGCTATTGCAATAATCCAAACATTAGGTAATGAAGGTCTATACTACATCACTTAACAAAGTTCCTGATACATAGTAAGTACTTAATAAATACTTTATCATTCATTCATTAAGATATATTTAAATATTGATGACTAGAATTTCCTGTTTCCAAAAAATTTTTGTTTCCTTCCAATGTATTTCAAATCATCATAAAAATAAAGAAGCTAAGTGACATAGTGGTTAGAGAGTGTGTTAACAGAAAATCACAACTCCATGAAATACATGTGAAAAAACGGGTTTATTACAAGAGAAATTAACATGCATGTAGAAGCCTATACGAGTGGAAAGAGTTCTCAATACACCCAGAAACTTGCATGAATAGGAAAGTACAACAAAGGAAGGAAAAGAAACAGAAATTCCTAAATGGACGTTGTATGGAAGGAGGAAAAGAATTGGAAGAATACAGAAAAGACTAAATCCCTCCTGAAGGGAAGGAGACAGGCATGGTAAAGGCCATATTCCTTTCTCTTGAGAATTACTAGAACTTCTAGATTGTCTGGACTGCTTATTTACAAGAATCTCAACTACATGAGCTGTTTCTAAGTCTAATGTAGATTGACTGGTGCCTGTCGACTCCCAAGGACACACAGGAGCCCAACATGGGATGCATACAACAAATGATGCCAGCTTGTGGGGAGGGGAGATTGGAGGGGAAGTGTTTCAACCTTGACACATTCAGGGCTTCCTATACACTCCAAGTCCAGTGTTTCTGGAAAACTTGGCATCTCAAGAAGACAGGTTAAGTCAGATTCAGGGCTACAAGAGTCAGTATTAGGAAAACCTGGAACAAAAGATCTGCCTGATACACATCTTGGCAGTGTGATCTTGGGCAAGTCATTTAATCTCTTAGTGCCTCACACAACTTTCTTATATTCATATACCAGCTCTTGATCTGCATTGACAGAGACGGTTGTTTCCTCAGTGGGAGTTCCTTATGGCAATGAAATGATATGTTCTTGTTCAAATAAACAACAAAATAAAACAAAAGACCTCAGCACAATCTTTTTTTCATATTTCTCATCATAAAATAGAAGCAACTCTGGATTCTCTAAGTCTGTTCCAGTAGAGTACAAAATATGCCATTCTGGAAAGGCTTTAGATATGGTCCCAGTAATCAAATACACCACTTCTGAGGATGTTTAACTGATTAGTTGTCTTAATACTTAACATTTAATTATTTGGACATGGAAAACTCCAAAACAAAGAAAAATTCAAAGTGTACTCTATCCCTCTGTGAACCTCCTTCCCCTTATATTTCTACAAAAACAGTGGTAGAGTGGTAGGAAATGGGGATAAGGGTGTTTAAACACATTTTTCAGATGTTCTATAAACAGCAATGTAGGCATTGGTATTTTAAATGTACCCCATCCAGTGAGATACTATTGGAGGAGCTATATCTTATCAACTTCGGCATTATCACCGCAAATAAAACAAGAAGACAAAATGAAGGTGAAGCTAAATAGAAAGACAAGTCACAGGTTTTCTATGGAGAGGTAAATAAAAGAGTTGATGGAGGTGGTAATATTATAGCCTCAAACTACAAGAAGCATCATTTAACGTAATCCTTGACTATCTCATGTTGCAAGACTCAAGATAAACATTTGCAAAGAAAAATTTTAGAAGATAATTACAGTTTATGTGCCAATGCCCAACACAATTGATAAGGATGTAGGGTCATTTTATACCAGATCCCATCTTTAAAGTCACACAATAGTAACTAATTAAGTATAAGATACCACTGCACTCAGTGTTCATTGATTATAAAAAATATGATTCAGCAGTACAGAGAACCACTTCATCATCTCCTTTATAGAGAGGCATCTCTCATGGATATGGCAAAAATCACAAAAGATTACTCAAAAGATGAAACAATAGTCATAATTCTTTTTGGTGACCCCTCCATTCATTAATATCAAGTTAGGCATAAAATAGGGAGACTTGCTCTGACTTCAAGCTCTAGGTCTCTGAGAAATCAGAGGGCTTGCTCTGAAATGGACTGTTAGTCACCTCTGACCTAACTCAGACTCTAGGAAGCAGGAGAAGGAGATGACTTATTCTATCTATTAGGGGACTGTAACCTATCTCAGATTAGGACCTTCAGGAAACCTTTGCATCTGGGAACTCAGAGCTCAGGAGTTGGGTCCTTACTTTACAAGTAAGTCATCTCCTAAGTGCCTTATTTATACTTCACAAAAAGCCCCTGCCATCCTGGGATGATGCTTCAGGGAAGTTATGGAGCATAAGTTCATCTTAGCTGTTAGGGATAACAATGCTCATCCACTAAGGTCTTAAAACCATAATAAATCTTCCCCTTTGGGCAATCAGAGGGCCTAAGAGTCTACACTGGCTTCATTCTCAAACTTTACAGGACTCTAGAAGATACATTGTCATAAAAAATTAGTCATTGTCCAAGAAAATTTTGAGGTCCTGCAGGATTCCCTTAATTCTCTATGCTTCAGAGTCAATAAAGGAAAAAATTCCTCTCCCATTTCATCACTATCTGTGTCTGCCCTATTCCTCCACTATCATACTGCTCCCTCCCCTATTATATGATATCCTTTAAAAAACAGCTATCATTTTATCTACTACAAAACCCATTCCTTCCCTTGAACTTCCTCATTTTTTGTTAACAGAATCATCTTTCCAGTCACATAGGTTCAAAACTCCGGAGTCATTCTATATCCCATATTCTAAAAGAGGCAACATGTACCATGTAAGTCAAATCACCAACACAACCTCAACCATCACTTCCCCCCAGTTCCTGACAGACAAAGACAAGGACTCTAAGCCCAAGAACCATGGGAACAACAGTGCCTTCCAAACCATCAGCCCATTCCTCACAGTCCTCATTGAGAGGAAAAATCATTGTAGAGATGGGACCCAACATCCTCATACACGTGAGCAGCAATTGGTGGTCAACTGCCACCAAAAGACAAAGGAGTCCTGGAAATGGAATTTGATTTTTGTCTTTTGTTTTTGTCTGGAACCAATACCATCACCAGGTCATGGCTTGACGTGTGCTTGAATTGCATTTCAATGAGAAGAGTTGCACCAAGTAGTAAAGTAGGGAGCCTCACCCTCTCCCAGAATCAGTGAAGTCCTGATTTTTGTTCTTGTCAAAAGTCAAGATGATTGGTGATGGCTCTGGATGCAGTGGAGCCACTGGCATTTTCAATATCTGTCCAAGCTCCACATGCTCCACAGCACTTTGATTTGACTGCCTTTATGAACATTGGAACAAAATGTTCTCCTCTGTTCATTTCTTCAGGGAAAATCTTCATAAACTTGGGGTAGGCACACCCCTAATTCATTGGATTTGACCTATCTACTGAAGCAGTTCAGTGAGTTAGGGCCACTACACATGACAGTTTCTTAGAGTAACAGGTAGCAGTTCAATGCCAGGTGGACACCAAAGGTTGATGGTCAGCCCTGAAAAGAGCTCATCAAGCCCTCACACCAGAGGTTCTAGTCTTCTTTGACACCTCATATATCCCAAGTGTATGTAACTGGAAGTGGAAGTACCTCCAGGATCACTGGTTTTGCTTTGAGCCTAACCCTCTGGGGAAACAACTCCTATGGAGAAGAAACCATGATTCCTCACAAACTGCCAACCAATTTCCATCCACACTGGAAGCAAAGCATCCTAGATAAAATAGCAAGGCATCTTGAGGTTGAAACAAGACGAAGTAATGTACTCCAGGGCAAGTCAGACCACTACCACCAGCACCACCTTAACCAACAGTTCCTTAGACTCAGCTCAAGGCAGCCCAGGACCTGAACTCAAGAGACTTGGGAATAGCATTGTTTTTAGGTCTCCATGCTTAGTCATCATTCTGAGACAACTTCTGTAGAGATAAAGATTGATTGCAATTCATTCTGCAGATGTTTCAGCTACATTTATGAAAGACACAGAAAAGAAAGTTCTTGCCACCAAAGTCCTTAGCACTTTCAAATGGCAGAAAATCCTATCATTTTATCAATGGAAATAACATTAAGTAAGTGGCATTACCATTGGCTTTTCCATTGCACCTTAAGAATTGTGGGACTTTTCCATATGATTTGCAGGCATATATATTTTTGCCCCATTAGAAAGTGAGTTCAAAGACAAAGATTGTCCTATTTCTTTATCTGTATCATACCCAGGCTTAGGGCAATACTTTGCACATATTAAGCAGCTGCTAAATATTTTATGCATTCATTAATTCCTTTAATACACTCCCCCAGATGTCTTAATCTTGTTTTTCTTTTCGCCAAACATCTCTTACATCTGTTCTCTTGTCTCATTCACATAATCTCTACAGTAGTTTAGACTTTAATGAAATCATAGGTCTGAGTAGAAACAATCAAAGTGGGTATATCCTAGAAACATTTTTATTTTATTATTATTAGACTAATAGTGTTTAATAATATAAAATATCTAGCAATGGTTAAACTATATATGTACATATTATACATATATATGTATACAAATATTATGTGTGTTAGGAAGAACACACAGAATCATTCATATATACACAAAAGAAGTATTTAAATTAAGAAAGTAACTAAGATAAATCAATTCAGATGGTGATGTTTTTCTTTCACTTCGTATTCAAGCTTTTTAAATGCAAATATGTACTCTATGATATTTCATTAGAAATACTTATCTATTTTAAAATAAACATTTATATAACTATTCTCAAATGAATTGTTGCCCACAACGTATTGCTAAGTATCCTTCAGCTTAACTTTTGCTAACAATAGATATCCTATTAAACTTAAATTAAATTCAAATTTAGGTCTATTAAAAGAACAAATTAATGAGGTTATGAGGCCACACATTTGACATTCCCTTGAAAGTTTCACCCTACCAGAACTGTAGCTATTCAAATTTCTTCCCCCTTAGCTCTGGTTTCACTGGAAAAGAAAAATAAAATTGATACAAATTGTACAATTCTGCAATTGGCTCCAAGCAAGAAAGGGGCTTAGGGAAAAAAATAATAGAAATAACTGACATGTACACCTCATTGAGTTCACAAAGGACTTGACATACATACATTATCTCAAATGAGCTATACAACAAGCCTGTGAGGTCCTAATAGATGTCTTATTATTCCTATTTTATACTTGAGGAAACTATCAGTTTAAGCAACTTGCCTACAGTCACAGGCAAACTAAAAGTTTAACAGTTGAATCAAGACAGAGAGGTCCTCAGATCTTTTAAAATTATGTTTATTAGTTCTATAAGCTCTTCTGTCATGGATCAAAAAATAGTGCTTTAAAAAAATTTTATATTTATGAGAATACAATGACATATAAATGCATTTGACATGATATGAGCAATGAGGCAAGAATCCCTAAAATGCCATTTCCTCAAACAGGGGGTTAAAAATCATTTTGTGTTTTTTCATGAGGGAGCATTTTCATACTACCTGTTTAATTAGTATCTGTCATCCCACTTCTTGCATATGCCTTGGGATTGGATAAGAGATGTCAATCTCTGGAGAATTCTGTTAGCCTTCTTTGACATCTGTTCTTTGTCAATTTAAAAATAACAAAAATAAGTTACAGTTTGGTAACTATGAAACATTCAAAAGCTCAGAGCAGCCTATGGTCCCTGAAAGTCACAAGTATGAAGGTGGTCCTTCCCTTTAAATGACTCTTCCAGAATAGACTCGGGTAACACCTACCATACTGGATTATTTTTATAAAAGCAATGGGAACACAATAATGCAGTATGGGGAGCTGTTACTAGCCAGAGAGTGCTGCCTGGGGCTATTCAATTTGCTAGTTTCAACTGGTATGAGCTTTTAGAGTCTAACAGAACTAGGGGAACTAAAGAATGCAATTCAAGAACAAGGAACTCAACCTGAAAGAGATGGACACTGGGAGAATGAGGGAAGAACAGACAGGGGCAAGGGAGAGCATCAGCAATGTCTCCCAACTAAATTCAAGTTAAATCTGGTACAAACCAGATGTCTATGCTCAAGTGTCTGCCCCATTTCCCCTGTCTACATTCAAGCCCCACATGGACTGTATATGTATATGCTGTATGTGCATGTGTACATATACATGTATATGTACACATGCACATGTGTATATATACATACATATCTTACCTACAAATAAACATCAAAATTTCAGATGATATTGAAATATTTGGGAATAAAGATTACTTAGTGAAGAATGAATGATGCGTCACAGGAACAGTAATAAAAACTCTGAAAGGGTTCAAAACCCTGATCAAAGCCATGACAAATGACTTCAGAAGCCTGACGAGGAAGCATGCATCCTGTCTCATGGCAATGAGGTAGACTAGAGTGAAAGAATGAGATATGTTTACAGACATGACCAATGTGTTCAATTCTTTCACTTGTACAGTTATTTGTTACAATAGAAGTCTTCTATTTGGGAGAGAGAGAGAAGGTGAGTTGAGTAATGAGAGAGATGCAAAAGAAAACAGGAATGAAAAGACATTAATAAAACATTAAAAATGAACAGAAAAGGACAAAAGGAACCTAAAGAGACATAAATAAGAATTTTGTTTCATTATTAAATTTAATATACATTAAAACATTCAGTAATAAATGCATGGTTTCATATATTAAACTCTTGTTTTTCTTCTTTGTATATTGTAATGTTTGTAATTGTTGAGAAATTTATTATAAAAAAGTTAGCTACAATGTTATCATATTTCAAACCAACATAGACTTTATTTTCCAAGCATGAAAATGTGATATTTCAAAGTGGATTTCATTTATGAATTTATCAAACCACTACAGCATTGACCATTTTGGTTATTATAAAATGTCTTGAGCTCTGATTTTGAAAACAGCTATAAGAATCCACCATATGTCTTGTAGACAGGAAATGTACATGGGTATTCAAACTCCTCCTGAGGGCAGTGGATTGAAATCTACATATGAATCTTGGAAATTGTCATTCTTAATCAACATTGATATTTTCTTCCTATCCTGGGAGAGAGACTATCACAAGCCCTGAGTGAGTGTTAGCGTTCCACCATATAAAATGTTTTTGAACTGGTCTACAGGCAGTGAGCATGAGCATTCAGGCTGGAATTTAGGATAGGATGGGAAACGGCAACAATCTGGCAATCAGGGAGGCAGAGGTGCTTAAGCAGGAGCTTTAAGTAAATACTAACAATTGAAGTGTTGATGCAGCTAGAGCTCTACTCTGGTTACCATCATATCTGGCCAAACTCCTGACAAGGGTATGAGATTAAAAGGGACTAAAGCTTGGTTCTTGCCACCCCTTGGGACTGATAAAAGGATAGTTAAAGTTAATCACATTTCTCAGATACCTGGAGAGGATAAGTACTATGCTCATGATTTTTCCTTTGTCTCTAAGTTGTTTCCTGACTAATATCTCCTATGAACTATGATCAGTGATCTGTGATTCATATCTCTTAATTAGTTGTGTGCAGGGAAGAGAATGTTGTGGAGGATGCTAGGGAATAGCCTAGCACAGAAGAGTTCTCTTGCTTATGTTTTGTCCAGAATGGAATCATTAGGTCCTAAATAACAGAGAAGAGATGGTCTCAGTCTTCTCCAAAGATTATCCTCAGTAAAGTCAGAGACACATGTCACCAAAAGGGTGGCAAATTGTTCTGTCATAACAGCTCATGAAGACTCTCTACTAAAATGTGGAAGAGGTGCCAACTATAACAAAGTTCCCTTTTCTGTGAATAGTACCACTGTCTACGCAATCACCTAGACTTGAAAATTTGGAGTCTTCCTTATTATTTCCTTTTCCTAATCCTACCTTGAGTTAATGGGGGGGGGAGAGGGAGAGAGAGAGAGGGAGAGGGAGAGAGAGAGAGAGAGAGAGAGAGAGAGAGAGAGAGAGAGAGAGAGAGAGGGAGAGAGAGAGAGGGAGGCGTTTAGCTGGTTCTCATCCTTTCCTTCTCTTCAGTTCAAAACAAATTTCCTAAGGTACAAGTTTAACCCATTCACTCTCTAGCTCTAAAACCTTCAGTTGTTATTATGACTATATGTATGTGTGTATAATCAAAGACCCTTCCATCCAGTCATGGCTCCCAAAAGCTTTTACATTCTCATTTTATTCTATCCATCATAACATACTCTGTTTTCCCCACCAACCACTAGCACTACCGACTTTTCTCAGATTAGCCTTTGCCTTGGCACTTTCCCACTTTAGTATATTTACAGAAGACATGCCCCATGCCTGCAGTCTACTACATTCCATTATTGCAAAAATTTTTTAATCTTTTTTAGGATCAATTCAGATTCTAGTTTTCCCCCAATCTTCCCAGTTGCAATTGTACCTTTTTTCCTCAAGTTTTCCAGTTTTGTATAAACCCTTCATCCACATTGCTTCTTTGACTCTAGTAACTTACCTATACACATGCTATTTCCTCCCTAGTAAGCTTCTGTAGAAGACTTATGGCATCATTTTTCACTTTTCTTTCCCTGAGAACTAGCACAATGCCTCTCATAGAGTGGATGCCAATTAAATGTGTTTATAGTTATTGTTGTTGACTTGAATTGGGTGTCATCAGCATATAGATGGCTGGAAATTTGATAAGAACAAATTGAAACTGCTGTCATTATGAAGCTACTGAAGCAGAAATCAGAGACACCTATTTAGACAAAGAATCCCCAAAGTCACAAGTCACTCTGTCACCCTTTCTATTTTTCTGAGTGACATATGATGAATGTTACATCAATCTCCTCATAACACTCACCATTTTATGAGCAGATGCTATTGCTATTTCCCTAGAGTTCTTTCTTCAGTAAATGCTTGCTATGTGACTTATAGGCTACATATAAGAGACCTGAGAGATAATTACCGGTGTTCTTTTTTATTACTCTTTGTAGATAATGGAAATATGAATCTCTTTCCAATCAGCTATGTAAGAAGGCGGGATTCTTGTATTCTTAAGCTGTATGAACAGTGTAATTAACATTGGTACACATCAGTCAAAAAAAATTATGTAACTTTAGTGATAAAATTCCATCCCAGGAAATTTGACTGATTGAAAAAAACAGTTTGATTTTTTTATCTCACCTCTGATCACTTGCTGCCTGTTGAGACAGGTTTGTTATTAGAACTTTTTAGTATAAACGAATGAAGGTATTTAAAGGAATTCTTTGCAATTATCTGTAGATACAATAAAGGATCTAGATTTATGCAGACCCAATGATAGAATGTCTTAAAATGGAGATTCAGTCTTCTTTTTAATGAAAATTGTTGTTTGTGTGCCCTATGAAACTTTCTAACCCTAGAAGTTGCAGACAGTTGTCAATAGGACTTGAGAGAGGAAGTTTCCTCATCAGAAGTTCCCTATGCTAATAGAACCATAGGTCCAAACCCAATATAATTATCTTATTTTTACCCAATACTGTTTTTAGCAAAATCTTTTCTCTTCATTACAAAAGCTCCTTTACCAGATAAAAAGTGACCCAACAGCTGTGCAATAGAATTTCTTTCCCATTATACATTTGTTGTTTAATGAGTTGGAACAACAATAAACAGCAATGTGTTGACAATGGCAAATGATGCCAAAGAAATGCTGTAAAAGATGTCATCCCACAGCTTAACAGAAGCACAGATCTAGAGTGAGAGGGGCCTCAGAGGGGACTGAGCATAAATCTCTCATTTTGCAGATGAGGAAACCGAAATCCAGGGAGGTTGAATGGCTTGCTCAAGGTCACCCATTGTGATCAAAATGAGAGTTGAAAGCAGTTCCTCTTGTTCTTGAGCTAGTACCCTGCCCCCTGGGCCACACTAGTCCATAATGTATCACCAGATTGAACCCGAAAGGAAAAGAGGCCAGTCATGTGGGGGGAGCAAGAAACAGCAGATAGAAGATGCATACACAATGACGTAAAGTTAAAAGACCTAAAGGAAGCTCTGCTGTATGTTAGGTTGACTTCCCATGTAGGAGTTATGGTAGGACATGAACAACAGTTATAAAGAATGAGAAAATATGAGTACCATGGACATGGTTGGAAGAGCTATTCATATTGCTGGAATCATTGATTACTGAAATACTAAATGGATCAATGTATGAAAAAAAGAATTTACTAAGTTCCTAAATTTGTATAAGATGTTCTGCTAAGTACTAGGGCTACAAAAGGAAAAACATCCTGCTTTCCAGAAACTCACAAATTAATGAAGATGGCAACACACTAAAGTATGTATTTGTTGAAGTGTTTCCTCATTTTTTCTTAAATTTCCATATCCCATAATTAAAGTACACTTTTAAAGATATTATAGTAAAACAGATTTATCTCAAAGAAGTAGTTTGAATAATATACTAGGATTGTATTAATAAGTATCTTGGCCATGGAGTTGTATATGTATGTGTGTATATAAATGTATATATGTATATGAATGTTTCTGTGTGTAGATATATACAAAGAGAGAGGGACATAGAGACAGGAAAATGGGGAGAGGGAGAGAAGAAGAAGAAAGAGAATTATATTCTCCTTTGTCTAATTGGTACCAAGCTAAAAATGTCATGGTAAAGGAGAGGACCATGAGAAATATTGAAAATTATAATTAGTAATGGTTATCAGTCAATGCCAACTTCAAACGTATTGATAGCAGGCATAACTGAAGAAGCCTTCCAACCTGAAAATATCCTTGAGGCTGACTAGAATACTGATTTTGTGAGACTGTCAGTGCTGTATGCTTTTGGTACTCACTACTTTCCCCTGCTTAGCTCTGTGATGCCAATCCACTTTCAATTGTACTTTTGTTGGGGGGGAAGTTGAGTAAGCCATTGCCATTTACAATATATATATATATATATATATATATATATATATATATATATATATATATATATATATGTATTTGTGTCACTGAAAAATGAAGTTAGAAATTGTCTGTTTTACAGTACTATAAGGATTAAATGGCTGATTGATCATTTGAATTTCAGTTCCAATTTGGGATCATACTAAAACTTATGTCTCAGTGCTATTTGATTTTCAAATATTTTTTATCTTATATACTCATCACTCTGCTCTTAACTTCTGCAAAGCTGCTGCAGTTGTCAATAGGACTTGAGAGAGGAATATATAGAAAAGAGGAATATACAAAAATATACACAATTTTTGTATATTCACTGAATATTAAAACTGTGAGTGAAAATGTTCATTTGTATTCAATCAGTTAATAAAATCTGATCAATAAATAAACATTTATTAAGTATCTACTATGTGCCAGGCACCATCTATTCGCTACAATATTGCTTGATTACCGATACAAATTTGACACTTGTGTTTGGAACAGTATAAATTATTTGTAAATAGAAGCTAAAATGTCTAAGCATGTTTTTAATTTAGCCATAATTATCTTTCTCATAATGTATTCCACAAACAGGAATTAGGAAGCTACTATATGCTAGTCAGGCATTGTTGTAGGTGCTCTGGAGATGTCGACAGATATGAAACTGTCCCTTTCCTCAAAGAACTTACATTTTTATATAGAGATATATTTTATGCTGAATTAAAAGTAGCTGCTGTTGTTCCAATACTGTCTCCAATATATTTCCCTGCTTATGATCTTTTCAGTACATAGTTACCTGGAAGAATTCATTTCCATTTATTTGATATATATACATATATATATATATACGTATATATATATATATATACGTATATATATATATGTTCATCGTTATATTGTAACTGCTGGAAGGGAGATGCAGCATTTTAATTTTTAACAGCCATATATTTAAAATGTGAAATGAATATTCCAACGCTGGTTTTACCCTGAGAATATATTAACATAGTACATTTCACCTTGATGATTACATTAGCAATTACCTCACTTTCAATAAACTGAATATGAATCCAAGATAGCCAAGACAGAAATCTAGTTCATAATTATGGAAGGAATCGTGATAAAACGGGCACCAAAAAAACTGCCTTCTAAACATGCTGGCACACTTTATGGAAATGACCATCAAAAGGATGTATTTATTACAATTCAGAATGTAAATAAAAGTTTTTGAAGAGTCTAACCTTAAGAATACTACTATACAAAATCCAAATGATTAAATAGATGCATGAATGAAGGGAATGTTACATTTTAATTGTAAGACTTTATCTCACTTTTAGAAAAAAGAGGGCATTGCTCAGAGAACACACATTCTGACATTAATCAGCTTTCTATTTGGCAAGCATTTGCAAAAATGAAAGTATTACACTTTCTGTTTCTAATTCATGCTATTTAAAGTTGCCATATATATGGTGTTAGTATGAATCTAGAAACTGAACCAAGCATAGATAAGATTTTGGTTATTATGTAAATCAGCAACCAAATGACTTGAATACTCATCCAACATATTAATAGGCAAAGGGACAACGGGAAAGAAGGTACTCTAGATCCTTCATATTAAGTTAAAATCTTCCATGTTGAATTAACAGTCATATCAAACTCAATATCTAACATTATTTATGTATTAATATGTAAGTATCTTTTAAAAGGCAACTTTTATGGAAGACCTATGCCAATACTTCATTGTGGCATGGAGGAAAGGACTGAAGGATAGAAGAAAGGAAAGGAGGAAAGAAGTAGAAAGAGAGAAAAGGCAAGAACGAAGGAAGGAAGAAAGGAGGGAAAGAAGGATGGAAGGAAGAGAGGAAGGGTGGAAGGAAGGAAGGAAGGGAGGGAGGGAGGAAGGAAGGAAGCTCCACTTATGTGCCAGGCACTGTTAAGTGCATTTTCTCATTTAACCCTCTCAAGAACCCTGAGATAGTAGGTGCTATTATTAAAAACTACTTTCGAGTTGAGGAAACTGAGATAAATACCTTGCACCGAGTCCCAAAGATAGAATGTGTCTGATATCAGATTTTAACTCAAGTTTTTCTAACTCCAAAACCACTACTATGTTCACCGTGCCACGAGCTTTTGAAGAGCTAACCACTACAGAGGTGTCCTCGGGTTCCGAAAAACAGGTTCTACCAAGTAGAAGAAAATGAGCATTTTACGAATGATACACTAAATAGCTACAATCCAAGGACCAACCTAACTTAATTCTAATGACTATCATTACCAGAGGGTTTTCTATTGGACTATTATTTAATTATTTTTATGGGCATAGTAACTCATTTAGCTTGTGCTTAAGTGTGGGAAGATTGTGATCTGTCCTAGCAGATGGATTATTCGCTCACATGAATCCACAGGCACTTAAAGTGGAAGTATGAAAAAAAGAACTACCACACTATTGAGCTGAGAAAAGTCATTCTAGAAAGATGAGTAGGGAAAATTTAATGTCTTATTAAAAGTAGCCATTATGTGCCAGGTACTGTGCTATGTGCTTTACAGATATCTATATTGCACTGGTCAGAATACAGCACCAATTGGGTTTTTTGAGGCATATCCTGCTAATAACAGAAGAGAAAAGTTTGGACTCTAGAGATGTTATGTAGGTAGAAGTGGTGAGATTTGGCAATAGATTGAATATGTATAATGAGGAACAGTAAGGGGTCTAAGATAACACTGAGATTATCAATCTAAGGAGACTCCAGGAATAACTGCCATCAACAGAAATGGGGCATTTAACCTTAAAGATATAAAGGATGGAGGGAGGAAGAGGCAGCAGACTGTAGGACAGAGAGCATGAGCCTTAACACCAGAAAGATCCATGTTCATGTCCAACCCCTACACATGCTCTGGACCATCACAGACTAGTTACTTAACTTCCAGTGTTTAAGACTAAGGCTTCCATTACCTTCTGTAGTAGATAGAGCTTCCTCACTTAAAAATACTGTGGCATGGGGTCCCCTGGATCCTGTCAGTTGATGTGTGATGTCAAAACCATTTTAATAATACTATGGTATTTAAATTTCTAACAGTAAATATTAATAGATATAACCCAAATAAGCATAAGTCTTTGTGGGAATTCTCAATAACTCTTAAGAGTAAAAAGCACACTGAAACAAAAAGTTTGAAAGCTACTGCACTTATTAACAAAATAATAGACTCAGTCCTGAGGAATGGCAGAAAGAATTATACTAGGCATGGCCCTACATGTTTAGATTTTAATAATGTTATTTTTAGAACACAAAACTATCACTTTCATTAACTAATGTAGCATAAAGAGATTTGTAGATGTTACTGTAGCTAAAGTTCCCAGGAAAGAGAGCTGAAGTGGACAGGAACATTAAATTATTTTGTCTAAACCCTCTTTTTACAGCTGAATAAACTGAGAAAGTCAGGTAAAATATGAAGAGATTTGGTCAAGGTCACCTTAGTAACTTGGTAAAAAAGTTGGAAATTTAACTCATGCCTTCAGACTGCAATTTCAATGCTTTTTTCATTGCATCAAATACATACCTTCTTATGCAGATAATGACTTCCTAATGTTTCCAGGAAAGATGGGAAAGCTTATTAATTCCTAAGTCCTTGGAGCATTTTATAAAGTTCTGTCTTTTTATTTACTATAAAGGTAAATGTGGAAGGCTTCCACTGTCCGCCTGAGCGCTTAAAACTGGGTCAGCATGCTACTTTCATCAAGAGTAAAGGGAGAACGTCTGACAGGTATCGTTTGACAATTTTCTTAGTTGTTCTTTAGATTCTTAGCCTCTGTCCCCTTTTCCGCCACTGCAACTGTGACTAAATAAGTGGAAAGGTTCCACATAGGACTGAGGAATATTTTTATAATTTTCTTGGTTTCATATATAACAACTTCACTTCATCCCCCACTCCCATAAGTCAAGTTTGGTTGCAGAATAAGAAAGCAAGGGAAAGATAGATTCAGTTTCAAGAAGGGAATGTACTGCATAAGAGCAGAGTGATTTGGGGGAGGGTTGGCAGGGGCGTACTTTTTGTTGTTGGGATGGCCATTGGGAACACTCATAATCCTCCATGACTTAGGAGCTAGATGAACCAAGAAAAGGTGCTAGGTCTAATAGTGGGGGAACAGCCCAAACCAAGAAAACCATTGGTGGTATGTTCTACTTTCTCCTAGGTCTGTGCGTGTCTCTATGATGGAGGAAGACTCAAGATGCTGAGCACAGAGTTTCTGTATCTCCAGTTAAAGACTGGTCTTGTTAGAAGCATTAGCTGAACAGATACAAAAATGATGTATTTGACTACCTTGACTTTTATTGGTTGTAGGAGTTCTATGAGGAACTAAACAAATCAAACTCTCATATCCTTGAACTCCTTGGTTCAGCTAGAACATATTACTAACTGGTAGATTATGGATGTCTAAAATAGTTTGCAAGTATGCAGGGACTTAATTTAATTATTCATTGTATATTCCCTTTTTCTCACTCAATTTCAAGAGTAAATAGAAGTATACAGTAACCGTGTACTTTGTCTCTTCTGTGTATAGCAAACTATATTATGTTAAGAACACATATCAAACAGAAGATAGGGTAGGCCAATAGGCAGAGATATCAGAGCTATTTTGACAGGAAATCCACAAATACATAAACCTCTAGATAATAAGCTCATGCTACCCATAGTGGAAGGTGAATCTGAGGAAGATATCCTCCACTTTCTGAGAACCATAAACATTTGGGATTTTTTTTCTGTACTTCTGACCAGTAGAACAAAGCATATACTTCCCAGAGGAGCATAGAAATGGATTTCCATTGAGATACAAACTGCCAGAGCTTACTATACCATAGCAAAGTCTTCAAGAGTGCAGTCACCCCTGCATCATACTGAAGTATCTCTGCAGGCTTTGTGAAGGAACACTAATATTCATGCTTCACTGATATCCAGGACATGCCAAGAGATCTAGTGTAAGGTCTTCGGCATATTGGGGGAGTGCATCATTAAGGGGAGAAATTGTCGATTAAGGGCCCACCTCTTTCATCACTACCACCAACAATTGATAACCACCAAGGCAGTTTAGCTGAAGCAGCAAGGTACCTCTGTACTGAAATGAAGTTATTCCAACACAATTTGCCTGTGAATAATTTCTGTATAGCAGAGTTATTTTAAGGATAGAAGGGAATAATATTTACAAAGTTCCTGGCACATAGGTAGGTACTATGGAAATACATATTCCTTTCCCCTTCACCTCTTCATTGGATTGTATATGAAAAATTTGAGAAGTTTGTGAGTTGGACCTAGGACATTTATGCAGTTGCATTCAGAATTAGCATCAGTGCATATGTGGGTGCATATATGTACAGAGAGACAGAGAGAAAGTGAAGGGGGAAGGAAAAGAAGAGGAAGATGTGACATAAATTATAATAAAAGCCACAGCCAGTATTTCCACATAGCTCTGAGCCTTGCAAAACACTTGACATCAGTAACCTCATTTGGTCGTCCCCATAACCCTTAAAGGTAGGTGATACTGTTATCTCTATTTCAACAGCTGAGAAATCAAAGAGAGATTCAGTGTCTTGTCCAAAGTAACATCACTACTAAGTGACTGAGGCCAGCTTTCTGTCTCTAATGCCAGCCCTTTATCCACTATTCCTTGTAGCTTCAATGGATTCATGATATCATCAATATAGATTCTCCTGATCATGATACCTATGGTATTGATAAAACATGTGTAAAGCACTTTACAGTTTGTAAAGCTCTAACCCATTCATACTATCTCACCATGTGCAGCTTTCGTCCATGTCTCTCACCACCTCCACATCATCATCATCAATAGCTAATATTTCTATAGTGCTTATTATGTTCCACTCGCTGTGCTAAGAGCTTTACAAGTATTATTGCATTTCACCCTCACAACAACCTCATGGGGCTGTTGCAATTATTGCCCCATTTTCCAGTTGAAGAAACTGAAGCAGATAGAGAGTAATAATTTGTCCAAGGTCCCACAGTAAGCATCTAAGACCACATTGGAACTCAGGTCTTCCTGACCCCCATCTCTGTGCACCCTTTAGTTACTTTTATGAATAAATGAAATGAACAAAACAAAAGATGAACAAACATTCCATAAAACCACGTTCCACAAACTGTGCATACCCAGAGCAACACCAATAACAGGTATGTATCCCAAAGAGAGTATAAAAAAGGACAAAGTACCCACATGTACAAAAATATTTATAGCAGCTCTTTATGTGGTGGTAAAGAACTGGAAATTGACAAGATGTCCATCACCTGTGGAATGGCTGAACAAGTTGTGATAGATGAGTATACCGGAATACTACTGTGACATAAGAAATAACGAGCAAGGACTTTTCAGAGAAACCTGGAAAGGTTTACATGAATTGATGCTAAGTAAATTGAACAAAAGCAGAGGAACATTGTACACAGCAACAGAAACATTGTGAGATGATTAATTATGATAGACTTCGCTCTTGTCAGCAATACGATGATCCCAGACCATTCCACAAGACTCATGTTGGAAAATGTTAACCATATGCAGAGAAAGAACTGTGGAGTCTGAATGCAGATCAAAGCAGACTATTTTCAATTTTTTGGATTTCCTTTCTTTCTTGTGGTTTTTCCCTTTGTTCTGATTCTTCTTTCACAACATGACTGAAGTGGAAACATGTTTAACAAGATTGTACATGTGTAATGTATATGTTTAATATCAGATTGCTTGCTGTCTTGGAAAGGGGGAAAGGAAGGGAGGGAGAAAAATCTGGAACTCAAAAGTTTTACAAAAATGAATGTTGAAAACTCTATGTGCAATTGGGAAAAAAGAAAAAATAAAATACTATTAAGAGGAAAAGCATGTTCCATGTTGCCTTAGGATTTCTCATAAATCCAACTCCAGTACCTCTATTTTCCTCTCCAAGGAAAAGTTATGAGCCACATCTTTTCTGTTTGTTTTCTTATGGTTTCCTTTAAAGGAAGTGTATAAATATTGATACAATTCAGTTCGATTTGTTTCATCACTAGACAAAAATCCCATATTTACCAAAGAAATTACAAAATGGATGTTTATAGACAATAAAAAAAGTGTGATTCTTATTTCTTTTCCCTTTTCCATTGTCACTATAGAAACAGAACCTATCCATAAACAGTATTGAGGAACATTTTGGAGATGAGTATTGCTATGCTTGACTAAGCTGTTCTTTGGAAAGCAGACATGGTTTATGGCCAGGACCTTACTCAAAATCTTCCCAGTGTGGTGGAATATTTCAATGTTTGTGTGCAGCTGGCATAGCCTTCAAGACCCCAAAGGCAACTTCTTGCCATGAAGAAGCATAAGAGGACTTTGTGAGAGTTATTAACTGTCCAAGAATAAAAAAGTGGAATGCTAAATAAATGTGGCTAAAATGTAAGTCATATCACACAATAAAGACCACATAAACATCAGCAAATGAACCTGGAAACCAAATGATCAATGAACACTGGGTTTAATTCAGATTTTTGAACTTCCTCGTATCTGTATTTTCACGGGCTGAAAATGAATTCTGTAAAGCACTGTCCAAACTGCCACTCTTTCCTTTTTCATAAAATTATTCAGACGAGCCACTACCACTGAAGTTGATGCATCATAGAGATTTTAGAAAGCAGAACAATAAACGCGTTGTGCTTCCTCAGTGAGTTAGCTCATTTGGATTAGAAAATGGTGCTAATGAGGCCAATGCTCTGGGCTCAACCCCCTTTCTGATGACTTAGCTCCCAACAAAGAAAACTCTGTTCCATGGCTGGTAACAAATGTGTCACAAGGTTAACAGGGAGAAATAGTATGGATGGCTCAGACAACTGCATCACTATTACTGGAGAAACAACTGAGAGTGCTATGGATCAGTCCTGCCAACCATAGTCAAATCACATCAGGCCACCTCAATACCCTTCCATTTCTTCATCTGTAAAATGAGGGGTTTTACCTAGGCAGTCTTTAAGGGGTCTTTCAGATCTAAATTTCTATTATCCCACAGTTTTGTGATGCTACTATATACCAGGCACTGTGCTAGGCTCTGGAGATAGAAATGTAAGGAAGGAAACACTATCTGCTCTGAAGAAGAAAAGATACATAGAGACATTTGTGTGTGTGTGTGTGTGTGTGTGTGTAGATAGATAGATCGGTGTGGTATGTGTATAAATATGTATATTTGTGTATGTACATGCATATATACATATATACACATATGTGGGTAAATATAGATATATATAAAAAACATAAAATAATCAGACAAGGAGTTGGGAGAGTCAAGAAAGGCTTTCTATAGAAGGTGATGCTTGAACTATGTCTTAGAAAAACAAATAGTACCATATATCCATAGAGAGTAATAAATGCACATATATAAACACACACATACATACATAAGTACATATATATCAAGCCAAGTCCACAAGCACTATGCAAAGCCCTGGGGATATAAAGAAAGGCAAACATCCTCCAAAAAGATTTTTTTCAAAAAAGATATACTCTACTATCAAGGAGCTAGTAAGAGAAGTAACATGCAAATATGTGTGTATAAACAAGATATATAACAGAGGAGAAATTGGAGGTGATCACAGAGAGAAGGTACTAGCTTTAAGGTGGACCAGAAAAGGTTTCTTTCAAAAAGTAGGATTTTAGGTGGGACTTGATGGAAGCCAGAAAGTAGAGAGAAGGACATAGAGAATTCCAGACAGAGGGACAGCCAGTGAACATACCCAGAGTTAGGAGGTGGACTCTCCTGAGTGGAATAGCAAGGAGGTTAGTGTCATCAATGGGTCACAGTCACTCTGTGCAGCTCATGAGATTAAGCTGAACTCAGCTAGGAAATTAAGATGTTTTCCCCTGGAGCCTAGATTTATAGAGTATAAGAAGGCTACAGAGGTGGAAAAGAGTCAAGTTATGAAGGGTTTTCAAATCCAGAGGATTTTCTATTTTATTGTATAGGTTATAGGGAGTCACAGGGCATACTGAATTGGAGAAGAGGTTACATAATCAGATCTACATTTTAGAAGGATTAATTTAACTGGTGAGTAGAGGATGAACAGGAATTGGAAGAGACTGAGGACAGGGAAACCAAACAGGAAGTTATTGCAACATTCCAGATAGAGTTAATGAGGAATGTGTGTGTGGTGGGTGGGTGGGTGGGTGCGTGTGTGTGTGTGTGTGTGTGTGTGTGTGTGTGTGTGTGTGTGTGTATGGGAGGGGGTGGCAGTGTCAGCAGAAACAAAGGGATGTTTATGAGAGATGTTATGAAAGTAGAATCAACAAATCTGATATATGTGGATATGATACATATGTGTCTGTATATACATTTACAGGGTCAGTTCTGCTATACCATGACATATGTTTCTAAAAAGCATTACTTGCAAAATTCTGCAATTTAAAAAAACAGGGTTTATGGTAAAAATAAGATTAGTGGCACAACACTCAAAAGCTGCATCAGTGACAAACTTTAAAAAAGGAAGGAACTTCACAAAAACATAGTATAGGTTTATACATGTCAAATGGTTAAAAAAAATACATAGATATCACAATACACAGCGGCAGGGTCTACAGTTTGGACAATTGCTCCACCTGCACACAAGTTCCCACTGAGCCCCAGGCTGGCAAAATTCAACAAAGGAACTGACCTCAGAGCCCAGGTGGTATGTGATGGGGAGAAAGGCTGGGGCTTAGAGCATACATATAAAAATAAAGTAAATATGGCACTTTACCTTGAATAAGGCCTGAAGTTTACTTGGAGAAGTAGGAGTGGGAAAAATTGTTAACTTGCCAGTTACTGTGAAATGGTGTTATTCAACCTTGCAACATAGCAAGTGAACTGAGATAACTGGTAGATGTTTGATGTGTGTGTGTTTTGTCCTCAGTTCAGCTTGGTGTAGTTTTCTGATTCTTGTAATGAGAACACATAAAACTAAACAGGAATTGGCATTATATTCAAATTGGAATCAATTGCACTGGAACAAACTTGTTTTCAAAACAAATGCTATAGCATAGCAGAACTATAAGTATGCATATGTGTATAAATTGTCATGAATACAAATGTATTAAAAATATGAGTCATTCTAAATACAGCAACCTAATTTCATCTCCGCAGCTCATGAGCCTGAGCTGAACTCAGCTACTGCAGTGAGAAGGGTTTTTTCCCTAGGTCCTAGGCCCACTCCATGATGACTAGTAGGAATCGCAATACTTAATTTCACTCTCAGCTCCACTACTTGGTACTTACAAGATTTTAACTAGTTACTTCATCTATAAAATGAGAATTGGGCTGTTGATCTCTAGGGTCCTTTCTACCCTTTAATCCTCCTTTACATTTTTAGGGATTTACCTACAGCTGCACAGATTATAAAATATTATATAATATATAGTCATAGACAGTTGCTGGGGAGCAGAAGTGTTCAGTGATTTACCAGATACTTATTTCACAGAGAAAGTATGAGTCAGAAGTGGGACGTGAACCGAAGAGTTCTTGACTTTGAGGCCAGCTCTCACACAATGTTGCCTTTTCACCTATGACTATAAAAAGTTTCCTTTTGAAGTGTCACTTTTTTTAAGACACGATTGAAAACATATATATATATATATATGTTACCTAAAATATTAAATATTCACAAATGTTCATTACTGTAATCCCATTTTAAAATTATATTTACATATATACATATATATGTATATTTTGAGTTAGCCTTTATTGAAAACAAAATAGAGTAGCTAGAGTCTAAAAGCATATTACTCATTTGGTGGGCATGTGAAATTACCTAGGGATTAAAGTGATATATGCATATTTAAGATGATCTTGGTTTCACACAATGTAAATTTTTATAAAAACTGAAAGGAAGAATGTATTCATATTAAAAGATTAACTGCAAAATGTTGTGCAAAAAAAGAATGTGTACATATGATATATGTGTATGCATGTGCATATATATATATAAAATAAGGATACATACACACATGTGCTTAATATGACTTGAAGCAACCTTCCTAACTCCAGACATCTACAGAGTATAATGAAATCTAATAATTCTCACCATAATTATTTAAATTTACTATGTTAAAATTACAAGAGAACACTATAAGGTATATGGTAAATAAGGTATATGACAATGTAAGAATACTCCAAAGGAAAAAATAAATAAATAAATAAAATCCCAAACTTGATAGAGTAACATAAATCCTATCCTCTTCCTAAAATTTGCTCAAACACTTTGTCACTTCAGTGAATCTAAGGTTTCACAGCCATAATTCTCTGTTCTTTGGCAAATTCCAAGCGGTAGTTCTTAAACAGAAGGCCAAATGCTTCCAAACTTTAAGCTTTGGAGGAAAGGAAGTCGTCTTGAACTGAATTTCCATTTTGTCGCTCTCAGCACTACTGTATAATACAACGAAAATAAGCATGATGCCCCTTTAAAATGGCCCAATAAAAATACACTGTAAATGCTGCCATTACCAAAGCAAAGGCTGACATATAAAACTGGTCCAAAGGAAGGGCTTTGCATTATAAACATAACCAAGGCACAGTTACAGCTTTCAGGTAAAAGACACGCCAGCAGGGTTTGTTCCTGTTATAGCAGTGTGGCACAGAATTCACAGCATTTGTCCAATACTA
The DNA here is from genome assembly GCA_028658325.1 of Potorous gilbertii. Taxonomy (NCBI): domain Eukaryota; kingdom Metazoa; phylum Chordata; class Mammalia; order Diprotodontia; family Potoroidae; genus Potorous; species Potorous gilbertii. Next base: position 95,880,894 of record CM053774.1, on the reverse strand, counting down.
ACTGTTTATTCATTCAAGCAAAAACAGTGCTTGTCTTTCTAGAAAATCTATTTTCTAGTCATGGTGTCTGACTTAGAGCTTTAGTTAATTATATTCTCACTCTTCCCATTCATATGTTTTCTTCTTAGATTCCTCTAGTTGTTTTAAACAAAATTAATAATAATTTTAATAAAATGACTGGAAACAATCATAAATATAAATTCTATCCATTATATTATGCTACACTTTTTAAATACATATGGATATGTTCTATCAAGATATAGGAAAAATGCTTAAATCTAAAGAATGCTATTTGTGAAAATTTATTGTCAGACATTAACAAAAAACTCAAGCTAAAGATGAGGTCTACCATCTGGAAGATAATGGTTCCTTTAATGGACTCTAATTTCTCTAAAACCTCTATCCTCCTGCCAGAATTTATGAGCCACAATGTACCTTCAGTTTTAATATATGTGCATTACAATTTTTAAGAGAGAATTTTTTCCAACAGAAACATTTCTTAAACATTTTAATATATTGGATTAAAAGTATACTTAATGGCCAGAGACTTTCTTAAAGAAGTATTTTAGCATACTGGATACAAAGTAAGACTAGGAGTCACAAAAATCTTGGTTCAACTGCCTCTTATACTTACTGACTGTGTGATCTCAGCAAGTTGCCAACTGGCACTTGGAAAAGAAGTTCTCTTATTGGATTCCCTTATAAGGATTTATGGGGTCTTTTTTAGTTACATAAAAATATTTTCTGATAAATTATTTTATGTTGATATTATTTGTTTTACAGTATTTTAGCTTCTGAAGATATCCCTCCCAGGTCACTTCCTCATTGAGTCATCTTTGAAACAAAGATTAAAAAAGAAAGAAATTCAGTAAAACTAACCAAGGTATCAAATATTTCTGACAGTAATTACAACTTTCTACACACAGAATTCCCTACCTCTACACAGAAAGGAAGGAAGTATTTCCTAGCTGTTCTATTGCCTAAATGCAGAGAATCTAGTAAATGATATTCTACGTACCTGAAATCACTTGATATTTTCTTTTAAAATAGGGTAAATTATCATTAAGATCACTTTCTCAATTGGAGAAATGAAAAGCAAAATATTACTTATAAAAGCCTAGTATTTAATTATATAAATATATGCTTACAAGCAACCCAAATGATATCATTCATAAATTCACGATCAGATTTAAATAGGCAAATTATTATATGAAAGATTTATTTAACTCACAAAGGTTAAAAAGTATAAGGGTAGAAAGGATGGTGTCATAAAAGCATAGATTTAGAGTCAGAAGATCTTTTCTTCTGACAACTTGAGAAAAATCTATTGCAAATTCTCAGATCCATGAGTCACCAACAGAATCTTACTGAATCCTGAGAAAAGGGCAGGTGCTCACTGACAGCTGTGTCACCTACTTTCTAGATCCAGGTCACATTTGAAAGAAGGAATTTGTGAGTTCCTCCTCTTATCCCCTAGGACAGAGAAAGGAAGGGTTTCAAAAGTAGCAGTAGTATGATTCCAGAGCACGGTTCTCACCCAGTTTGAATTCTTTGAAAGAATAACTAGGCTAGAAAACACAGACCAAAGAGGAACCTATCATTCTTTCATTCTGAGCCAGCAGAACTTCCCAGGGGGCTGACAGCAACTGAGTTCATTGACAATTCACTATTTGTTGTTGTTCAGTCATGTCCAGCTCTCTGTGACCCCATGGACTATAGCACTCCAGGATCTTCTATCCTCCACTATGTCCCAAAATTTGTCTAAGTTCATGTCCATTGCTTCCATGATACTATTTATCCCTCTCGTCCTCTGCCATCCCCTTCTCCTTTTGCCTTCAATCTTTCCCAGCATTAAGGTCTTTTCCAATGAGTCCTGTTTTCTCTTTATGTGGCCAGAATATTTAAGCTTCACATCCAGTTTTCAACCTTCCAATGAATAATCTGAATTCATTTCTTTTAAGTATTGACTGACTTGATCTCCATGCTGTCTAAGTCACTTTCAAAAGTCATCTCCAGCACCATAGTTTGAAAGTGTCAATTCTGTAGTATTCAGCTTTTCTTTCATCTCTCCCAAACATAAATTGCTACTAGAAAAAGCAGCTTGGACTATATGGATTATTGTTGGCCAGGTAATGTCTCTGCTTTTGAGTATGCTGTCCAGATTTGCCATAACTTGCCTTCCAAGCAGCAAGTATCTTTTATGTCATGACTGTAGTCACTATCTGCAGTGATCTTTGAGTCCAAGAATATAAAATCTGACACTATTTCCATTTCTTCTCCTCTATTTGCCAGGAAGTAATGGGACCAGTTGCCAGGATTTTAATTTTTGGAACTTAAGCTTCAAAACAGCTTTTAGATTCTCTTCTTTCATCCTCATCAGAAGTTTCTAAATTCTTCTGCACTTTCTGCATGGTGGTATCATCTGCATATCTGAGATTGCTGATATTTCTTCCAACAAACTTAATTCTTGTTTTTGATTCCTCTAGCCTTATATTTCAAATGGTATACTCTGTATATAGATCAAATATATGAGGTAACAATCACCTTGTTGAAGTCCTTTTCCTATCTTAACCAAATCAATTTTTTCACATTCAGTTCCAGCTGTTGCTTTTTTGGAGCATATATAGCTGCCTCAGGAGACAAATAAGATCTGGCAAGCCCATTATTCTGAGGACTTGTCAATTTTGTTGTGATCCATAGAGTCCAAGGTTTTGGGGTAGTCAATGAAACAGAAGTAGGTTATTTTTTTTCCTGTAACTCCCTTGTTTTCTCCATAATCCAGTGAATGTTGGCCATTGGTCTCCATTCCTCTGCTTCTTCAAAAACCAGCCTGCTATGTCATTGAAGCCTAGCTTGCAGAATCTTAAGCATAACTTTACTGGCATATGAAATGAGTGCGATTGTTCATGAATTTGACCATTCTTCAGTTATTAATCAGACCCAAACCAAGAGCAGGGACTTGCAAATCTTAGTCCAGGGAGACAGCAATCAGACTTTACCCTATACTATATCACTTTGGAACCACCAAAAGCTTTCAGGTACCCAGATTGAGTAATCACTGAGATGCTAAAACAACACAATACTAAATATCTCAAGAAAGCAGTGACACTACCTTCCTTCCAAAAGTTCATAGAGCCTGACCCTAACATTAAGTCTTAAAGACAGAAGTAGGCTGGAAGAATGAGCAAATAAAAATAATTCTCCTACAAAGGTAGTATTATATCAGTGGTGCTCAGTATACAAACCAAAAAGATGACTCCAAAACATCTACAATGAAAGTGTCAAATAACACAATATAGGTGCAAATTCTACAAGAATTTCTGGAAGACATAAAGCAAAAAAAAATTTAAGTAATGAAAATGCTTCTTATCAATTAAATTATAGAGCTACTGGGGAGAGGAAGATTGGAAATGAGAACTATGGAAGAAAAAATTTTAAAGTATAAAATCTTGTCCAAGCAACAAACTCCATGAAAATTAGTAAGTATCAAGTAGAAAGCAATAACAACATGAGACAATGAGAAATATTAAAATAAAGGCAAAGTACTGAAAATATAGAAGGAAGATTGAGGTATCTCATGGCCAAAAAGCAAAGAGAACAAAATACAAGAATCATTGGATTCATCACCTGAATTCCATCACCACAACAGGAACATAGATATCATATTTCCAAAAGTTTAAAAGAAGACCTTCTAAATCTCTTATAACCAGAGGGTAAAGTGGATATGGAAAGAATACTCTGGTAATCTCTTCAAAGAAATTTCAAAGGGAAAACACCCAAAAACATGACAGCAAATGATGAAAAAAATAGATTAAAAAAAATACTAAAACAGCAAGAAAGAAAGAATTTAACTACCAAGGAACCAGTTAAGGATCACATACAATTCAGTAGCCACCAGTACAAAGGAGTGAAAATCTTGGAATCTTATGTTCTGGAAGGAAAAGAATAAAGATGTATGGCCAAGAATAATTTATGCAGGAAATCTGAGTATAATCCTACAAGAAAAAAAAATGAATCTTTAGTGAAATAGAAGATTTCCAAGCACTTCTAAAGAAAAATATCAAAGCAGTGTAGAAACTTTGAAGTTCAAATACAGGATTTAACAAAACAAGCTGAACATAAAAATTTGGTTTATATACAATCAATCATCTTTTTTTTCCTTTGTACCTGATAATATCTGCTAGAACTTATCACGTTCAAAATAACATTTTTTAAAATAGAACCATTGAAATCCTGGGGGGGGGGGGGAACAGAGAGATCCTAGAAAGACAGACAGTTAAGGATAATCTGACAATTTACAATTTCCTAAAAGCCATGTAGACCAAAATAGTAGGAAGTCTGCAGTTTTCTTCCATGGATATAAATTCTTGCTTGCTATGCTGTGTGTTCTGTAGCTCCTATACTCAAAAAGTTTCAATAGTTCGCTTCTGATTTTAGGTTAAAATATTAACCCATTTATTTGGTATTTAAACCGCTATACAATCTGATTTGGGGCCATATTACCCACCTCCTTATGAACTCAACACTTCTCCCAAAGTGGATTACTTGTTACAATTTTTTTGCTGTTCAGTCATGTCTGACTCTTTATGAGCCCATTTGGAACTTTCTTGGCAGAAATACTGGAGTGGTTTGCTATTTCCTTCTCCTTCTCATTTTATGGACAAGGAACTGAAGCAAACAGGTTTAAGTGACTAGTCTGGGTCACATAGCTAATAAGTATCTGAGGTCAGATTTGACCTCAAGTCCTCTTGACTCCGGGACTCTACTGTATCACGTAGCATCTGCTTTTGTTACTGTTACTCTTACATAATATTTCATGCCATTGAACAGATTTTATCTCATGCTAGGCATACTTTCCCATCTTATCTTCATCATTAGTTCCTTTCAAGACTCAGCTCAAATGTCACCTTCTTCAAGAGACATTTCTTGATTCTTCAAGTTGTTAATGCCCTTTACTAGCCAAGAACTACTTTTTTACCATGTATCCCTTATCAATTCTGTGAATATTTTATCTCCTTCTATTTAAAAGTAGGTTCTTTAAGGGCAGAGACTGTTTCATTTGTGTCCTTGTATACCTAGAACAATATCTAGCACATTATAGATTTTTAGTATATGCTTGTTGATGAATTAATTTGACTGCAATGTACCTACCACTTACCAATTACAATTCTTAAGCATTTTTTAAAGGACATAATCATGAAAACCTGACCAGCACACCCTGGTACATGGAAGCATGTGTTTAAAACTCAAATCACTGTAACATATGACATCTTGTCATTACATTATATTTTCATGATACCTGAAAAAATATTATTTGCGATAATTATGGAAGTTGCACATAATACAAAACCGTGTAACATATCTTATATATACATACATACTTCAGATTTTTCAAATTGAAGTAAAGGGAAGCATAAATTACAAAATAATTGAAATACTTTGCCAATTTCTGTTTGGTAGGCCTTGACACTTTACTTTCAAAGGAATGTAATCTATCTCACAAAGAGTTGGGAGAATGTTTGACTAGAAACTCAATATTCAGGGCAAGAGGGCTCTAAACTTAAGACAGAAGGAGAAAAAATATTCATATAAAAGATCTAAACTAAGTAATAGAGAGTACTCCATGTATGGTGTGGTGTGAAGAAGGCCAGTGGAGAATATCTCCTTTTATTAACTGGAGAAAATAACTATAAAGGAGTCCTGGAACAAACCTTATTGCACTGGCCAACTTCAGTTAGAGTGAACTTGAAATTCTAACACAAAGAAGTAAAAGCAACCACACTGTTGGGAAATATTTAACAAAATAAATAAAAATTCAGTATATATAATGTTCATTTGTGGCTTTCTAACTCACTATGTAACCTGCAGAGATATATTTGAGGTTTATGCCACTAATTTAGTCTTTCTCACTTAAAAGATGAGGAAATGGAGGTGTGAAGAGATTAAGTGTTTAATATAAAATCACTCAGGTACTGATAGATCCATGATTCAAACTCAGGTTCATGTATTTCAAATTCAGAGGAAAATTATAGTGCTCCCTTCACTGAGCTACACAGCTATATCTTTGTATCTACCTATCTATCTACCTAGATTATACATTTCTAGATGTGTGTGTGAATGTGTGTGTGTGTGTGCATGTGCGTGTGTGTGTGTGTAAACATATCCACAAAGACATATAGATATGATCTACATATAGACAACATATATATATATATATAGATAGATAGATAGATTATATGTATGTGTAGAATGTTAGAGGATATGTTTTCCTTGAAGCATTCTGATTAGTGATAAATATATAATAGTTAAACCTTGAGTAAGCTATTTAGGCTTTGGTAAGGAACAATAAATTTATTTTAATTCATCTCTTCTCCAGAATGACATTGAGGGAACACACACATGGCTAGCAGTTATCAAGCACATGTTTTTCAACTGTATTTTTTGTACTGTGCTTTTTGTAGTGTGCCAAATTTTTTCTCCTTATTCTTCTATACTACATTAGTTACTATAGAAACAATGCCACTGAAGTAAGAACATGGTGACATCTACAACTAAATCACACATATCATGTACCAGAAAGCTTACAGAACTTCATTTAACATCAAAATATATAAAGTATACACAGACACACATATACATATATATTTAATGTTTCCATAAAAATTAATATCATTACATAAACACACAGGGCAAAACATAGCAACAATATGTTGTCCATTTTATCTGTTTTAATGTATAGCAGGGTAGGCCAGCAAAAGGTTCTGCTACCAGTATAGGCCAACAAGGTAGCCAGCCCTCCACTGCAAACCAGGAGCTAAGCCCAGAGGCCAGGTTCAAACCAGCAGCAAAGCTCCAAGCTCTGGGGATGAGAAGCTTGAAACAGTGCCCACTCCACTCCAGGAGTGGAATGCAACTTTTATATAAAGGAAAAAGTCATGAAATGAGTAGAAAAACATTAATATAACAAACAAAAGAACATAATCTTGAAAAGTTACCATGGAAACAGGGAGAATCAAGGCACAGCCAAAGAAGACAACAATGTCAAAACATCTACATGGGAAGCCTCAAAGCAAAATAGGAATTATTAGCAGGCCAAGAAAGAAAAGAATTCCTGATAGAGCTCAGAAGTAATTTTTAAAATTAAGTAAGAAAGCAGAAGAAAATTGAGAAAAGAAATTAGAATAATTCAGGAGAATGAGAGAGGGAAAAGTCAACAGCTTGATAAAGGAAACATAAAAAATGAAAAAGATACACAAAAATTCACTGAAGAAAACAATTCCCTAAAATGTACAACTGGCCAAATGGAAAAGGACACACAAGAGATCACTGAAGAAAATAATTTCTTAAAAAATAAATCAGGCGGAGGGGAAGGAGCCAAGATGGCAGAGTAGAAAGATTCACATATGCTAGCTCCAAACCCACAGCCCATGGATCTCTTGTAAAAAGAACTCCCAACAAATTCTGGAGCAGTGGAAGCCATGTAGCAATGGAGTGAAGGAGATTTCCATTCCAGAGAGCCCTGAGAAACCAATCCCAAAGGTCCATCACACACTGGACGGGAGTGGAGCCTAGCCCTTCCCTGGTCCCATGGCACAGAGAGGAGCAGATCCGAGCAGGCTTCAGGGATGGAATCTCCTGCAGCCGTGAAGGTCCCTCCACCCACAGATGCACCAGTCAGTGAGAGAGACTTCTGGGCTGGCTGAGAGCGGAGCGGGGTGCTCCATAACTCAGGCCCCTCAGGAGGCAGCAGCAGAGGCAGTGGGCGGTTAGAGGCTCCTGGAGCAGGCAGAACCTCAGGTCCATTACTGAAGGTCTCCACATAAACCCCCTGAGGGAACTGAGCCTGCAAGGAGGCCCTGCCCCCACCTGAGTACCAGAACTTCAGCTCACATTGAATAGCAGCCCCACCCCCTCCCCACTGAAAGCCCTGAGGCTGGGGAGCAGCATTTGAATCTCAGACCCTAAGCATTACCTGGGCAGACCTAGGCCAGGGGTGGAGAGGACTCTCAAAAGTCAAGTAACTGGCTGGGAAAATGCCCAGAAAAGGGAAAAAAACTAAGACCATAGAAGGGTATTTTCTTGGTGAACAAATGATTCCAACCTTCCTCTCTGACGAGGAAAAAAACTGCTCACCATCAGGTAAAGACATAAGAGTCAAGGCCTCTGTATCCCAAACATCTGAAATAGATATCTAATGGGCTCAGGCCATGGAAGAGCTCAAAAAGGATTTTGAAAATCAAGTTAGACAGGTGGAGGAAAAACTGGGAAGAGAAAGGAGAGAGATGCAAGAAAAGCATGAAAAATGGGTCAATACCTTGATAAAGGAGACCCAAAAAAGTGCTGAAGAAAATAACACCTTGAAAAATAGGCTAACTCAATTGGCAAAAGAGGTTCAAAAAGCCAATGAGGAGAAGAATGATTTCAAAAGCAGAATTAGCCAAGTGGAAAAAAAGGTTCAAAAGCTCACTGAAGAAAATAATTCTCTCAAAACTAGAATGGAACAGATGGAGGCTAGTGACTTTCTGAGAAATCAAGGAAATAGAGGACTTTCAAGCACTCTTGATGAAAAGACCAGAGCTGAAAAGAAAATTTGATTTTCAAACTCAAGAATGAGAAGAAGCATGAAAAAGTAAACAGCAAAGAGAAGACATACAGGACTTACCAAAGTTGAACTGTTTACATTCCTACACAGAAAGACAATATTTGTAACTCTTGAAATTTTTCAGTATCTGGGTAGTTGGTGGTATTACACACACACATACACACACGTACACATACACATATACATCCACGCACACACACACATTCACACATGCACGCACACACAGAGACAGAGAGCACAGAGTGAATTGAATAGGATGGGATCATATCTTAAAAGAAAT